>OY728140.1:1342005869-1342340869 GCA_963277665.1 Viscum album | reverse complement strand
TCAACTTGTAGGTGGGAGGAATTTTACTAAGTACCTATATGCACACGCACACACCCAACCACAGCCCAAAAAAAAATAAAAAGGGGGAAACAAGTACCACTAAAACAAAGCTGAGTGCAAGAACAACTGAAAGTAAGTGGACCAGAATACAAACCCAACGAGGAATTAAAAACAGCAAATACAAAAATGAAACTCTGATAGCCATCTATAGTAAACCCCACTTGATTGCAAGAGTATTGAAGCTACTAGAATCTAATGTAGTATGTCCTATCCGCCTGGTCCTACTAGGGCCTGCTTGGTCCTAGGCAACCAAGTCCAACGTCTAATCGTTTGTCAGTCCTGTCTCCTTGAACAACCCTGTCGAAACGTCGATCATCTGCACCAGACACAACACATGTGGGTGAAGACCGTTTAGGGGTTAGTAACAAAATACTCAATAGGGACCAAAAAAAAAGACCACATAAGAATTCCTCAAAGTAAAGCATAAAACACAAGACAACATACACCAGGTATATTCTAGGGTAGTAACAGTAGCATTATTAGTCACAAAGGTCAAACTCCTCAGCCACAGAGAACTCCTCCTCTATCGAGTATAGTGGCTCTTCCAGGTCACACAGAGCCGCTTCCCACTAACCTTGGACTACTGTGGTACTCATCCTGGATTAGTACCATTGGTATGCTGGGTAACACAGAGTTTCTCCCCACCAGGGGCATGCCAAGTCACATAGAGCCGCTTCCCACCTTGGCCGAACTGAGGTACTCCTCCTGTCGAGTACCGTGGGTCTACCGGGTCACATAGAGCCGCTCCCCACCATGGGATTTCTGGGTCATACACATCCGCTTCCCACTAGGACATTGTCAATTAGTCTTCAAGTCTCAGCCAACTGCAGGGTTCCGTACATAGCTTGCTTTAGAGAACCACTCCTCAAGCCATTTGTCACATCTCGATGTCCATGAAAGTCACCACAAAGAATTCCAAAAGATCCGCCTCCTCGAGAGGTTACCAACACCGCAAACGACCAATCAATCAGACTCACAATTTGCATGATACGAGTGTTTTAGTAACCAGGGGACCATTTGCGACTGGGCTCAGTTTGACCCAGTCGGACCGACCAGACCAACTCGGCCTGGGGACTCCACATACCCCGGTTCATTTAGACGAACTCGACCTGACCTAGTACTATTCGAGGTTGGTCTGCTTCAGATTGGCTAGCGGTCCAGGCCTGAAGGGGCGCAGGTCCATCCCGCCGGCGTGTGTCCGGCCCGCCGGCATGGGTCCATCCCGCCGTCGCAGGTTTGGCCCGCCGGGCTTGGGTCAGGCCAGCTGGGCTCGGGTCCAACCCACTGGGCATGGGTCTGACCCACTGGGCTCGGGTCTGGCCTGCCGGGCAGAGGGACTGGCCCGACCCATTGGGGGGTGCGGCCCGTTGGGGGGCACTACCCACTGGGGGGTGCAACTTGCTGGTTCGAAGACTGGTTGCGTTAGCAGTAGGTGGGGTATGCCTAGGATGCGGCGGACCACTCCATCCCTCCCTGTCCGAGCGCAGCCTGCGAAGAGCGGGACGATCTTCCACACACTCGCGAACGGTGATAACCGGCCACCCTACACGTCACCCGCAGACTCAGTCTGTGGATTGACCCCATTCAATGTGGTTCCATGATGGCACCGGGGGTCTCCAACATCACGGGCAGGCCACTCCACTATCCGCTGGATTGGTCGGTGGCCTGCTCCTATGGTCTAGCACATGGATGGTGCATGCCGCCGCCACCGCCGCGTGCTGCTGCTGCCAGCACCGGTGCGTCGGTAGATCCTTTAGCAGACAATCAGACGTGCTCTGGTGGCCCGTTCCTCATGCTGCCAGCGCCTACGGTGTCTAGGGATCATCCTCTTTACCGCGGAGTCTTCAAAGAAACTTTGCTATATCTTTAGACAAATCGTTCACCGGGACTGCACAAATGGAGGGGTCCAGGCCTTTGATCATGTCGGCCTGCACCCTCCGAATTAGAAGGTTTAAAGATGGGGGAGTTTTGGGGAGTATCTATTCAATTGTTAAATGCCACGATTTGAATGACGAAAATAAAATCCCGAGAATGAAACGCTCTCCCGTATAAATGCACAAATCATGGGTCAACCTGTTCATGGGATGACCCATATTTTTCGTTTCTAGAAATGGATGTGGAAGAACAAAAAAATCAAAAACCCCTACCTCTATGAAGTTCGTTACCGTGTGTTTGTCCTCGAGGGGTTTATATGTCGGCGTCGCTTCTCAACACTGATCTTTGAAAGGCGTGATGAAGAAGATGATGTTCTACCGGCATTCTTTGTTCTTCATTGGGGTGGAAGTCTTCCAGAGGTTCACTAGAGAATCCTATAATTTTTTTAATCCATATTTTCCCAGAGCATCAAAATCTAAATAGGACCACGTATTAGTGTTCCCATTATGATGTGATGTCACGTCGTCATGCTGTTTTATTTTTGAAACGTCATCACTGTTACGCGTCATTAATGTGTCATTACGCTGTGAGTTTAACAATTCATTAATGAGACTAATTAATTCTCATCATCGCCACCCCACAACGTTTCCATCCGCCACTCAAAAGTGACAAAGAAAATAAAATAATTCTTTTAAATTCATTAATTATTTTTCTTGAAAGAGTATGAGAAATAATTTTTCCACTCAGCCCTTGCCGGCAGAAGTTAAGTCATTTCAAGGTGAATCCCGGCATTCTGAATTCAACAGTGCCCTTATATTTTTGTTCTGAGTGATAGTTCAAAGGGTAGAAAATCATGCCCGCACGTTTTCTGAATGTACCTTAAAAAATGTTCAAAATTCCATTCTGGGATCTTAGAACCTCGGAATCATGTGCCGTCGAATTTCACAGTCTCAAAATAATTCTATATAAATAAGAAAAAATTACATAGAAATTATGAAACATTACATATTTAAATCCACAATCCCTCTACATTTTCTGTCTTTTCCATGTCATGTTCACTCATCATGAAATTATTTCTCATCCTGAACTATATTCAAGACACATACTCTTATTTTCCATCCCCACAAGCTTTGTTTCATCTCATTTCTTTATGTTTGAACCTTCAGAACATACCTTAGACATCCAACAACATGGGAAAGCTACATTCAGTTTAAACCTTGATTCTTTTTCTCTTCAATACACAATCATAGCTTCATCATAGTTTTCCATTATCATTCCACAAAACATTTTTATGTGTCCCGAAGTGCCTTTACCATAAAAAAATGTCATGATTTCTTTCTATTATTCCAAATGTGTGTCTTCCGTCGAAAAACATAAAACATTTAACTAAATAATTAATCTCTTAAAAAATAAATCAATATTAAGTGAATTTACAAATAAAAACCCTTGAAAATATAGACACAAAATAGTGTTATCAGTAACAAAGTGGTATATCCCCAAGACAACTTTCCATATATGGAATAGGAACTACGAGTTCACAATGATTCCATTCGAAATAATAATGATCAAATAATCGTCATAGAAATGGATAATTTATTCATTAATGATTCCCCATGAATGTTGTACAATTATTTATAAATGATATTCTAATATTCTATAAAACGAATTAGGAGCATGTGGGTCATTTGAATTAAATAATGAAGACTTTTTGAAAATAAAATTATTTGTGACATATATTTAATATGAAATATTGATGGAGAAAGTAACTTACCTTGTAAATATTATTTCATAAAGTGGTTTATAAATATCCTTAAAAATATGGTCCAGAACAAACACTATGACATAAATCTATAGTTTCTATATATTGGAAGGGTATTGTCGTTAAATTTTGAGAGAAATATAATTGTTCCAAATCCCACTAACCAGGATAACTCCGAAGGGGTTCATGTTTATTTGGATTAATGAATGAAAATAGATCCTTAAAAATATTAATAAGAGGATAATAAATAACATTGGTCCCATATTACCCACTTTTGTAGAATATTTTTTGATCTATAATGAGGAATCCAAAAAATTATTATTTCTATACTCTAAGAAGATGATGATGTGATAGCTTATGACTCCATAAAATTAATGGTCCATGAGAAGTACTACACAAAAAATTATCTAAAATTAGATGTATTGGTGTTTGTATTGAATATTTTACCACACTATACCTATGGGAATAAGTGTGAAATATTTATGGATCAAGAAAAAATAATTTTTACATTCACGTAAAATAATTTCAATATAAATAATGAATATGGATAGAGATGGTAATGGGGTATGAATATTCAATCCATTACCATCCAGGTAAATTGAACAAAGTGGTAAATTCTCTGACTAGAAAGGATCCTGCATCCCGTTCCTTGATGTGGATTGATAGGGATCCAATCCTCATGGATATACAATGGATATATATAGGAATAATAAAAGGAACCTCAACATACCATGCTCAAATAACTACTCAACCGTCCATTCTTAAGAGGATGAAGTAGGCCCAAAATGGTGATGAGGTGCTATAGAAAATGGTAGAAAATATTTTTGAGTTAAACATTTCTAAATACGGAGTTATAATTTTTGGAACCTTGATATGCATCCCATAAAAACTAAAACAGATTAGGGAATGTATATATGATTCATATATATCATCCTTCTCTATTAATAATGGAATAACTAGGATGTGTTTAGATTTGAAGAAAATAATCTAGGGGGATAACATAATGAAGGGGATTTCATAGTGTCTATATTGAGGCCTAATATTCTAATGAGTAATGATTTAGTGATATAATTCTATGGGTGTGATGAAACTATTTCTGATTTTAGTATGGAAATAGGAAAATATAACTATGTATTTTTTCATAGGACTCCCCAGGACTCCTGCAGGAAAGTAATCCTTATAGTTTGTATTCAATTTCCTTACCATGTTCTCTTATTAAATAGTTATGAAGGAAAATTTATCTATTTACTAACTCACCAAGACAAAAATAAGGGAATTGGTTATAATTCATGGAGTTTCACTCTTTATAACAATTGATTGAGATTTGATGGTTACCTTGAGGTTATTTGAGAATATTTTATCAAATGTTTTATATAGAGATGAGCTTGAGTACTTATTATCACCCTTATATGGATTCTCAGTCTAGAATATCCATTTAATCTCTATAGAATGTGATGAGATCATTTTTTGATATCCAAGGATTATGGTATCAATACATTCGACTAGTATAGTTCTCACATAACAATAGTTTCTATTATAGAATTTAAATGGAATATTATGAGGATATATATGGTAAGATGTGTCATAAATTGACATTATGGGATAATGGTGGAGAGTAGAAGCTAATGGGACCTTATTTCTTCCAAGAGAAGGAAGATAAGTTCCAACCCATTTAGTGTCAAATGAAATATTCACAATGTCAATAGGAAATATATGTAGACATTCATTAATAATACCTATAGTTTGATGTGATATATTTAATGTTCCTTTATATATTTTTGTGTAATAAATTCATGAGGATTGGTACGAAAGGAATTCTTAGTCCTAGATACATTGACCACTTTGATACCCTAAATGAATTATAGTGGTTTCATATCAACTAGAAGTCATACCAAACATATCCCACATATATTATATGTTCCATGTATCCCTCTTGAGGTAGTCTATACTAGAAGCCTCACATGCACTACGTCCAGAGGTTGTACAAGTGGAGAATGAAATTTTATATGTGTAGTATATAGTTAAGATCTTAGATCATAGAGAAAATGTTCTACAAAACAAGACAACTCACATGGTCAAATTATTTTGGTGGAATAACTAGTTTTTTAGGTGACATGGAAACTAGATGAGGATATGAAATAAACGTATCTTCATCTATTTTTTTATATGAAAAAAATATTGGTGAAATATCATATCTGAGAATAATGTAATGACCAGAAAATTTATAAATGAAATTAATTATTTTAAATGAGTAAATCATTTGTTAAGAAAATAATTTATATAAAACACATGCACTAATTTAGATATAATGGAATATTATATGTTGTGTAAAAAGTCAAATACTTTTATGAAACATATCCACCGAGTAAAAATCCATTTGATAGTGACTATTAAGATTAATATTTTATTGGTTATGGTAAAATATATTTGAGACTAACCAAAGAAGTGATGGCCTCAACTGGTAGGATCATACCCTATGTTACCCAATTATCAGATATTTTAAGGGATACGAAATCACTAGGTGTTTCAAATTTACAAGAGAAAACCAAGAATCAATTACTAAAACAAAATAAAAACCTTATATATGAAAATTTATTTCTCTTCTATATCACATCCCAAAAAATTCTTGTCAAACTATCCAATTAAAATCTCACTAGCACACACATTACACTTAAGTAATTCCCTAGTTCAATAATAGGGAATGTATATAGACCCTAAAGTCTAAATTTATAAATATTCATTTAATAAAACCATGATTTTAATTATCAACTTTTAATATTAATTTTTAAATTATTAAATAATGTATGTGATAAAATTTATATTTTTATATGATAAAACATAAATTGTATTTTTATGAAATATATAGTATCAATCAAAAAAACTATTTTTTATTATTTCAATATTTTTTTTAAATAATTTATATTTTAAAAATATATTATTATTAAATAGTATTTATTATATATAAATTATAATATAATTTTTTTAAGTCATGTATAATTTCTATAAGTTTAAGAAACTTATTATTACCAAAAAACATGGTATTTTTCAATAAATGGGTATTTTTATTAAAAAGTTTAAATTCTAAAATTTAGAGAAATATTTTGAAAACAAAATATTAATTTGGAAATAAACACATAATAATTATCTAATGGTGATTTTTTCTTAAATTTCTATGACATTCGAAATTTGGGGAAAAATGTAAATACATTATAATAATATGGTTTGTATTTTGACATCACAAAATTAAAAAAGTGATATAATAAATACTATAATGAGTTTCAATGACCAAAATTATGTCTCTACTTTAAAATAATTTTTTTTAATTTTTTTATTCATTTTATAAACCTTAATGAATTCTCCAAAACTTATTTTAATTTTATGTTTTTTCCCATAAATTAATTATAAACAAGATTCACTTCAACATCACTAGGTAAATTATTTTAATGTGTTTTATGAGATACCACATCCAGAAGTATTGAAACCCCCCGAAGAAATTTCAAAGTTTATTACAAGATGGTTCAAATCATTAATCGAGACTCAAAATAAAGTTCTAATAGTTAAAATGTTTCAAAAAGATGTTTTAAGATGAAGACTGATGTTTCAGATGTATACTGGGTGTTAAAATTAATTTTTAAGGGGAAAGGTTATGTTTATGTAGTTTTGGACTTTTCTAGAAAGATTTCGTGGTTTGGTGTGAACGGTTTAGGAGAAACCATGTGAAACCTTGATGCTAAGGAGGATTTTGGTTCCTGATGACCTAAAAATTGTTGTGTTTCATGGTTTGAGCATAGTTTGTGGTAAACCATGTGAGGAAAAAAGAGAAACCATGCATGGTTATGGAGGTTTTGAGATATGGACCATGGGATGCACAAGGTTTTATAAAAATATTGTGCATTGTTATAGGAGGGATGTATTGCTGACAACATGGATAGTGCACAAATTTTCAAACTGAGAGACCTTACCATGATAGTATTGGGTAGTGGATAGTAGTGTGTTCAAAATTGTGATATAATTTTGCAAACCATGTATCCAATTTGTGTGGATACATATAATTTCAATAAAATTTATTTTTTATAACTTTTCCCTTCTAGGATATTAATTCCCCCACCCCTCTCTCTCCATTTTGTTCACACAAACCATAAGCATATTATCTTCACTTCCTCCCTTATTTAAGACTCCCCAAGGAGGTGTCTCATGGGTGATTATTCTTCATCTTGTGGTAAGATTTATATAGTGTCTTCCCTTCACCACCCCTCTTTACTTATAATTTCAGAGCTATTTGGTTAGGGTTTTGTTTAAAATTCCATAGGACCATTGTGGAATCTCTCTGTTTCTCATGAATATTTCATTCATCTTGGTGATATAAGTTCCTGGGAAAGATTCTAAACTTCATTTCAAGGATTTTTATTACAGTTTTTGTCCTTGTAGATTTTTATTTAGTTTCTTCAAATGGTTCAATTTAATTAAGTTCCAATTTGGTAACTCCCTCTTAGGTATTTGTACCAAAAAGTTGGTGGGTTATTTTCATGGGTATTCAGTGAGTGTTTGACTTGGGTTTTGGTGTGGGATGATGACCTTGTGAGTTTTAAGGCATTATTCCTAGTTTTTTTGGTATTTTATTTAATTATAAACATTATTGTTAATAAATTTTTATTATTTGTTTTGATACTATATCCCAAGTGGTGGTGACTAGTTTGATTATGTTTTTTTTAGGTTTGAACACTTATTTGACCAGTCTTGGTGAGCCCAACATGTTTTAGAAACATAATGTATGGATTATTTAATGACTTATAATCTCTATGATCATTTACCATAGTCTTAATAGTTTTTTATTTATGTATAATGTGGTAAATTCTATAGATCTCTTGTCTAATATTCTTTTTACGTCAATTTATGTAATTGGTTTGGGCTTTAATCGAAACCATGAGCCTTCCATGGACCACGATTGATCTATGGGACATTGTGATACTTGACCTATGGAAACCCATGGGGTGTTCCAACCTATAGAAGTGAAAAGTTTTATGTGATGAATCTTTATGAAAGAATCATTTGGGGATTTCAAAATCGATTTAAATGTGTGAAATGTCTTTTGAACCAGTTAGGAAAGTCAAAGGGGAAAATATATTTTTTTGAATGATTATTTTTTTGAGATGAGGTTTTGACCTCAAGGTTAATTTAAATGGGGTTTAAATTATATTCATATGGTTAATTTAAATGGGTGTGTGGTGGCCGTTTTATCATTTTAATGGGAAAATAAGGTCATGGGCTGTGTTGAAATTCCTAGGAGGAAGACCCATTTTTTGAGGGGTGCCTACCTAGTGGTTGATAAGGTTGTTTAGTGTTGTGTTTTATTACATGATGAAAGGGGTTCATATATACTGATCCATTTTCCAATTTAAGGGTCCATTAATACATGATAAAATGTTGTGTTTTATATAGGAATAACTATTTTAGTTATGGATTTTGATTTATATGATGAATGTAATGGATCTTGGAATGGTTTGGAACAATTTTCCCTGATGTGATGAATCCAGTCTGTATTCATGCATTGAGTCTCTATGTTTACTGACCTATTACTAATAGTTTTGGGATGTTGTAATGATCCTCCACTCCCTAGTTTTGGGTGGGGAAGGCTGATGCTCGAGGAACCCCATTGATCCACAGTTTCTTAGGGGCATGACTCACACTCCTAAACCCAAGGTTATGGAAATGGAGTTCCATATCACAGTTGCGATCGTTTCCATGATGTTATGAGTAATAGTTGGATTGAAGGAAAAATTATACCTATTTTACAACTTTTTTACTAATGTATGAGATGGTTGGACATGACGTTTAATGTCAAATTTGGATTCATGGGTTGATGCTATGTGATTTACAATTTGTGGCCTAGTTGTTGAGATGGCCAGACCTGGAATATTAGATCCGATTGGATACTTAAACCAAGGAACCATGTTTTCCATCTAGTGACCCATATTATGTTTATATTAGATGATCATCTTAGGTCGAAGCTGTATTGATGAAAAGTGGTATGTTTTGGAACATAGATTAAAAAAGATTAAACATAATATTTTTTAATAATGAAACTTATTTTATTTTCCATCTTTCTTATTGTTATTACATAAACTGAATGCACCATTGCACTGGATGGTATTTTCATTAGACACCATTAGAGGGAGACTATTTAGTTTTACTCACACCCTAATTGGGCCGCCATTACACTTGGTTACTTGAGTAATAGACTTATGTTTACTGAATGTCCATATTTTTGGAGAGGCTCGTGTTGAGTACTGATTGATGGATTATTATTTTTCATGTGATATTAGGTTTATAGATGGGATTGGATAAGTGATTATGGAGAGCCTGTTTGTATTTTATTTTATATCAAGATATATTGTAACCACCCTAGTGGGCAGTTGGTTGTATGCATGACATGATCATTCAGGCCTTTATTAAATTTCATTTTACTTGAAAATGTTTTTAGATTAAGTTTCTCTTTTCATTCTGGTTACTCTGATGTGTATGATATTTAATTGCTGTCATATATCTATATGATGTTTTGTGAGGGTATAACACTCTCACATCATCATCATAGACCCTTACTACTAGTCATCATCCTCCGACATATGAGGATGATCACTTGAGGTCAAGTGGTTAAATGGATCAGGGTAACCGTTTACTGGAACTTGGGCAGGGACATTACAATGTGGTATAAGATATGTTTACATACTTATTATTTTACTATTTGGTATTTGGTAGGCAAAAGATATATGAATGTTTTAGACCCCGTGATGGATACTATTCTAGTGAGTCATGAACATCTATTCAGGTAGAATGTCTATATTGTTAGGGAATGTAATTGATGTTATGGATTTATGATGTTACAGTTATATATGTTTTTTGCTTCAAAATAACCACATGTCATTTACTTTGATGGTTTATGATGGATTTTTAGCTCATATATGTTAACAAATGGTCTGTGGTTTTTTTTACTCTAGTCCAATATAGGAAAGAGTTGTCTCATGCATCATGATCAGGAACATAGGATCTATATATTATTGTACTTATAATGTGAGATTTTATGGATTTATTATTGATATAAGGTTGTGTGGATCTATAGTGTGTGGCTTAGTGATGATGACGTTGTTTTGGTCCTAATAAACAGTTGGTTTGTTGAACATATTGGGTTAGTATGATGTGAGTATTAGATTGTGGGACCCTTTTAGAAGGTTTTTTTTGAGTTTGGTAGTATTTATGGGTCCTCTAATGATAATATTAATGTGTAGATGCTTAGAGAAGATGAATGCTATAGTTGTGATCTGTTGGTTGGTATATGGAATTTTATGATATCATATAATAGGTTTTTTTGACTTTTGTATATTATATGGTAATAATATGGGTTTATGTTTGGTTTCCTATGATATGTGGTCTTCTGTGAGAAGTTGTAGACTATAGGTTTTTAGACCTAGTGACCTTATTATCATGACTCCATTTTTTATAGTTGATATCATGTGGGTTTCAAGGGTGAATTGTGAGAGGGGTCAATTTAGTTATGAGTTCTTTGTGTGGGAGGGACACATATGTGTGTTTCAGACATTTGACAATAGTTCATTATTAGTGAAACCTAGTTTGAGGTTTTGGTACATAGGGTGCCATTTGTTTTGGGTTGGTGAACTTGATTTCAATTGTTTTATCCTAGTGATTGGTTTCTCGGGGAATGAAAGTTTGTGTTACTAACTAGTCTAGATTCAGATGCATCTTCTTGATTTTTTTGAGAGAATAGATGATTTGGGGAAGATCATTGAATAATGATTAGGTTTTTAGTGGTCATATAATTGGGTTTTTTCAGTTTCTTTTGATTTTGGAAAGTTCCATTACTGTGAAAAAATGGGTGGGATATGAATATAGGATAAACATGGATGGTGGATTAGTTTAGCGAGCCCTATTTTTTTTGAGATGTGACTTAATATGATTGTAAAAATATTCAATGTTTGGGTTACCTAAGGAAGTTTACAGGTATGTTTCAACAGTATCCTTGATGAATAAGTGCAATGTGATGCACTATGTCTTTTGGTTTGTGTATTGTATGTTAAGGTAACATATGTATGTGGTGATTGAGTATGACATGTTTTTTAAATAAGGATGAGAACCGATATTGTTGTGAAGATACAATTATGGGATGGGAGGCTTAGGAACTTTGGATTGGTCAAAATTGTCCCTACAGACATACGTAAAACCAAATATGGTTGACGATTTGTCTTATTCATCGATGACATCCTATCACACTCATATTTATTGGAAATAATACCAAATATATTTACATCATTTTTAGTTCACCAAAAAAGAAATTGTTATAAAAATAGCTACCCACATTTCATTGGTTGGATATGGGAACTCTTAGAGGTTATTCTCATGAAGCAGTGTATGTGGATCCCTATGGTGGTAAGTTTTACATTGAATGTTGATGAGTGAGGTCCTCAAGATGGAATAGATCACAATTAATACCATGAGTTTCGTTCTTGGTGCCGGTAATGGGTGATAATTGATATTTTTTTGGTCACTTAAGTGTGGGTGATATGGCCAGGTATGATTCTTGGTTTATCAGAGGTTGGATTGTGGTCCAAAGTTACAAAGGGTTTTTGGTTGATTTAGTGATGACAACACTCCTAATTTGGGGAATTATGTAGTAGTTATAGAGGTGTGGCCCCATCTGTTGGAGTGGTTTCAGATGTATGGAACTTATTGTTGATTGGTCTTAGTGGAATTATATTTCCAATGAATAACCTTGCGGTGCATGCACATATTTCATCAGGAATGGTAGTGGGAGATTAGTGGTGACAGATCAACAAGATGAGAATTGAAATCAATATTGAGTCTATTATGTAATGTTTTTTGGCTATGGAATTCAGTGGTTATGTTTATGTGGATTTTTAATTCCTTGAAAAATATAGTCATATTGATCATATTAGATGGTGATAGAATGGATGTTTGATTCAGGAGTTTTTGGGATGATTTGGATGAGGACATTCTGGCTGAGATTTGAGAAAAATGCGGGTAAAGAAGAATGAAAGTTATGTTAAATGTTCTATTTTGGGAATGATGGGTGCATCAGTGGTTGATTTTTGCATTCGATGAAAATATAATATATTCTTATTTCATGCCTGTAAGGTAGGTATGCATCAAAATCTATTAGTTTTTGATGATAAGTAAGGGTGATATTGATGATTTCCATTCTTTAGGTTCATAGTGTGTGGTAAGATAGAAACCATGTTGGGTGTAGTATGATAGAATGAGTTCAAGGTTTGTTGGACCTTTCCATTGGAAATTGCGTGAGACATTTGGAGTTAGTGGTTACAATACATGGCTTATAGTGGCGATGATCATAGATCGATGGATGCACAATTGATGTGGTAATCAAGGTTTCAATTGGACGAGATCCAGAAAACTCTAACATATTGTTTCGGGTTTGTAATGGGTTTTAGAATTGTTTTTTGTCCAGTTAATTGATTCAAGTTGGAGGATGTGCCTGTAAAGACCCTTAAATTTCAGGGAATGTTTTTTCTTAATTTCTTTAGGATTTTGCGAGTATGCAGTTTCTGACGGCACCTGATTCCGAGGCCCGGTGTTCCCGGAATCAATTTCCGAAGTTTAGCTCGGGTACGTTCAGTAAACGAACAAGCGGGTTTTCCTAACTTTTGAACCGGTGATCGGAATCGAAATCCGAGGGCATCGATGAAATAGTAGCACCAGTAATTGCTTAGGAACACCTTTTCCGAAGGTGATTTTACTCAGGAAGAGATCTTAAAAATGTGAGGAATAAAAATATAATTGTTTTACAATTTTATTTTTATTTCTTTCCTAAGTGGTTAAACTCCATGAGAGGGAGTTGGGGTGGGACCCAGTAAAAACCCAACTCCTCTTGAGAGGATTAAAGAGTGGGGTGGGGCCCACACGATCCCCACCCCTTCAAATTACCTTAACTTCTCTTCCACATAAATGATACCAACTTATCTCTCCATTTATTATAAAAACTTAAGATTAATTATGTGAAGTTATTTCATCTTTTGATTTTTTAAAAGTGTTGGAAAAAGTAATAAAATAAGGCTAAATCCTTATATTATTTTTGGTTTCTTAATTGTGTTGAGAGAGGGAGAGTTTTACCATCAAAGAACTTCATCTTCCTCCTTGAAGAACGCGATGAATGCCGGCATGTCGCTCCTCCTCGGACGTTCTTCGTCAATCACATACGGAGCTTTACCTCGCGACACTGTTTCCCGCGACGATCTTCGATCGAAAACTACTTCGAGGTAGGGGTGTGTCTTTATTTGATCAACGCGGATTCACTTTCCATGTTTGTTTATCTTGACCCGCTTACTACCAAACTAACGCGGATGTACCAAGCCAAACGAACACGGCCCGATCCCTCCGTCGTTTTTGTGAATGTTTGGTGTGTTCATTGTGTTCTTCATGGGTGATGGACACCAGATCGTTGCGAGTTCGTTGTGTGACGCAACGATCCCAATTTGAAGACCCAACATCCTGACGTCCTAGAGGAGGTGCGACGACAATAGCGGGCGACAGATCAAACCGGAACGGGAAGGGACGTCCCTCGACCATTCTTCGAGCGGGTGAATCAAATCGTGTTTTCGGAGCCGATCGGAGGCCTGAAAATACCAGAGACGAATATGGGACATCGGGGTGACCTAGTGTCCGACGTTTCATGATGAATGGACTGTCCGAATGAAGAATGGACATCACGGGAGGCGCGCTGGCCAGAGGCGTCATTTCTGGAAAATTCCAGAATACACGACGTGTATCTCTGACGAACACGCTGTGTAGTGTGGGCGTACTGCGGCTTGAGTTTCGGGTTAAGACATGTAACAAACGGTGTGTGACCCCGGTCACATGGCCTGTAATATCTATTCAGAATGGCAGAAGCAGCTTCACGAGACATGGCGTGTATTCTGGGAAATACATGGACACGAGAAACAATAAACGGCCAAGAAGCACGACATGTATTCTCTTCACAGAAGTGTCTTCACGAGACTCGACGTGTATCCCAGGGATACACGGACATGGGGTGGAGTACACGGGCATGTAATCCACCACACGGACAGGCATGGACAGTGGCACGAGCTACCTCGTGTACCAGTTACACGGTTTGGCGAACACGGATTGAGGCCGTGTACGGGCACATGTCCAGCATACACGGGGCCAACCCAGATGCATGGACACGGCGTGTAATCATACCACATGCCGTGTACTTACTTCCTACATTACCATCCTTTCGACACGGACCATTAGATGCGAGCAGTACCCGAGATCTGACTACACGGCGTGTACCATATACCTACACGCTGTGTACTTTTTGGTAAAAGGCTTGGTCATTTTGTACACAGTATCTTGGATACATTTTGTTTGGATTAGTGACCTATGACATGGCGGATCTTCGGAATACATCAACTTGAGACTTTTTGGTAGTTTATGTATCGATCCCTTGACTCGAGGAGCAGACCCTCCTGGAATCGAGTACGCTGTGTGCGGGAACCCAAGAGCTGGTTGCGACTGCGACGATGAGGATCTTCCGTGGGTTCGACGAGGGCGAATACCATACTGCGATCCTCCATGGGTTCTATGAGGACGACTACCGTATTGGGATCCTCCATGGGTTTAATGAAAACAACTACCGTACTAGGATCCTCCGTGGGTTCGACGAGATTGACTACCGTACTGGGATCCTCCGTGGATTCGAGGAGGAAGACTACTGTACTGGGATCCTCTGTGGGTTCGACTACCGTGCTGGGATCCTCCGTGGATTCGAAGACGATGACTACTATACTTGGATCCTCCGTGGGTTTAGTAACGATGACTACTATACATGGATCCTATGTGGGTTCGGCAGAGGAGATGATTCAAAGGATACATCTAATCATCTCCACCCCTCTTCGTAAATGGATACCTGTGTGAGCTGAGTCTTGATTTTCAATCAATAACTTCATTATAATTGACATGCTATCCGGTGTGGATTGGGTTGTGCATTCGTGTGTGGACTGGGATGTAATTTCTTGTGTGGACTGGGTTGAACATGGGCTCGTGTGCTGGAGCCGAGCTGGAATTGAAGACTTAGGTATATGTATGGTCATATACCTAAGTAGAGTTGGTTGATACTTCGTGATTGTATCTTTCCTTTTTTTTATCCTTCGTGGATTCTGGGAGACCTTTAAGGGTCTCTGGGTCCCTACTGTGTATCGTATACTCACCCCTGCACGGGCTATGCCCGCACTACGTTGTGTTGGATGCAGACAACGGACAATGCTGATCGATGTAGAGGCTCATGAAGCTAGACGGTACCTGGAGGTGGCTCACTGGATGAGGAGTACATGGAGCGGACGGCTGGAGCTGAGGAGATGAGGAGACTATCTGTACCTACCCTTAAGGTGGGATTAAAAGAGGACGGCTCGGAGTTGCTGCTTTACTTTTCTGCTGGTGTACTTTCTTTTCCGTTGTACTTTACTTTCAGTTGGGTTTGTATTCTGGCCCATTTACTTTCCAACACTTAGTATTTTACTCATCTTACTTAGTGTTTACTTCATCTTGCGTACTCTATGGTGTTTGTTTACTTATAAAAGCGATTCCTTCCCTTTTTTCAGGATTTATGCCTTTGGTGCTAGTCTCCATCCCATGGATTATGGAAGGCGGGCTTGGGTTAGTCACGGCATGGGCCCCAAGGACGGGTCGTGACAAATTGGTATCAAAGGAGTTCAGTTCTACTGCAAAACTCTGGACTCTAATCATTCTTCTATTTTATGAAATAGTGTTAAGGGTATTGAGTGTGGTTATCAGTCTAGGGAGTCCAGTGTTGGTGCGGCGGATGAGGTATCCATACACCAGGACCCTGACTACTGATTTCTGACTCAGTGTACGAAAACATTGATTGCATGTGTGTTTCAAAGTTTTCATTGTGATTAATTTTTCTCAGCTCACCAGGTATACTATATTAACCGTGGCGCAGCTGTTTCTATTTAGGATGACTGATAGAGCGCTGTCGTGGGCGCCCTCAAATGATTAGTATGATTTTGGGGTACTTAGGTGCAGCAGAGTGGCTGACCAAGGTCGTCTCTCAAAGGAAGAAGTGAATTAAAACAATTATTAGAGGTATTATAGAAGTAAAATAAAAGATAATAAAAACACTACTTGAAAGGATGTGGGTGGTTGTTTATAGTTTATGAATCTAGGAGAACTTTGCTGGAAGAAGATAATATTTTTTTTTGTTTTTTTGTTTTGAAATGAAGTTTGATTAAAATGACACAACAAAAAGATATTTATTTAGACAATATTTAAAAGACGTAATCGATCTAACTCTACCTCTTCAATCATTTATTAATCATTATCATTTAAATTAATATTCACTTAATTATGATCCCTTAATTTGTTAAATCCCGAACCCTACGAGAATTAACTTTACCACGAAGATTGAAGTGAATTTAACCTTAGGCTAACTTCGGAACATGCAATCGCAACACCCTGCTTTGATTGATGTTCTAAAATTAGCTTATGGTCAGTGGTAAATTAAGGCACATAACCACTCTGGAAATGAGGATTAATTGAGTTTAGGGATTATATTTGAACTCTACAAATTGATCCTTTGTGGTTTTGAATTACCGGTTAAGGTTGTGCTCTCACAGTTCACACAATTCCCGACCTCGCGTGTTTTGTGTTAACTATTCAATTGCTTTCTTAGTTTCATTTAAATTGAAAACTCAATTAATAGATCATAATATGTGAATTACAGTAGCTCATTGATTCAAAATAAATGAATGAAGAAGGATAGAGGTCGATCGATTACTAAAAAGAACTACTCTTCCATGGGTGGTGTAGTCATGGTGGAGATGTTTTGCATAAGCAACGTATTGAAAGGGTAGACCCCAATCTTGTATCCACTCTTGATTCCAACCCAATTAAGAAGATTAAGAGAAGAAGAAGAGGTATGAACACAGAAGATTATTTGAAGAAAAATTCAAGAAACAAACATGGATGAAAAGAAATACAAAGAAGAGGTGAGAGAGGAGAGCCTTTTTGGAAGAGAGGTTTGCACAAAGGCTTACTTCTTCCAAGAGTTGGGAGGGGCTCCCAAGATACAAACTTTCGGCCACACCTTCCCAAATCCTCGACCAGCCATCTCAAAGAGTTAAAACCCCATTTAAATAGAGTTTGTGAGGGCTAGGGATACATTACTTTTTAAGTGTGAAATGAAAAACTCGGCCAAATATTTTATGCCAACTGGAACCGCCCTTTTGACCTCCAAAACGCGTGAATTGACCGGCCTTCCAGAAGGATGATTTGTTCCACATCATGTCCCCGAGCGTTCCTAAAATTTTGGGCTCTATCCAATCCCGTATGTAGACAATATGACCCAAATACAGAACCCATGTCCATTCGGCCGAGTCCAGCCCACCATTGGATTAATTGCTCATTTACTCCATCCAAATGCACTCTTTAGCTATAGTGTGATAAATGAAAGTTGTATAAAATGAAGTTAGGAACACTGTTACAAATTTCAAAATTCAAATAATAAATATAAATATATTTATCTTCGAAATACTACAATGCACTATTAAGGGTAAAACTGGAATTTTCACCAAATTTTCAAATGAATGGTCAAATCCCAAATATTTTATAAATAAACATATTTAAGACAATGTGAGGAAATTATTTCATTTATTATCAATAAAATATTCAATAAAATAGTGTTTTATCAACTCCCCCACACTTACCCTTTTGCACACCTGGGAAAAACCTCATATCATGTAAACATCAATATCAAATCAAAACCAATTTTAAAACACATATCCTTAAGATCTATCAATTTCACACCAAGAATCAAAAGATATCATGCCTCATAAAAAACATTATTTCAAGTTCTCCATTTATATCATTCAATATATTTACACTTCATTTATCCACCCATGCACAAAACACTTACCTCGCTTGAATTTTCTCTCATCACTCAAATATCAATTTTTTTGCAATGTCTTTCTCATCCAAACTCATACAAGGGTCACCATAGGCTTGATAGATTCCAACATCGCTACCCGATGTGAGTCAAGGACATATGTTTATCATGAGGACTTTTTAGGGTTGTTCTGTGGATTTCGGTTGGTAGGATTAAGATGTGAAAAACTCTGAGGCTGAATGAGGAGGGCTTGACTCTTTTGAAGCAAAATTGCATTAATCTAATTTTCACTTAAATATGGTCTTCTCTTCAATCCCCATAGTATCAATTCAGCTCCATCAACATGAAAAGTCATGAAAGGCTTACACCATTCATCATTTCAGCATAAAAAATGTCAATCTTCTCAAACATGATTTTCTTTAAAGCTCTAGATGGGCACAGCTTTCCACCTCAATTAGAATCTCCAGAAAAGGCACAACTTCACTTGTCATGAAAGCTCCAGAAAAGGCACAACTTTCAATATAATGACTTTCTTTAGCAGCAAACACATCTCTTCAGAATTTAATTTTCCACCCAAAGTATCACAGAATGTGGTGGCAAAACCCAAGACAACTTCCCCCACACTTAAGCTCAACTAGATTATGCAACTTCACTTCAAGAGTTGGTTGGATAGGGAAAATTGGCTTGTAATGTGGCTTAACCTAACAGGCTGTGCATGGCTTCTAAGGGATACAAGGATTAAATATTCAAGGTAGGACATTAAAAAAATGATTCTTTGAAATAGGGGCTTTAATACCAAACAAATTCCTCAATCATTTAAACATATGTACCTAAAACCCTCAAGTTTTGACTGGAATAGATCAAATTATGGTTAAATCAAGCATGGTTTGGTTCTCTCAAGAAGTGAGGTGAATGTAAAGAATATGAAAATAATGTTTTAGAAGCCTCACAGGAAAGTGATTTCAAATATAAAGACAGTTAGATTGGCATGGGATTCAAAATTCAGCGTACTTTTCATGAAATCACTAAATATTTGAACTTGAAACAAAGTCATTTCAGCATTCATTTAAGATTAGTTTCAAGGGGTAAATTGTTTCACTTATTGATATGGATTTAAAAATGGTGATGAGAATCATTTCAGCTCAAAATGTTTCAAAACACACAGAAAATTGTAAAATAAACAGACAAAATTTGAAAAACACACAATTTTTTTTTGGTTTTTTTAAACAGGAAAACAATTGAAATTACTAAACTAAAAGGTTCCCTCCCCAAGACTTAAAATATTGCATTGTACTCAATGTGAACCCATGAGATGATATATGCACATGAAATGCAGAATTTTTAAATAGGACAAATAATATAAAAGTGAAAGGGTTAGGAACAACCTGATGTGATCAAGTGATGATGGGGTCATGCAGTGTGATAAAATCCACTGCATCAGTAGGATGTCCCTCAATGTATATCTTCAAACATTCCCCATTGACTGTAAAGCTCCTTCCAGTGTCCTCTTGTGTGATCCCCACTACACCATAAGGAAAAACATTAGACACAATATAAGGACCTAACCATCTGGAACGCAACTTACCAGGCATCAACTTCAGTCGTGAACTATAGAGAAGGACTTTCTCTCCAACATGAAACTCCCTTTGTTGGATCATTTTGTCATGAGCTACTTTTGACCTTTCCTTGTAGAGCCTCGAGTTCTCATATGATGACAGTCGAATCTCCTCAAGCTCTTGAATTTGCAACTTCCTTTGAATTCCAGCTTGGGCCAAATCCATGTTACATTTCTTTATAGCCCAATATGCCCAATGCTCGACTTCCACGGGGAGATGACACGCTTTCCCAAAAACAATCCGAAATGGGGACATACCAATGGGGGTCTTGTATGATGTCCTATAATCCCACAATGAATCATCCAAGCGCTTGCTCCAATCCTTCCTATTTGGCTGCACGGTTTTCTCCAAGATTTGTTTCAACTCACGATTTGAAACCTCATCCTGGCCATTTGCTTGGGGGTGGTATGGTGTTGATGTTTTTTGTGTCACCCCATACTTTCGAAGGAGGGAAGCAAAATTCCTATTGCAAAAGTGTGTCCCTTGGTCACTGATGATGGCCTTTGATATTCCAAACCTGCAAAAAATTTGTGCTTTGACAAAGTCCACAACAACATGAGAATCGTCAGTCCTGGTGGCCTTGGCCTCCACCCATTTACTCACATAATCAACAGCAACCAAAATATACAAAAATCCAAATGAACTAGGAAAAGGACCCATAAAGTCGATGCCCCATACATAAAAAATCTCACAAAATAGTATGGGTTGTTGGGGCATCTCATGTCTCCTAGAAATGTTCCCAGTGTGTTTGCAACGAGAGCATGACTTAAAAAACAAATGGGAATCATGGAACAAGATAGGCCAATATAATCCAGATTCTAAAACCTTCCTAGCTGTCCGTTGGGGTCCAAAGTGTCCACCACATGCAAGTGTATGACAGAATTGCAAAACAGACTCAAACTCATGATCACGAATACACCTCCTAATAACTTGGTCACTACACATGCGCCAGAGGTAAGGATCATCCCACACATAAAACCTAGACTCACTTTTTAATTTTTGGACTTGATGTTTCTTTAAATTTGCAGGGATTTCAGAAGCAACAAGGTAGTTAACTAAATCAGCATACCAAGGATGCGTACCTGAGATGGTATAGAGATGCTCATCAGGGAAGGTGTCCCGAAGTGGTACCTGATCCAAGGTGTCATCCTCTAGTGTGTGAGTAAGCCTACTCATGTGGTCCACCACCATGTTTTCTGACCCCTTTTTGTCTTTTATCTCGATGTCAAACTCTTGAAGAAGGAGCATCCAACGGATAAGTCGCGGATTTGCATCTGGCTTCTTCAGGAGGTACCTCAAAGCTGCATGGTCAGAAAAAACAACTACTTTAGAGCCCAATAAATATGAACGGAATTTATCTAAAGCAAATATGACTGCAAGAAACTCCTTTTCTATGGTTGTGTAATTTGATTGGGCTGAATCCAGTGTCCTTGATTCATAGGCGATCACATGTGAACGCCCCTCCACCCTTTGAGATAAGACAGCTCCAACTGCGAAGTTGGAGGCGTCACACATAAGCTCAAAAGGAATCTCCCACCTTGGGGGTTGTATGATAGGTGGAGTGGTCAGACGTTGTTTTAGCTCATCGAATGAATTCCTGCAAGAAATATCAAACACAAAATCAGAATCCTTTTGATGTAATCTTGACATAGGAAGAGCAATCTTACTAAAATCTTTGATGAAGCGCCGATAAAATCTTGCATGACCTAGGAAAGATCTAACATCACGCACTCATGAAGGATATGGTAAGGATGAAATAATATCTACCTTTGATCTATCAACCTCTATCCCATTTTTTGACACTACATGTCCTAAGACAATGCCATGCTCTACCATGAAATGACACTTTTCAAAGTTCAGGACCAGATTCTTCTCAATACAACGATTCAACACCTTTCCCAAACTAATTAGACATTCATCAAATGAAGACCCATACACTGTAAAATCATCCATAAATACCTCCATGCAGGTCTCAATAAAATCAGAAAAAATACTCACCATACATCTCTGGAAGGTACCTGGGGCGTTGCAAAGTCCAAATGGCATCCTCCGGTAGGAAAATGTGCCAAAGGGACAGGTGAATGTAGTCTTCTCCTGATCCTCTGGAGCTATAGAAACCTGAAAATATCCAGAAAATCCATCCAAGAAACAATAGTGTGTCTTCCCAGCTAGTCTCTCAAGCATCTGATCAATAAATGGGAGGGGGAAATGGTCCTTGCGAGTGGACTGATTTAGTTTCCTATAATCAATACACACACGCCAACTGTTTTGCACCCTCATTGGAACTAAATCATCTTTCTCATTTTTAACAACAGTAAAACCAGTTTTCTTAGGCACAACCTGAATTGGACTTACCCACTGTGAATCTGAAATGGGAAAGATTATACCTACCTTGATCAATTTCTCAACTTCCTTTTTAACAACTTCCAGGAGGGTGGGATTGAGTCTCCTTTGTGGTTGTCTCACCGGTTTAGCCCCATCCTCCAAGAGAATCCTATGCATGAAAATGGAGGGGCTAATACCTGATATGTCAGCCAAGGTCCACCCAATCGCCTTGATGTTCTCCCTCAAAATATTCAAAAGCTTTTCTTCATGTTCAAAAGGGAGATTGTTAGAAATGATAACAGGTAATCTCTCACCACTCAACAAGTATGAGTATTTCAGATTTGGTGGCAATGGCTTGAGTTCTAATGAAGGAGGGTGTAGTATGGATGGAGACATTGAAGGAATTGAAATATGTGCACAAAGAGCATCAGTATCAGAATAGACATCATCAAAATCATAGAATAAAGCATCAAATCCATCAGCATACTCAACAGCCATTTCATAATCAGAGTGAACATGATCAAAATCATAATATGAATCCAAATCAAAATCAAATCTTAGAGTGTCTTGTTCATTAGAAACAGGTGTGGAAGTTCTCTTAGACATTAAACCAGAACCAATACTCATAATCTCCCTAAGCATAGGACAATCCAATTCCATGATGTTTTTACTTGGTGGTTCAAAATGGGAGATAACAAAAGCAGAATGGTCCTCTGAGGGGTACTTCATGGAATCCATAACATTAAATATCACAACTTCATCTCCAAACTCCATGGAAAGTGTACCCTCATTGACATTTATGATAGTTTTTGCAGTTTTGAGGAAGGGTCTACCTAAGATAATGGGGGCATGAGAACTTTCCTGATCATCCTCCATGTTAAGCACATAGAAGTCTGCTGGAAAGATCATGTCTCTTACCCGAACAAGTACATCCTCAAGAACTCCCGCTGGATAT
Source organism: Viscum album (assembly GCA_963277665.1). Taxonomy (NCBI): domain Eukaryota; kingdom Viridiplantae; phylum Streptophyta; class Magnoliopsida; order Santalales; family Viscaceae; genus Viscum; species Viscum album. The sequence goes on along the minus strand of OY728140.1, from coordinate 1,342,317,329 downwards.
GCCGTAGCTCTATTTTCCAATTTCACCACTACTCTTGTTGGCTTCAACTCACCAACCTGCAAGGAAGAGAATACAGAGTGAGGCATCACATTTATGGAAGCTCCCAAATCACAAAGAGCATCAGAGAAGTGCAACTCCCCTATGGTACATGGGATGGTGAATGTCCCGGGATCCTTGCACTTTGTTGGCATTGCTAGAGTTGGTGTAATGAGTGATGATACATTCCTTCCAAGGTTGATCCTCTCATTCCCCTTGAGCCCACTTCGATTGGTGAAGAGTTCTTTTAAGAATTTGGCATACCTTGGGATTTGCTTAATGGATTCAAGTAGAGGAATGTTGATCTCCACACGCTTGAATGTGTCCAAAACCTACTTTTTCATTGCTTCTTCAGCCATCTTCTTGGCTTGAACAACCCTGTTTGGAAAAGGAAGGGGTTTAGGAGGAACATCATCAATATTTTTCTTACCTTTATCTTTCTCCTTGGATTGCTCATCAGTTGGTATGGAATGCGGCTTCTCTGATGTTGAGGTGAATCGCGTTGGAATGGTAGGTGCAGATGTATCTTTCATTTGCTTCCCACTTCTCAATGTGATGGCACTAACATTACCCTTTGGATTTGGAGTGTGTTGGGAAGGTAGATTTCCAGAATTTTTACTCACAAGTTCATGGAGGGCGGTGGCAATCTGGCTCATTTGAGTCTTCAACTCCCTCAGCTCCGAACTTTGACTCTTCAGCTCATTCTGTTGATTAAGAACAATTTGCTTCAAAAGATCATCAGTATTAGAATCTACTTTGGTGGATGATTCCCTTGTTGCTGACTTGTTGATGTTTGAGATTCAAATCTCCTTTGGGGTTTTTGGAAACCCTGCTGGTAAGGTGGAGGCTGCTGGAAGTTTTGTTGAAAGGGTGGTCTTTGTTGTTGTCCAGAGCCATACCTCATGTCCGACTAATATTTCCACCCTTGGTTGTATGTCGGATCAAACTTCTTTTGGGGATATGGTTGTTGTTGTTGCTGCTGAAATGGTCTCCCAGGGAACACTGCTGCACAATCTTCTGTTTCTTGGAGTTGTGGGCAACAGTCAGTTGGGTGGTTTGTCTCAGTGCAAATGCCACATGGCCTTGAAGGAGGGGGTAAAGATGTCTTTTGTGCCAAAGCAATTTACCTCACCATATTGGTCAATTCTTCCAACTTAGTATCAATAAAATGACTTTCAGGAGAAGAAGGACTTACCTGATGAACTCCCCTGACATGTGGTGTACCTCTATCACCAAATTGTTGGGAGTTTTGGGCCATCTTGTCGATCAACGCACGTGCAGCTACTGGTGTCTTGTCCACCAATGCTCCTCCAGCCGCAACATCTACCATGCTTCTCTCCATAGGTGTGAGTCCTTCATAGAAGTACTGAATGAGGAGTTGCTCACTGATTTGGTGATGTGGGCAGCTTGCACACAACTTCTTGAATCTCTCCCAGTACTCATACATTGACTCCCCTTGGGCTTGCTGGATCCCCGAGATCTCCTTACGAATGGTTGTGGTCCTTGATGCTAGAAAAAATCTTTGCAAGAAAAGACGTTTCAAATCGTTCCAACAAGTTACATCTTCAGGTTGTAAATAATACATCCAGTCTTTTGCAGCTCCATCAAGTGAGAATGGGAATGCTCTTAATTTGATTTGATCTTGAGAAACATTTCTTGGTTTAAGGGTTGAGCAAACCACATTAAATTATTTCAAATGTTTATTGGGCTCCTCACCAGAGAGGCCATGAAACGTTGGAAGTAAGTGAATTAACCCTGATTTTAGTTCAAAGTCTGATTCTAGATTTGGGTATGCAATACAATTTGGTTGATAGTTAATATCAGGTGCAGCCAATTCTAGAATGGTTCTATTAAGTTCATTTCAATTGTTTTCAACCATTGGTTCCTCTTTTATGTTTTAATTTGAATAGCTTCCAATTTCAATGTTTCCAGAAGAGAGGAATTCACCAACTGGTTGAATATTGAAACTTCCCGTAGACTGAGAATTTCTGATTCGAGCCCTAAGGCTGCGTTCAATCTCAGGGTCAAGATCTAAGAGATCTTAAGGATTAGTTCATGTCATAGATCAAATAAAAATGAAAAGAAAGAAAGTGGACCATAGTAAAATAAAAATGAGAAGTTTGAGTTGATGGTCCAAAAAGAAGTAGAAGAAAATAAAAGAAGAAGAAGAAAAATCAGATTGGGTAAAGAAGGAAGAAAGAAGAGAGGAAGAGAATAAAATGTAAAATAAAAAAAATACCTCTAATTGGTTGAAATAATTACTTGCCACCCCGGCAACGGCGCCAATTTGATAGAGCGCTGTCGTGGGCGCCCTCAAATGATTAGTATGATTTTGGGGTACTTAGGTGCAGCAGAGTGGCTGACCAAGGTCGTCTCTCAAAGGAGGAAGTGAATTAAAACAATTATTAGAGGTATTATAGAAGTAAAATAAAAGATAATAAAAACACTACTTTAAAGTATTTGGGTGGTTGTTTATAGTTTATGAATCTAGGAGAAGTTTGCTGGAAGAAGATTGTATTTTTTTGTTTTTTTGTTTTGAAATGAAGTTTGATTAAAATGACACACCAAAAAGATATTTGTTTAGACAATATTTAAAAGACGTAATCGATCTAACTATACCTCTTCAATAATTTATTAATCATTATCATTTAAATTAATATTCACTTAATTATGATCCCTTAATTTTTTAAATCCCGAACCCTATGAGAATTAACTTTACCACAAAGATTGAAGTAAATTTAAACTTAGGCTAACTTCGGAACATGCAATCGCAACACCCTGCTTTGATTGATGTTCTAAAATTAGCTTATGGTCAGTGGTAAATTAAGGAAAAAAACCACTCTGGAAATGAGGATTAATTGAGTTTAGGGATTATATTTGAACTCTACAAATTGATCCCGTGTGGTTTTGAATTACCGGTTAAGGTTGCGCTCTCACAGTTCACACAATTCCCGACCTCGCGTGTTTTGTGTTAACAATTAAATTTCTTTCTGAGTTTCATTTAAATTGAAAAATCAATTAATAGATCATAATATGTGAATTACAGTAGCTCATTTATTCAAAATAAATGAATGAAGAAGGATAGAGGTCGATCGATTACTAAAAAGAACAACTCTTCCATGGGTGGTGTAGTCATCGTGGAGACGTTTTGCATAAGCAACGGATTGAAAGGGTAGAACCCAATCTTGTCTCCACTCTTGATTCCAACCCAATTAAGAAGATTAAGAGAATAAGAATTGGTATGAACACAGAAGATTATTTGAAGAAAAATTCAAGAAACAAACATGGATGAAAAGAAATACAAAGAAGAGGTGAGAGAGGAGATCCTTTTTGGAAGAGAGGTTTGCACAAAGGATTACTTCTTCCAAGAGTTGTGAGGGGCTCCCAAGAAACACCCATTCGGACACACCTTCCCAAATCTTCGACCAGCCCTCTCAAAGAGTTAAAACCCCCTTTAAAAAGATTTTGTGAGGGCTAGGGATACATAACTTTTTAAGTGTGAAATGAAAAACTCGACCAAATATTTTATGCCAACTTTCACCGCCCATTTGACCTCAAAACGCGTGAATTTACCAGCCTTCCAGAAGGATTATTTGTTCCAAATCATGTCCCCGAGCTTTCCTCAAAAGTTGGGCTCAATCCAAGCCCGTATGTAGACGATATGGCCCAAATACAGAACCCATGTCCATTCTGCCGAGTCCAGCCCACCATTGGATTAATTTCTCATCTACTCCATCCAAATGCACTCTTTATCTCTAGTGTCCTGAATTAAAGTTGTATGAAATGAAGTTAGGAACACTGTTACAAAATTTCAAATTCCAATAATAAATATAAAAATATTTATCTTCGAAATACTACAATGCACTATTAAGGGTAAAACTGGAATTTTCACCAAATTTTCAAATGAATGATCAAATCCCAAATATTTTATAAATAAACATATTTAACACAATGTGAGGAAATTATTTCATTTATTATCAATAAAATATTCAATAAAATAGTGTTTTATCAATGACCCCACAATAGCAGCCAGCTAGGGTTCCGAGCTTTGTGCGAGACGACAACCCACTAAGTGACGAGGCCTCGATGCATGGCCCCTTTACAGCGGAGGCATCAGCGGTACCTCTACCCGCCGAGCCACCGATACTACCAGACCCAGAAGCTGAGAGTACACATCACCTGAGTTCACTACGTGAGTTTCAGCGTCAGAGGCCGCCTAGGTTCTGCGGAGAGACGAACCCTCAAGTAGCCGAGGATTGGATGGAGACTGTCGTTCAAGTCATCAAGTTAGTAGGGACACCAGCTGACCTCATGGTGATCTTTGCGGTGAGTCTCCTGCATGCGGTAGCAGGTAGATGGTGGAGCCTGATGCTCTAGGTGCACGATGATGCATCACTTCTTTGAATAGACTTTGAGAGCCACATTCGCTCAGATTTTGTTCCAGCCACCCTCTGTGTGGTGCGCATTCAAGTGCTACTACAGCTACGACATGACATCATGAAAGTAGCCCAGTACTCGGCGAGGTTTACCGATATCTTGCGCTACTCAACGGACATGGTACGAGACCCATTCATCTGAGCCCAGACCTTCGAGTAGGGACTGGGGCATGAGATCAGGGCATCAATGATCTCTCTCAGCATACCGATGTAGGAAATAGTACTGGAGAAAGCTCTTCGTGTAGAGAGTTTTCTCGCTGAGCAGTCACCAGTGGTGAGACCCTCCGCAGGATGACCCTTAGAGGAGTCTCCTGCAGTTGGCCGTAGACAATTGACATAGAGGTCGAAGCGGGCCAGGCCATCAGATGAGCAATCTCATGTTGCAGATTCGATTGTACGGGGAACACAAAGGAGAGCCAGCCATACGAGGAGCAGACAGTTCTATGCATGTGGCGGGCAGGGTCACATGGCTCGATACTACCCAACCCGCCCATTAGATGAGCAGCAGGCGGTAGAGGGACCACCCAGGAAGAGTTTCAACTGTGGCGGTCTGCAGGGAGCAGGCGAACGAGGCAGAGGAGCTGGCCGAGTAGCGAATGGTGGGTGACGCTTTGAGGCCATACCACCACCACCACCAGAAAGAAAACCCCGACCGCAGGGAATGGGTGGACAGGGGAGGGCTCAGCTATAGGCAGATTAGGCCTACGACCATGGAGCTCCAGGAGGTGATAGATAGGTGCGGGACTAGCTCCAGTCATGAAGACTTTTGTTCATGATGCTTCTAGCTTTGTTGATGTTTTGTTTGTAGATGCTTTGTGTCTTTGTACCTTGAGCTACAGTAATAAAAGACACATGTTCTTGTGACGTTTTCTTCCCTATCCTTTCTATGTAGTTTTTAATGAGAGGCTCTGGTTAAAACCATTAACTTGACCCTCACTTCCGAGATCCCTACTAGAGGAAACCTAGTGACCACACATTGCTGCCGACAGTGTGACTCGACCCTTGGAGATGAGAGTAACAGTTGGATCTCATGTTAATAGCGTTGAGTCCTTACGATGCCGTCCATGGTATGAAATAATACTGTTCATGTCAGGATTGACTGTATTAGGAAAAGAACATGGTTCATCCAGGGGATGAGACCTGATTTCTCTTTTCGGCAGAGGAGGAATCTCAGCAGCTCTGGTAGATCGTAGACGAAGAAGGGTGGAGATGAGTACTTACAAACTGCTAGTCTCACCCGTTGTTCGTCGAGTGAACGGTTTACTAATCTCACCAAATCATTAGTCTCAAGTGTATCCTCTCTCAGAAGGACATGAACCAGAGATAGCGGCAACGACTTGAGTTCCTCCAGGACTATGACTTTGAGAAAGACTATAATCTTGGGAATGGGAACGTAGTAGTTGATGCTCTCAGCAGGAGGTTGAGCATCCAGCTACTTAGAGGGGTGACAGAGTAGCCTTCCACTTTTCAGATATCCTTTGTGGATAGTATTGAATTTAGTACGTGTATAATCAGATAAAGTGTAGATCATCCAAGAGCAGATGAAGACTGCACAGAGCATACTAAGTCCTATTCTTATAAGAGACGGAGACCACTGGAGTTGGAGGATGGCGACCATGTTTTCTTACGGGTCTCATCTCGACGAGGTCTAAGGATTTTTGTCCGAGGCGGCACGTTATCTCCATGCTTCGTCGGACCATTTCAGGTTCTCAGTAGGATAGGTGAGGTGGCTTATCGCCTGGCTCTTCCACCTCAGTTGCACCGGGTGCATGACGTCTTCCACATATCTCAGCTGAGGAGATACATGCACGATCTGATGCATATCATTGACCATGGGTAGTTGGACATCGATGACGGGGCGACTTTTGAGGAGGTCCCAGAGGAGATCGAGGATCGATAGAAGCGGGTCCTACGTGGGTGGTCGATTCCTGTAGTGCACATCAAGTGGCAGCACGGGAACCTCCAGGAAAGCATTTGGGAGCGGGAGGCTCAGATGCATGCTCAGTACCCTCATTTTTTCCTCATAGTTTGTGATGTAACTTTACGGGGACGTAAATCCCTGAGGTGGGAGTAATGTAAATACTTGTAAATTTTAAGGAATTGTTTTTCCTAATTTATCTGGGATTTTGCGAGTACGCAGTTTTTGACGGCACCTGATTCCGAGGCCCGGTGTGCCTGGAATCAATTTCCGAAATTTAGCTTGGGTACGTTCAGTGAACGAACGAGCCGGTTTTCCTAAATTTTGAACCGGTGCTCAGAATCAAAATCCAAGGGCACCGATGAAACTGCAGTGCTGATAATTTCTTAGGAATACCTTTTCCAAAGGTTCATTTACTCGGGATGAGATCTTAAAAATGTGAGGTATAAAAATATAATTGTTTTACAATTTTATTTTTATTTCCTTCCTAAGTGGTTAAACCCCATGAGAGGGAGTTGGGGTGGGACCCACTAAAAACCCAACTCCTCCTGAGAGGATTAAAGAGTGAGGTATGGCCCACATGAGCCCCACCCCTTCAAATTCCCTTAAAATCTCTTCCACATTAATGATGCCAACTTATCTCTCCATTTATTATGACAACTTAAGATAAATTAAGTAAAGTTATTTCATCTTTTTATTTTTTTAAAGTGTTGGCAAAAGTAATAAATAAGGATAAAGCCATATTTTATTTTTGGTTGCTTTGTTGTGTTGAGAGAGGGAGAGTTCTACCATCAAATAAATTCATCTTCCTCCTTGAAGAACGTGAAGAATGCCGACACACTGCTCCTCCATGGACGTTCTCCGTCAATCACATACAGAGCTTTACCTCGCGACGCCGTTTCCCACGGCGATCTTCGTTCGACAAATACTTCGAGGTAGGGGTGTGTTTTTATTTGATAAACGCGGATTCACTTTCCATGTTTGCTTCTCTTGACCCGCTTGCTACCAAACTAATGCGGAAGGACCGGGCCAAACGAAGACACCCCGATCCCTCCACTATTTTTGTGAATGTTTGGTCTGTTCTTCGTGTTCTTCATGGGTGATGGACACCAGATCGTTGCGAGTTCATTGTGTGACGCAATGATCCCAATTTGAAGACCGAACACCACGACGTCCTAGCGGAGGTGTGACGACGATAGCGGATGACAGATCAAACCGAAACGGGAAGGACCGTCCCTCGACCGTTCTTCGAGTGGGTGAATCAAATCGTGTTTTCGGAGCTGATCGGAGGCCTGAGAACACAAGAGACGATTATGGGACATCGGGGCGACCTAGTGTATGAAGTTCTGTGATGAACGGACCATCAGAACGAAGAATGGACATCACAGGAGGCGCGCTAGCCAGAGGCGTCATTTCTGAAAAATTCCAGAATACACGGCGAGTATCTCTAACAAACACACCGTGTAGTGTGGGCGTACTGCGGCTTGAGTTTCGGGTTAAGACATGTAACACGCGACGTGTGACCCTGGTCACACGGCGTGTAATCTCTACACAGAATGGAAAAAGTATCTTCGCAAGACATGGCATGTATTCTGGGAAATACATGGACACAGGCAACAATACACGACCAAGAGGCATGACGTGTATTCTCTTAATAGAAGCGGCTTCGTGGGACTCGACGTGTATCCCGGGGAGACACATACACGGGGTGGAGTACACGGGCATGTACTCCACCACACGGCCATGCATGGCCAGTGGCATGGGCTACCCCGTGTACCAGTTACATGGTTTGGCGAACACGAATTGAGGCTATGTACGGGCACATGGCCATCATACACGGGGCCGAACCAGATTAATGGACATGGTGTGTAATCATACCACACGCCGTGTACTTACTTCCTACATGACCAGCCTTTCAACAGGGACCGTTAGACGTGAGCAGTACCCGATAAATGACTACACGGCGTGTACCATATACGTACACGCCGTGTACTTTTTGTTAAAAGGCTTGGTCATTTTGTACACAGTATCTTGGATACGTTTTGTTTGTATTATCCCCCTATTACATGGCGTAGCTTCAGAATACATCAACTTGAGACATTGTGATTGTTGATGTATCGATCCCTTGAATTGAGGAGCAGACCCTCCCGGAATCAAGTACGTTGTGTGCGGGAACCCTAGAGCTGGCTACGACTACGACATTGAGGATCCTCCGTGGGTTCAATGAGGGCGACTACCGTACTGGGATCGTCTGTGGGTCCGACGAGGATGACTACCATACTGTAATCCTACGTGGGTTCGACGAGGATGACTACCATACTAGTATCCTCCGTGGGTTCGACGAGGATGACTACCATACTGGGATCCTCCGTGGGTTCGACGAGGATGACTACTGTACTAGGATCCTCTGTTGGTTCGACTACCATGATGGGATCCTCCATGGGTTCGATGAAGAAGACTACTATACTTGGATCCTCCGTGGGTTTAGCAATGACGAATACTATACTTGGATCCTACGTGGGTTTGTCAGAGGAGATGATTCAAGGGCTACATCTAATCATCTCCACCCCTCTTCGTATATGGATACCTGTGTGCGCTGAGTCTTGATTTTCAATCAATAACTTTATTATGATTGACTTGCTTTCTTGTGTGGATTGGGTTGTGCTTTCTTGTGTGGACGGGGTTGTACTTTCCTCTGTGGACTGGGTTGAACATGGGCTCATGTGCTGGAGCCGAGCTAGAATTGACGAATTAGGTATATGTATGGGCATATACCTAAGTAGAGTTGGTTGATACTTCCTGATTGTATCTTTCATTTGTTGTTTATCCTTCGTGGATTCTGGGAGACCTTCGGGGGTCTCGGGGTCCCTACTGAGTATCGTATACTCACCCCTACATGGGTTATGCCCGCACTACATTGTGTTGGATGTAGACGATGGACAACACTGATCGAGGTAGTGGCTCATGGAGCTAGATGGTACCTAGAGGTGGATCACTAGATGGGATGTACACGGAGCGGACGGCTGGAGCCGAGGAGCCGAGGAGTCTATATGTACCTACCCATCAGGTGGGATTACCATAGGACAACTCAGAGTTGCTACTTTACTTTTCTGCTGTTGTACTTTCTTTTCAGTTGTACTTTACTTTCAGTTGGGTTTGTATTCTGGCCCATTTACTTTCCAGATCTTACTTTTGTACTCATCTTACTTAGTGTTTACTTCAGCTTGCGTACTCTATGGTGTTTGTTTACTTATAAAGGCAATGCCTTCCCTTTTTCGGGATTTACACCTTTGGTGCTAGTCGCCAGCCCCTGGCCTATGGAAGGCGGGCTTGGTCTAGTCATGGCACGGGCCCCGAGGACGGGTTGTGACTATGCCTAAGTAGTGATCGGGTCTATAATGGGTGGTATAAGCCTATTGGATAAAATATAGTGACCAACATAAGTCGAGCAGTGTAGATGGATGACCACCATGGATTCTTGAGGACAATAAGTGTTATGGTTTGGAGGTTATAAGATCCTTCATCCGAACAGATTGAAAAATTTGGAAGGAATATGAATATTCATTACCATATGGGTTGAATCATGAATCAATAATCGTAATGGAGTTATGAGAGTAGGAATATCTCATAAGTATTTTTTTGGAATGAGGATTGATGCTAGGGAGGTATATCAAGAGTTTGTATGAAAATTTAGGGAAATATGTTTTTTTGGGAGTTGTGGGGTTTTACGAATAGGGTGCATGGTTTGGTGTGCACAGTTTAGGAAAAACCATTCGATACCCAAATACTCTAGAGGTTTGTAGTTAATTTTGAACTAAGAATGGTACAATTTAATGATTATAGAATATATTGGGGTAAACCATTTCAGAAAAAATGTGAAACATTATGATACTAGGGTGGTTAGGATAAATAGAACATGATCTAAGCATGATTTTAGAAAAATCATACACCTTTTTGCAGGAGGGAGGTAGTGCCGAGAGCACTGTCAACATACAGTTTTCAAACCGTGCGGTCAAACCACCCATGGACTTGGTTTTGGATATTAAGGTGCATATGGTTTGCGCATGGTCTATAAAACCATGAGACTAAAACATTATGCTATCTATACATTATTTAAAATAACATTCTTACCATTTTACCCTCTGGGGTTTTAAGTTATCCCTCCCCTTTATCACCCTCTTGAACACACAAACTAGTAGAAGATTCTCCTCCCTTCGTCCCTCTTTCAAGCCTCCCCAAGGATTTGTTTTAGTGGTGATTTTTTTAAATATTGAGTTTTGATATATCCTATATTGGTTTCCCTTATTTCCCCACTTCTTTATCTCTAATTATAGATTTCTCCTGTTGTAGTTTTGTTGATAATTCCACTAAAGCATGGTGGAATCATCCGTTTCTCATGGGTATTTTGGTCACATTGGTAATAGGAGATCCCGAGATGAATTACACAATTAATTTCTAGGAGATTCCTTAACGTAAGTGGATCTGGTGAATTTTTATAGGTTTTTATAAAAATTTTAATTTAATTAATTTTTGATTTGGTAGTGCCACTTAGGGATTTTTCCCAGAATGTGTTCTGGGCAATGCTGTGGATCCTTGGTGAGTTGTTGGATTGGGTTACATTGTGGCATGATGAAATAATGTGTTTTTTTACATTATGAAAAGATGATTTTTGGTTATGTAATTAATTATGATCATTTTAATTAATTAATTATGATTGTTTAGTGTGAGACAAGATCTTTGGTGGTGGTGACTATATTGGTTGGATTTCATATGGTTTGTCTGATGATTTTATAGGCCTTACCAAGGACACCATGTTTTGGAAACGTTATATAAATATTATATAATGAGGTAGGTGGTCTATGAGATATAACCGTTTTCTTACTAGTTATTGTATTTATATTAAATGCAATAAATGCCTTAGATCCCACATGTGTTATACTTTCTCCCCTAATATAAGTAATTGATTTTAGATTTAAATATTTAGATTGAAATTTCCATGGATCAATTTGGATTCATTGGATGTTTTTAGTCTAGTCCTATGGACACCCATGGGTTGTGGCTCCCTTTATAAGTGATATCTTTTATGTATTGAGTTTTTATGAAAAAAAAAATTATGGATATTTTGAAATGTTTTTAAATAAATTTGATGGGTGTTGATATAGTTTGGTGCATGAAATGGGAAGATATATGTTTGAAAATGATTCTTTGTTTGACCTCAAGGTGATTTTAAATGGATTTAAAATTGATTTAAAATATTGAATTTAAATTGGTTTGTGATGAATCTGATGGATTTCATGGGAAATAAATTTCATGGACCATTTTGGAATTCCAAGGTTGAAGACCCATGTTTTTTGGGGTGGACTACCAGTGGTTGATAAGGATGATTATAGTTTCATTTTTATGAAATTTTAAAAATTGGTTGGATTTTATTGACACATGTGTCAATTTATAGGTATCTTAATACCTAGATAAATTTTATATTTATGAAATGAGGAAATGGTTTAATTATGATATTTATTTTATATGGTTAAAGTAATGTATTATAAATTGGTTGTAGTTAGTTGACCATGAAGTGTTTAATCTTTGTAGGATTCAAGGAATATGGCTCCATGTTTTCAGACCTGTGACTACATGATTTTGGGATGTTGGACTGATTCCCCACTCCAGAGTTTCAGGTGCTCAAGAATAATTCTACAGGTGCCCAAGTGATGTATATTTTTTTATAGGGGGGATTGATGTTCCAAAACCCAAGGGTTTGGACATTGTGTTCCATATCAATGTTGGAATAGTTGACATAAAGTTATGCGACTTGGTTGGATTCATGGGTTGATGATCCATGTTTTCCAACTTCTAACCTACATTTTGGGATGATAGATCATGAAATTCCAGGTCCCGGTTCGATTCATATACAGATTTTCGGGGTTGTCTAAATTATGACATAGTGGATGGGATAGTTGGACATTTAATACCATATCTAAGTTGGATACATGGACTGAGGGTCATTGTTTGACAACTCGTTACCCCTATGATATATGGATCATATTACTGACATAGGTTGAGTCATCCCTAATGGATATCATATATTTTTAGAACATATATTAAAATTGATTAAATTAAATATTTTTTATATAACGTGTCGTATATTATTTATTTGATTCTCTTCTATTATTCCTTATCCTATATGAATATTTTCACTAACTAGTACATTATTTATACACCTTTGGTTATTTCATATTGAGTTTTACTCATGCACTACTCGGGCTACCATTTCACTTGGGTATCTGAGTATCTCTCACATATTTACTATAGGTACATTTTTTGGGATGAGGAACGTGTCGAGTATTGGTTGATTGAGGAGGATTTCTCCACTAGTATCAAGTGGCTGGATGGGTTTGGTTAGATAATTATAGTTATATCACATTTAGTTTATTTTATTTCATTATGTATTATAACTAGCATAGTTGAAGGTGGGTTGGGTGTATGATATGGTTGTTTTGGACTTTTTTGAATTTTGTTTTACTAAAGAATGTTTTGTGCTTTTGTTTACTTTTTATTTTGGATTACTCTAATATGTGTGTTATTTAGTTATTTAATTTTGGTTTTTATCTCTTATAAGGGGTTATAGTCTCCTCACAACAAAATATTAGACCCCCGCTACTAGTCATTAACCTTTGGCATATGAGGAGGCACACTTGAGGTCATGTAGAAAACTAGATTGGAACACTAGTTTACTAGAATTTGGGCTACTATGTTACATGTCTAGTTCATATTATTATAAAATAATGGAATCATATCCTCTTTGCAATCAATAATGGGAATGAAACATTGTATGGTTTTCTATTTTTACTAATTTATCATATAGATATCAAAATCTATGTCTGGTAATTAATAATTAATTCTTCACTCTTTTTATATATAAACCCACCAACCTCACAGTCTACTTCACTCAAATATCAAGGATTGTTAATTTACTATTTACATCCCTCTCTAGATCCCTCTTGAGGATCTCCAAGCTATTAAGAAGCTCATACCAAGATTTTATAAGATCCCTCTCAAGTAATGTGATACTCTCAACCAATTTATTCAATCACATTCATTTTTTCTTGGATTTTTATTTCCCATCCTTAAATTTGGGATGTGTTTTTATACAGCCCTCTTATTATCCTTGTGATTTACCTGAAATTACAAACCCTATTTCTCTAGTTCATTATTTTAATAAACCATTATATACACTGTTGGGATGATGAAATTATCCTATGATTTTCCATGCCAAACATTTGTTTCGTGAATGACCATCTCCATTTTAACTCATGGGTATTCCCTTAGTTATACTTATCATTTATTGATTGGGGATTTTCATGTATCTGACCCAAATTACCTATAATTTTTGTAATATTTCAGGAAATAAATAATTATGTTTTATATTATATGTGGAACATTCATGCAAGTACATGACATGAATGTGACAAGTGAACCTAGAATTATATTTCCCACCTTTTCTTTGAGTATTGTTTTTGTCTCAGGATATACCATGTATCGTTCATGGGATGTAATCCTAAGAACACTATATTATGTTGTCATGGCAGTTTTCATTGAATTAATTTTATTATTTCAGGTTTTATATTTTTCAACAATCTAATGGTGTCTTTATGTTATCATGTCATATCATAAATCATTTTTAAATTTTAGGATGTTGATCCCTATTATAATACATTGATATTCCTCTTACATCTCATGCACTACTTTAACTTATTCAATGTTTTTCCCTTATTAGGTTTTATAGATCACCAATTTCTTATATACATCCATAGGATTTCTTGTATAGTATTATAAGATCCATGTATAAGTTTATTTTATGGTTTTTTTGATAGTATTTTTTATATTTTTATTATTGAAATATTATATACCTAATTACCCAAAGACACTATGACTCATGATCTTCTATGGTTTTATATTTCCAATACTTTTGTATTAAACCATGATTTAATTTTAGTAAAACATGGGTTGTCTAATGCCATAACAAAAAAAGAATATTTATAAATTTGTTTTAGCTATGTTAAAATATATCAGTGTGTCAAGAACATTATAATAGTTTAATAATGAATCCAATATATTTACAAGTAGAAGAAAATCAATAATATACATTTATTAACATATAAAATTTTAAAACCCAATCATAATAAATTAGAAAATAAGAATATATAAAAACCATATTTAACTAAACATGAAAAATTAAAAATAATTTAATTAATAATTTATAAAAAATGATGGAAAACCTTTTAGTCTTCTACCCATCCCCAAAAAAATAATTTTTTTATAAACACCCCATTGGGTATATTAAATACTTTATTGGTTAATATTATTTTTTCAAATCACTTAAATCATCTTACCAAAATAATTAAACATAAATTCACATGTGTATATATATTACATGAGTATACAATGACACAAGGAAAATAATTAGATATTATAAAACAACTAATCATGGTGATTTTTTATAAGGAACCATGATTTTCATATCTGAATATTAAATTTTTTTAGATGAATATTCATTACAATACAAAAAAACATCACTGTGAAACATAATAATTTAGATCATTTGGAAACATGGAACACATTATTCTAATTTGGTGAAATGTATTCAACATCATCCATAAAGATCTTTCACTTTAGTATTCATACATAAAATAATTATTTACAACCTAGGGAAAGAAAACATATTAAGGGTGTGATTAGATGCTTAGTAAGGGTATGGGAGATAACTAAGAATAACATAATGGTATGAGAATAATTTTTTTTGAGATCATACACTACATGTGAAATATCTTATACATGACTTATGTCATAAATATTGGCAGCTTATAAGACATTAATCATAATGGAATCAAAGAACATAATCAATGAGACCATAACATTGATATATGACATTGAATTGTGGCATAATTATAATCTTATAACTTTGTGAACATGTATAAATATAAATAGGTTCACTAATTAATTTATGTACATGAAATATGGCCAATTTATAAACATAATTTCATGAAACCAGGTCCACACATAAAATTATGGTCATGAAAATTGGGTCAACACATAGAATTGGGAACATGAAATTTGGTTCATGCATAACATATATACCTCATGAGTTATAAAACCATACAAGATACATTAAATAGGGATATATTTCTGACGATTCACATAATAAAAATCTTACATATCAGTTTCACAATAGTACGAATCATTTATCATGTCAAGATCTAGAAAAAGTAATGGTTTTCACAAACCATTCATCATGAAATAACTCATGGAAAAGAAATAGAATTATTAATGATCATTACCTAATAAATATAGAACAATGATAGAAATAATAAAAATGGTATCCTTGGATCATATCTTTAATAAGTCATGAGAAACAATAATTGAAATTTTATTAAATAAAAATAATTTTGAATTATCTTTTTAAAAAAATTACTGAGGAAACTATGCTTTCCGATTTAAAAAAACATTTTAAATAACAAAAAATTTATAAATTTTTTTTCATTGATAATAGACTTTAAAATAAATAATTTAATCTTTTAAAACCATTTTAATCATCTTTTAAATTAATTTCCTTGAAAATTCTGAAAAGGTCATTTTTGAATACTATTTTAGAAAACATGTTTTTTGAAAAAATTCAACGTAAGAGATAATAAAATTACATTAAACATATAATGTTATGAAAAAAGGAGACTTATGATATTAAATGACAAAGGGATTTATATAAACCTCGTAAAATAATATTTGTGCATAACATAACTTATGTCTCAAATAAAGAAAAATAGAGACAAAATTGCCTTACTAATTTGGTAACTTTTGAACCGTAAAATGAATGAAAGAGATATCATTAAATTATTATGTAAATACCAATATATATATATATATGAATCATATATTAAAATAATGGTAATTTTTATACACCACACAAAATAAACAATTTGTGTATAAGGCATGTGTCCCAAAGAACCAACAGTGATACAAAAATCCCTTACCTTATGTCTTGATTTTCCACTGTACATGAACAAATATATTGTATAATAAATATGATTTTATTATACATTTTAAATTGAACTGTATTCATATATATAATATCATATATTATTCACTTATGACATTATATTAATTTTTTATTATGAATTTCATGTTATTTTTATGTTTTTGTTAATAACTGCTTTGTCTATCATGCATGTTTTGAGTTGGTATACTTGGTCCTCTTACATAGATCACGATTTCATAATATCTAAAATGATAACCATGATATAAATATCATATATATTCATTTTAATTATTTTATTCATTAATATTAGATCTAGAAAATAAAATACATTATTCATGGAAACACTAGGTCATAAGTACGTATGAACGCTTTTTTCAGATTATTTTCATATTAAAAGAATGAATATCCTATGATATATTATCATTATAGAATAATATTTACTCTATATATATCAAATATTAATTTTAAAACCATTATTAATAAATTCCATGAAATGAGTGAATGATTTACATCCCTTCACGAGGTGGTAGTCTATTGTACACATGAATGACGTTATCGTATTCCTAAAATATAGAAAGTATGATGTTATGTGTGATATAACAATTAAAGAATCATAATAAAGGAACGATGATTGTGTATCCCATTTGATGGATGTATGTGTAGTTGCAAGTCATAAAATTAAAATAAAAACATATTACCATATTTATGACACTGATTATAATATATAAATATGATATAAAAATAATTTCATAAGATTAAGTAAAAAATTATACCAGAACGTTCGTTGATGAATATTACTTCTTCTTTGGGTATATCCATTTTGTTTGCACCAAAGGACATCTTTGTATGGATTTACCCGAAAATTAAGTCATATAGGATTAAGGTTGGAAATTTTGTATGAGATTAGGATAGGTTTTTTCTAAACCAAATAGGATTTTAGGTATGATGGAAGGAGAATAATAAGTTCCCTTTTATATGAGTGTGGAGGGGAACTTTTGGAATTTCTCAAAAGATAAATTTATAATAAATTCAATATTAATAAAAATACCTCCAAAATGACATTTATTATATTAAAATATATTCTATGGTTTTAATATCATATACTAGCTTATTTTATACATGTTTGGTGTCATTTTATACCATACCATTTTGATTAACACTTAGTTAAACCATTTTAGTTTTAACCACTTTAACAATTTTTTTAATAATAAGCATTTGTAATTTTTAAATATAATGTGTAAAATATACAATAATTGGAGAATTTATGGTATCATCAACCATATCTCATTCCCATTTCATTATTTAATATTTTTAGGATTTTTAAATAATTTAATAAAATATGATAGTCGTGAAATATAATTACTTTCAATTTTGACCTTATTTTTTTAAAGGGTTGGGGCCGAAGCCTAATTTTATTATTAAAGAAAAGTAAAGACCTGTTTTAACTGTGTAGAGGTAGACCCATTACATATCCTGAAGGACCAAGAGGCATGTAGCCCATTACATAGCCTGTAGGCCCAAATTTGTGTCCCAAGGTCCATTCTGTGAATAGTAACACGGCTGCTATAGTACCCGCCGCCGCTACAGTGCCCGCCGATCAATAGTACCACCGCTGCTACAACACCACTAAAATAAGATATATTAGAAGAAAAACATTTCATACAATCCTAACATGACATATTTTCCTATAAAATTTGTCTAGTACCTTAATTAATTCATTTTATGTATTATTAATATTTCCAATATAATTTAATTATTTTTTTTCATTAATTGAATATTTACTGCATCATCATTGTGTAATTATTTATGATAACTATTTATTCAGTAAAAAATAAAAGTAAAATTAATTGATTAAGATGAATGTTAAATATTTAAATTTTCTATTTATAGTCGAACATATCCACTAGAGAAAATCATATTAAAATTATTTCCCTTGTAAAAAACAAGAGTATGACAAGTATGGAATTTCTTTGAATAAAATATTATAAGTGTTACAATCTCATCCAAATGGGAATAAATTTTCACATAAACTATCCTTCAATTATATTGGGCAAAATATACTCATAATGTAAAATTGGGTAAAGTGTTATTGTAATTTTATAATATTTATAATATTATTTTTAACCTTCATTTCTCGATTTATCCTTAAATATGGTAATAAAATACTACGTTTAATATTCATATTTTCGAAAAATAAATGTAATCTATAACAAACCTCTTTTTTTATTACACATTAACACATGATTTTATTACATAAAATTATAGTTAATAAAACCCAAATGATCAATAAGCCTTGTGTGATTTGGAATTAGGTACATTGAATTACAATTTTAAACATGAATTACAACATCATTATTGAAAACGTCTTTAACATGATTGAGCATAAAAAATGCATCGGATAACCTGGGGAAATACATAAGAAAGCAGTGAGACCTAAATCCTAGTAAGGGAATAAAAATTTCATAACATAATGATAATAATAAATGTTTGAAATGGAATATCAATGAGGCAAAAAAACATGAATAATATGTCCTCATATTGCATGATAATAATTACATGGGAAATGTGGAAACAACTAAAAACACTACATCATAAATATAAGTCAAGGATAAACTGACAAGATGACATAGTGGAAATTTTCCCCTAATAGAATCTGGTACACCCCTATACCAACATGGTATATCAAGATACTAAACATTACTCAATGCATTGAAGCGCTATATAATTCTGGGCGCACACGTCACATTCATTTCATTATCATGCATAAGTGTTCCACATAGATCCTAAAAATTGGATTCATTCATCATCATAAATTATTAAAAAATAAAGGATTTTGTAATAAATACATGTAATCTACCAATTGAAATGTATATGTCCATAAAAGTGAACACCCTTTATAGGAAATACGTACAACATTCACTACACAATTAGTTTGGCATGGAAAATCACGGTGAAAATTCAACAACATAACATCAATGCATAAAAATCTATAAATTTGGATGATGTGAGATAAATGGGTCTCTAATAACTTGTAATTGAATTGGATAGTAATAGTTTCATTTAAGTACATGTCCAAACATTTATAATTATAAAAAGATTCCATATAATGATAAATAATCTTGAATGGAAAGGGAAAGGAAAGGATGCTTATGAAATTTCTACATGGTAACAGGTGTACATGGAAGGGATTAATGAGATATAAAGGAGAATATCATAATTTAGACATAATAAGGGAAGTATTTGTAGGTTTAAAAACGTAACCAATCATTAGTAACAGAAAATAAAAGGGAATAACATGATAAAGAAACATGGATAAAGATGAGAATGGAAAGAACCCTCACATTAATGTGTGGATCCAAAACATTTAAAAGGGGATTATTGAGAGATTAGGGAGCCTTGGGAGGTTTTTAGAGAGTTGAGGTAACAATATGGATGTTCTCCATGGAATTTGAGTGAATAAAAGTGGAAGCTTGGGTGGTTTTATATATGAAATGAGAGGAGAATTATTTAATATTTCACAAACATAGGTTTTGGGCTCTATATAAAAAAATATTCAAATCGAAAAACCATTATATAGATTTTCCCCATGTTTTATAAAAAATGGGGAGTTATTTATTATTTTATTGGGAAAATTTTAATAAATATTAAAATATTACCCTTTATTATATGAATCTGAGTCACTCTTTTATACAAATGAATTTAAAATCATAAAATATATTATATATTTTGGATAATTCATAAAGTAATTATAAATTTAATTAAATAAACATAAATTCAGATTATTTTAAGGGTAAAACATATATATTTTTATAACATTCCCATTATTTTATTTATTACATCATTGTGGGTCATTATGATGTCATGAATCACACTATATATTTATATTGTATTTAGTTTTTACCAAAAAATTTGACTATCTAAAAAAATTATAAAAAAATTTACCATTGTATAATTTTAATGTTATAATTCAAAAAATAATATTTATTTTATCTATGTAATTTTCTAAATATGTTCATTTTCATATTTAAAATACTATTCGATATTTATTGAAACAATGTTTGGTTTTTTATAATAATAGTTTTTGAACCCTTATAAAAAGTACACTTCAATTCATAAAAATTATAAGACCATTTATAATTAATAAAACACATTTAATGATAAAATTTTATTAAAATACTATTAATTACAAAAATTAATTAATAAATAAAAATTAATTCTTTATTGAATTTGAATATTACCCGAAAATACAATATGTGTTTAATTGAATCAATATCAAAATCATTTAAAAAGTAACAATAAAAATGAATATAATTTTATTGTTCTATAAAATAGACACATTAATATTATTATGTTCTTGATACATATCCCTTTATTATTCCTACAAACTCCCTAAGAGTATGGTGTAAGATGGTGCGACTTTCATGGGGTTATTCGACGAACATGGTTTGGGCCGTGATCATGATGACCATGAATGTTACATCCCAGATAAATAAAGAATAAGAAACTTTTCATATTTATTAATATTTTTGAATTAAATATTAATTTTACATTAAAGGGGATGCTATGTTCGATAGCATACCAGATATGCAACATCATGTTTCTTTGAAATCTTACGTTGCATACTAATAATATAATATTATTATTTTGAATGGCCATTAAATCCTAGCCTTTGTATTGGTGGGAATGAACAAAACTAACTAAAATATGATTATATGTGTTTCTCAAATGTATTTACATTTATCCAATAAATGTTAGAGGCATAAAATGTGAATAAATCTAATTTTAAGGATAATTTACATTAAAAGGTTCATTTACCTCCTTTTAATGGAAAACCATCATTAAATATAGTTTTTGTCACTTTAATACATTATATTTGACCAAATTAAAATCCTTCTTTAGAATGGGGACATCAAAATTTACTTTGTATGAATTTTTGGATTTTTTCCGATAAAGTTCATTTTTTAATGAATAGTGTAAAAATTGTATTTTAATTCAAAACTATGTTTTAATCTAATTTATTTATATGGTTATATTATCTTTTTAATTTGTTTTAAAGTGTAATTAGAATATATTTTTATCATTTAATCCAATATTGTTCATTGGAATTAATTTCACTTTGAAATTGGACATAAACAAGTGTCGTTCTTTTGATAGTTATTGTTTCTTAAAAGCATGCTATTTGTTTTAACAACGCGAATTAATTTTAAAATTAATTAATGACACTTTTATGTTTTGAGTTTGGTAAAATAGACATTATTTTTGAATTTTTAATATCAAATATATCTTAGGCTTAATTTTTGGTATTTTTCTGAAAAACTTCAATTTTTGATGAATAGTGAAACCACTTAGTAATAGTTAAAAAACCGACTTTTTGATTTAAATGAAATTTTACCACTTCTGTGAGTTGAATGTAAAATATCCTATATACATGGTTGTTATCAAGAAGTAAAATTTGGATCAATAAGATGAAAATAATTTTTGGTGAATAATAACTTTTGACTTTTATTTACCGCAGTTAAAGGTAAATAGGGTAATTCAAGGTAAAAAGAATTCTTGAATAATTAAAAATTACATTAACACATGTCCTAACCTTATTGGATAAGTAATGGACGACCATGGGCATCTTTAGGTCTATTTTGGGACCCCATGGAGCCACTTATGAAAGATAACGACACTTTAGATTAATTAATTTAATGTAAAGGCAAAAATGACATAAACAAAAATCTTTTAGTAAAATAACTTTTATATGGTTTTATATAAAATATCATTTTGACTATAAATATTCATTAGAAAGATAAAAATATTTTCTATATCATGGTATTTTTGTTATAATTTTTAGACATCATATAATTTTAATTATTTATGACACAATAATGATACAGTGTTTACCTCAGTAATAAATCATTTAAATAAATAAGATTATAATGATTAAAATATTATCCAAAACCTATCCAATTCCTATTAGATGATTTTATTTAGACCATGAGTCATCGTATCTTTGACTCTAATGATTTTTGGACCTTTTGAAACCAAATATCATTATATAAAAAAAATAATATTTTCATACTTTCCAAAAGAGCCCCTCCTCCCCCATATAAAAGGAGACCACTTCTAACCAATTCTTCACACCTCTAAAGCCATTTTCCTCGTCCACCCTCTGCCAAATTAATCTCCCTACATCCCTAAACTCCCCCTAGAAGCCTTTCCTTATAAATAAGGCACTTCAAGAAGTCCTTTGGTTCAAACCAAAGGGAGTAACCCAAATTAAAGGTAACAGTCTCTCTTAAATTATTTTCTTTTATTTTACTTCTCCAACCCCTAAAATCTTTTTATTACTTTATTTTGTAACAAAAACAGTATACCAAAACTACTAGGATGTTGTTATGAGAAGGATTCAGACTACACTTACACACACCTCCATCTAATGTATGAAGAGCATAATTTTTCTGTGGATGGAAAACTAACGCCTCACGAAACGATGATTATTCAAATATATCCAACCGCCTCTCATGGTGGCCATTATGATGACACTGTATTTATATATGATATATATTATTTTTATGTTTCCTTTTTTCTTCTATAATTTCGATTTATATCATGCCTTTATGGTTTCCGTTATGGGTAAACACGATAATCTCATTAGAGGAAGTGCGGACTACCGCCCCCTCAATGTGATATGACTCATT
The DNA here is from genome assembly GCA_963277665.1 of Viscum album. Lineage (NCBI taxonomy): Eukaryota > Viridiplantae > Streptophyta > Magnoliopsida > Santalales > Viscaceae > Viscum > Viscum album. The sequence goes on along the minus strand of OY728140.1, from coordinate 1,342,294,223 downwards.
AATGCCTTATATCGGACGTATAAAGGATGGATTTAATAATATTTTATATGATATTATTCTTTAATTATAATATAACTATCTATAATTATGTTTTTAATTCCATTAAAATAAGAAATAGAAATGGAAGTAGCGTTCATGCGTACGTACGACTTACCGTCTCCAAGAATGGTGCATTTCATTTCTTACATCTAAATGTTACCTCAAAATGTTATGTAATATTATAAATTCATGTATATACTGGATATATATGATATATATGACATCTAAATCAAAAATATCATTATGGATATAATAGACTATTGACCACATGGACAACTTGTAAATATATGGTGTTCATTTTTGACTCAAGTACCAAATATCGACAAAATGGATGTTATTTACTTTAAATGATTACATAATTTTTATAACATTGTAATAAGTGATATAAAAGGAATAATAAACGTTAAAAAGGTTATTAAGAAAGTATAAATTAACTTTAGTTTATTATTTAAGAGATTAAAGAACGATCGAGTCAAGTCGGACACGAGGTAAGAGATTTCCTATCTAACTTTTAATTTCGTGAGAATTTCATTATTCGCCACTTATTTATTACATGTGGTGTAATGTGTACTTACATTGATATATATTATGATGATTATATTTATATTCATGTTATTATGTGATTCATTTTTCGGTCATAAACTTATGGTCATACGACTTGATTTGATTACAATGAAGTAAGAGTTTTCCATCTCACTTTTATTCTCATGGGATTCATGTTATATTTGCCACTATTTACTTTTGTGTGGTATATGTACTACCCATTATTGTACTCTTTGTGTAATATAATTTCATTTATGAGTATTTACATCTTCATTTTATGATCCTTCTTCATGTGGCGTATGTTTTTTATGTTACCAAATCGGTAAGGGAACCTTTCACCCTCCTCTATTTAAAATAATTCTTTTTATTATGTATTTTAATTAACATATTATTATGTTGGGATATGATATTTTATATCCCCATTGATTTAAACATTATTTAAAAGTGATGAGATACCCTTTTTATTTTATCAACTCATTTTATGAATTTTAAAGGGACGTCGTTAGGCTGTCAAATTTTTACAAGGGAACTTTTTAACCCAATTTCAATTATTTGGGTTCAACTTGTACTTATAGATTATTCCATCCAATGAATATGTGTGAATGAAATATTATTATTTTACACTTAATATGTACTTATATTGGGTGTATTTATATTTTTCACACATAATTATGTGATTGATTTATCCTTAATTTAAGGATACCATCTTTATAAGGTATTTCATCTCAATTTACATTTCCATTGAGACTTCATTGATGTTATGCACCAATTCAGTCTTATATGGTGTATATACTGTAATTTGACATATTATATCATGAATCCATTTATTCTCATGATATTATAAAGTTTTGATTAAATTTTATCGTTCAATTATTTTTATTCAAGCGACTCCCTTTTTGTTAAAAAACTCATCAACTAAAACATTGTTTTAAATGTTTTAATGATTTATTAGTATAAATATTTCTCATTAATGTCTATGTTTTAAAATTGGGTTTTAGGATTTATTTATATGGACATTAATGTTTTCAAATGTTAATTCATTTAAAATCTTCCAAGTGGTATGGGACACTTTGATTCAAAAATCTATTTATAAATGGTTTTGAAAATGATTTGTTAAAACATTATTTATTTCAATATCTTGATTTGATATATTAGAATGTGGAAATTTTTACTTTCCTTTATACATGTGTTATATGTTATGATTATCTTATGGTTATTGGGCATTATTTATGTATACGGGTGGTTCCATGATAAACCTTGGGCGGGTGAGCCCGAGATAGCTCTCCAATGCATTGGGTAATGTGACGAAGGTAAAATTGATGTTTCTCCTAAGAGATTTAGGGTATATACTGTGATGGGTATTCCAAGTGAAACTCCCTTTGTAGCTGTGATAGCTACAATGTAAGTTTGATATGGATTCCATAAGTAGCCTTTATGATTTATGATTTGTGTGTGTTATTCGTAAAAATTATGATTTCATATGGTATGTTATGATTGAAAAGTATGGCTTCATTGATTTGTATTTATTGATGGGATAATGTTTTCCTTCCTTATTTTATAACACCTACAGAGATTTTTATGCTAATCCCATGTTTTTGAAATGTTTTCCACATGACTTAAAGATGAATAGAGTCAAGTATGGGATCAAGGAAAAGTCATGCTATTTAAAACATAGAAGTAGACATGTTTATTTTTAAGAGTTTTTATTTTAAAAAAACATTGGATGCTGAGTAGTAGCGTCTACTTTTAATATTCAAGTTGTTATGTAATAGTTATGTCCTAATTCTATAAAACTCTATACTTGGGAAGATCCTAAATGTGAATTATTCATTTAATTCAATATTATGTAATGTTTAAGGCCGGGTCCTTATAGTTTGTATCAGAAGTCGGTTTAGATAACTTCAGAGGTTAGGGTGTTGTTTAAGCATAAGTTACATAACCATAATGGTTAGCATATTAGAAATATTCATCGTTATTTTAGATAAACTGAATGAGTTTAATAAAACATGAGTAAGTATATCTAAGTGTTTAACCTCCTCATAAGATAATATATGATGATTTTATGGATAAATTTACAGTAACCTTTTTGGTTTTAGTAAATGGTTGGATCTAGAAGGATCCAACATAACAATAAATGTGAAAGAAACCGCATTGGTTTCATTAATGAAATGGGAGCTGAAATGGGAAATCTTGTGTTTAAAATATGTTATGGTTAATTTGAGGAATTTATCTCATTTTTGGGAATGTTATAAAATTATATGGTTTTAGAAAATGAACAACATGCAGAAAGGGTGACAACCCATCACATCTAGTAAGGTTGCATGAATCAAACCCAAAACCGAAGGGCGACAAGGGCGCATCACCTACCCCTAGCCTACATGAAGTCCCCGGTTAGTATGACTAATTATTTTAGTAAAATGTTTTTATGGAACAAAAATAAGTTTATATTTGGAAAATATTTTTTATCAAATGGATATACTTAGTATTGAAAATTATTTAGTAATTAATTGATAAATGTTTTTGTGTAAGACATTATCTCTATTGAGAAAACTCTATATGCCTAAGGAAGATGTAATACTATGGTATTTAAATTTTGGAATAATTGTTGAAATTTTAGTTTGGAAGAATCTATGTTTTTATTATGGACACATGATGATTTAATTTATTTATGAAAATGATTAACCTATCAGGGAGAATATTTGATTAGGTTAATTAATTTTCAATATGAGACTTTATGAGTAACTGGTGTTACTTGGAGATAAATGTTAAGATGTATCTTGGAAGTCTATGTAATTAAATCATTATGAGATTTAGGTTACAATCACTGTTAGGATTAATTTTGAAGAATTTTAGGGACAATTGTTTATTGAATGGTCTTTTTTGAACTTTGGGTTTTGTTAGACAAATTTTGGAGATTAAGATTAGTTTCTATTTATGAAAAATATTATCCTTTTTGGGTATCACTTGATCTCACAATTTTTTTTGGGTTTTAGTTGATGTCTAAATACAAGGGAAATATATAGTTCTTTTTTTTGGATTATGTGATGCTATAGAAGTTGAATTTAGCACTTTTAATGTGACCCAGACGATTTGAATACTCATCGTTTAGAGAAAAGATAAGTTTGTGGTATAAATTTAGTAAAGTATGAAAGTATGCATCCCAAGTAAGTATGTTTCCTTATTTTTTTAGTTAAACTCATAAATAGATTCCATAATGAAATGTAACTTAAAACAAAAACTTTGTCTGCTAACTTTTCCAACTAGGGAATCAAGAACCGTTGAACCCATCACATGTTTGTGATTTTCTGGTGGTTAACTTTCTCCTAATCATGTTTTCTATCACTCTCCATCAGAACTTGACCGTTTTTTCTCTCTTTCATATCCATATTTTCCTACATGAAGTCATAGTATGGTTTATCTCAGGTGACCTTTGTACTTCCCTTCCATTATTTTAAATTGATAGTTTTATTGACTCTTTTCTGATGTGGGGTTTTTAATGAAGTTTCCAGGCCTAGTTTTAAAATTGCGAGGACACAATTCCCAATAGGGGGAAGGATGTAACATTCCAGAAAAATAATGAATAAGAAACTTTTCATATTTATTAATATTTGTGAATTAAATATTAATTTTACATTAAATTGGATGCTATGTTCGATAGCGTACCCGATACGCAACAACATGTTTTTTTGAAATCTTATGTTGCACAATAATAATATAATATTATTTTTTTAAATGGTCCTTAACTCCTAGACATTGTATTAGCAGGAATGAACAAGTACAATATTATTATACATATTTTTCAAATGTATTTACATTTATCCAATAAATGTTAGAGGCTTAAAATGTGAATGAATCTAATTTTAAGCATAATTTACATTAAAAGGTCAATTTACCGCCTTTTAATGGAGAAACCTATTTAAATATAGTTTTTTCACTTTAATACATTATATTTGACCAAATAAAATCCTTCTTTAGAATGGGGACATCAAAATTTCATCTATATAAGTTTTTTGAATTTTTCCGATAAAGTTCATTTTTTAATGAATAGTGCAAATATTGTATTTTAATTCAAAACTATGTTTTAATCTAATTTATTTATATAGTTATATTGTATTTTTAATTGGATTTAAAGTGTAATTATAATATATTTTTATCATTTAATCCAATGTTGGTCATTGGAATTAATTTCACTTTGAAATTGGACATAAACAAGTGTCAATCTTTTCATAGTTATTGTTTCTTAAAAACACACTATTTTTTTTTTAACAATGGGAATTAATTTTAAAATTAATTAATGACTCTTTTTTTTTAATTTGGTAAAATAGACATCATTTTTGAATTTGGAATATCAAATATAGCTTAGGCTTAATTTTGGGTATTTTTCTGAAAAACTTCGATTTTTGATGAATTGTGAAACCACTTAGTAGTAGTTAAAAAACTTACTTTTTTATTTAAATGAAATTTTATCGCTTCTTTGAATTGAATTTATAAAATACAACATACATGGTTGTTATCATGAAGTAAAATTTGGTTCAATAAGATGAAAATTATTTTTGGTGAATAGTAACTTCTGACATTTATTTACCGCGATTACATGTAAATAGGGTAATTCAAGGTAAAAATAATTTTTTTAATAAATAAAAATTATATTAAAACATGTCCTAACTTTATTGGATAAGTAATGTCCGACAAAGGGCATCTTTGGGACTATTTTGGGACCCCATGGAGCCACTTATGAAAGATAATGACACTTTAGATTAACTAATTTAATGTAAAGGAAAAAATGACATAAACAAAAATCTTTTAGTAAATTAATTTTTATATGGTTATATATAAATTATATTTTAGACTATAAATATTAATTGGAAATCTAAAAATATTTCACATATCATTGTATTTTTGTTATAATTTTTAGACATCAAATAATTTAAATTATTTATGACACAATAATGATGCAGTGTTTACCTCAATAATAAATCATTTAAATAAATAAGATTATAATGAATAAAATATTATCCAAAACCTATCCAATTCCTATTGTATGAATTTATTTCGACCATGAGTCATATTATCTTAGACGCTAATGATTTTTGGACCTTTTGACACCAAATATCACTATATAATAAAATAATATTTTCATACTTTCCAAAAGAGCCCCTCATCCCCCATATAAAAGGAGACAACTTCTAACCAATTCCTCAAACCTCTCTAAACATTATTCTCATCCAAACTTTGCCCAATTAATCTCCCTACATCCCTCCCATCACCCCAGAAGCCTTTCCTTATCTAGAAGGAACTTCAAGAAGTCCTTTGGTTCAAACCAAAGGGAGTAGCGCAAATTAAAGGTAACAGTTTCTCTTAACTTGTTTTCTTTTATTTTACTTCTCCAACCCCTAAACTCTTTTTATACAATCATATTGTAACAACACCAGTATCCTAAATATATTAGGGTGTTTTTATGATAGGTATTTGAACTACACTTACACACACCTCCATCTAATTTATGAAGAACATAATGTTTCTGTGGATGGAAAACTAACGCCTCACAAAACGATGATTGTTCAAATTTCTCCAATCTCCTATCATGGTGGCCATTATGATGGCACTATATTTATATATGATATATATTATGTTTATGTTTCCTTTATTCTTCTGTAATTTCCATTTATATCATGCCTTTATGGTTTCCATTATGTGTAAACACGATAATCTCATTAGAGGAAGTGCAGACCACCGCCCCCTCAAAGTGATATGACTCGTTAATGCCTTATGTGGGATGTATAAAGGATGAAGTTAATAATATTGTATATGATATTATAATGGAATTATAATATAACTATGTATAATTATCTTTTTAATTCAATTAAAATAATAAATATAAATGGAAGTAGCGTTCATGCGTACGTACGGCTTACCGTCTCCATGAACGGTGCATTTCATTTTTACCTCTAAATGTTACCTATAAATGTTATGTACTATTATAAATACATGTATATAATGGATATATATGATATATATGATATCTAAATCATGAATATCATTCTGGATATAGTGGAATATTGACCACATGTACAACTTGTAAATATAAGGTGTTCATTTTTTACTCAAGTACCAAATATCAACAAAATGGACATTATTAACTTGAAATGATTACAAAATGTTTATAACATTGTAATAAGTGATATAAAAGGAATAATAAACTTTAAAAAGGTTATTAAGAATGTAGAAATTAACTTTAGTTTATTATTCATTATATTAAAGAATGATCGAGTCAAGTCGAACACGAGGTAAGGGATTTCTCGTATCACTTTTAATTACGTGAGATTTCCATTGTTCACCACTTATTTATTGCATGTGGTGTAATGCGTACTTACATTGATATATATTATTATTATTATCTTTATATTCATGGTATTATGTGATTCATTTTTTGGTGATTAACTTTTGGTCATACGACTCGATTTGATTACAATGAAGTAAGAGTTTTTCATCTCACTTTTATTCTTGTGGGATTCATGTTATATTTTCCACTATTTTCTTTTGTGTGGTGTATGTACTACCCATGATTGTAAACATTGTGTAATATAATTTCATTTATGAGTATTTACATATTCATTGTATGATCCTTCTTCATGTGGCGTATGTTTTGTATGTTACCAAATCGGTAAGGGAACCTTTCACCCTCCTCTATGTAAAAGACTTCTTTTTTATTATGTATTTTAATTAACATATTATTATGTTGGGATATTATCTTTTATATCCCCATTGATTTAAAATCTATGTACAAGTGATAAAATACCCTTTTCATCTTATCAACTCATTTTCTGAATTTTAAAGTGATGTCGTTAGGCTGTCAAATTTTTACAAGGGAATTTCTTAACCCAATTTCAATTCTTTGGGTTCAAATTGTACTTATAAAATATGACATCCAATGATTATGTTTGAATGAACTATGATTTTTTTACAATTAATATCCACTTATATTGGGTGTATTTATATTTTTCACACATAATTATGTGATTGATTTCTCCTTAATTTAGGGATACCATCTTTATAAGGGATTTCATCTCAATTTACATTTACATTGAGACTTCATTGTTGTTATGAACCAATTCACTCTTATATGGTGTATATAGTGTACTTTGACATATTATATCATGAATCCCTTTATTCTCATGATATTATAAATTTATGATTAATTATTATCCATAAATTATTTGTATTCAAGTGACTCCCTTTTTGATAAAAAACCCTTCAACTAAAATATCGTTTAAAATGTTTTACAGATTTAATCTTCTAAATATTTCTCATTAATTTAAATGTTTTAAAATTCGGTTTTAGGATTTATTTATATGGACATTAATGTTTTCAAATGATAATTCACTTAAAAGCTTCAAAGTGGTATGATACACTTTGATTCAAAAATCTATTTTTAAATGGTTTTGAAAATGATTTGATAAAACATTATTTATTTCAACATCTTGATTTGATATATTGAAATGTGGAAATGTTATATTTCCTTTATACATGTGTTATATGTTATTATTATGTTATGGTTATTGGGAATTATTTATGTATACGGGTGGTTCTGTGATAAACCTAGTTCGGGTGAGCCCGAGATAGCTCTCCAAGGAATTGGGTAATGTGACGGAGCTAAACGTGATGTTTCTACAAAGAGATTTAGGGAATATACTATGATGGGTATTCCAAGTGTAACTCCCTACGTAGATGTGTTAGCTACAATGTAAGTTTGATATGTATTCCATAAGTAACCTTTATGATTTCTTATTTGTTTGTGTTATTCATAAATCTTCTGATTTCATATGGTATGTTATGATTGAAATGTATGGTTTCATTGATTTTTATTTATTGATGGGAAAATGTTTTCCTTCCTTATTTTATAACACTTACCGAGTTTTTTATGCTCATCCCATGTTTTTGAAATGTTTTCCATAGGACTTAAAGATGAATAGGGTCAAATATGGGATCAATGTAAAGTCACGCTGTTTAAAACATGGAACTAGACATGTTTCTTTTTAAGAGTTTTTATTTTATAAAAAAATTGGATGTTGAGTAGTAGTGTCTACTTGTAATATTCAAGTCGTTATGTAATTGTTATGGCCTAATTCTCTAAAACTCTAAAGTTTAAATGATCCTCAATGTGAATTATTCATTTAATTAAATATTATGTAATGTTTAAGTCTGGGTCCTTATAGTTGGTATCAGTGGTCGGTTTAGATAACTTAAGAGGTTAGGGTTTTTTTAAGCATAAGTGACATTACCATAATGGTTAGCATATTAGAAATATTCATTGTTATTTTAGATAATCAGAATGAGTTTAAGATAACATGGATAAGTATATCTTAGTGTTTACCCTCCTTACAAGATAATATATGATGGTTTTATGGATAAATTCACACTAACCTTTTTGGTTTTAGTAAATGGTTTGATCTAGCCGAAACCAACATAACAATAGATGTGAAAGAAACCGTATTGATTTCCTTAATGAAATGGGAGATGCAATGAGAACTCTTGGGTTTAAAATATGATATGGTTATTTTGAGGAATTTATCTCATTTTTGGGAATGTTATAAAATTATATGGTTTTTGAAAACGGAAAACATGCAGAAAGGGTGACAACCCGTCGTATCTAGTAAGGTTGCTGGAATCGTACCCACAAACGAAGGGCGACAAGGGCGCATCACCTACCACTAGCCTACTTGAAGTCCCTGGTTATTATGACTTATTATTTTTCTAAAATGTTTTTATGGAACAAGAATAAGTTGATATTTAGAACATATGTTTTATCAAATGGATATACTTAGTATTGAAAAATTATTTAGTGATTATGTGATAAAGGTTGTTGTGGAAGATGTTCTCTCTTTTGAAGAAACACTATATGCCTAAGGAAGATAGAATACTATGGGATTTAAATTGTGGAATAAAGATTGAAATTTTAGTTTGGAAGAATCTTTGTTTTTATTATAGACACATGATGATTGGATTTATTTATGAAAATGATTAACCTATCATGGAGAATATTTGATTCGGTTAATTACTTTTCAATATGAGACTTTATGTGTAACTGGTGTTACTTGGAGATAAATGTTAAGATGTATCTTGGATGTCTATGTAATTAAATTCGTATGAGATTTAGGTTACAATCATAGTTTGGATTAATTTTGAAGAATTATAGGGACAATTGTTTGTGGAATGGTCTTTGTTGAACTTTGGGTTTTGTTAGAAAATTTTTAGAGATTAAGATTAGTTTCTATTTATGTAAAAGATTATCCTTTTTGGGTGTTACTTGATCTTGCACAAACAATTTTAGTTTTAGTTGATGTCTAAAGACAAGGAAAATATATAGTTATTCTTTTTTGGATTATGTGATACTATAAAAGATGATTTTAACGCATTTAATGTGACCTAGACAGTTTGAATACTCATCGTTTGGAGAAAAGAAAAGTTTGTGGTATAAATTTAGTAAAGTATGAAAGTCTTCATCCCAAGTAAGTATGTTTCCTTATGTTTTTAGTTAAACTCATAAATAGATTCCTAAATGAAAAGTAACTTAAAACTAAAACTTTTTCTGTTAACTTTTTCATACTGGGGAATCAAGAATCGTTGAGCCCATCACATGTTTGTGATTTTCTGATGGTTAACTTTCTTCTAATCATGTTTTCTATCACTCTCCATCATAACTTGGCCGTTTGTTCTCTCTTTCATATCCATGTTTTCCTACATGAAATAATAGTATGGGTTATCTCAGGTGGCATTTTTACTTCTCTTCCATTATTTTAATGTAATAGTTTTATTGACTCTTTTCTGATGTGGGACTTTTAATGAAGTTTCCAAGCCCAGTTTTAAAATTGCGAGGACGCAATTCCCAATAGGTGGAAGGATGTAACATCCCATATAAATAAAGAATAAGACATTTTTCATATTTATTAATATTTGTGAATTAAATATTAATTTTACATTAAAGGGGATGCTATGTTCGATAGCATACCCGATACACAACAACATGTTTCGTTGAAATCTTACGTTGCACACAAATAATATATTATTATTATTTTAAATGGCCATTAAATCCTAGCCGTTGTATTGGAGGGAATGAAAAAAAATAACTACAATATGATTATCCATGTTTTTCAAATGTATTTTCATTTATTCAACAAATGTTAGAGGTTTTAAATGTGAATGAATCTAATTTTAAGCATAATTTACATTAAAAGGTCAATTTACCGCCTTTTAATGGAGAACCCTCTTTAAATATAGTTTTTGTCAATTTAATAAATTCTATTTGAGAAAATAAAATCCTTCTTTAAAATAGGGACATCAAAATTTACTGTGTATAAATTTTTGGAATTCTTCCGATAAAGTTCATTTTTTAATGAATAGTGTAAATATTGTATTTTAATTCAAAACTATGTTTTAATATAATTTATTTATATGGTTAGATTATCTTTTTAATTGGTTTTAAAGTGTAATTAGAATATATTTTTATCATTTAATCCAATGTTTGTTATTGGAATTAATTTCACTTTGAAATTGGACATAAACCAGTGTCAATCTTTTGATAGTTATTGTTTCTTAAAAACACGCTATTTGATTTAACAACGGGAATTAATTTTAAAATTAATTAATGAAACTTTTATGATTTGAATGTGCTAAAATAGACATCATTTTTGAATTTTTTATATCAAATATAGCTTAGGCTTAATTTTTGGTATTTTTCTGAAAAATTTCAATTTTTGATGAATAGTGAAACCACTTAGTAGTAGTTAAAAAATTGACCTTTTGATTTAAATGAAAATTTTCCACTTCTGTGAATTGAATTTCAAAAATACAACATACATGGTTGTCATCAATATGTAAAATGTGGTTCAATAAGATGAAAATAATTTTTGGTGAATAATAACTTTTGACTTTTATTTACCGTGGTTGAAAGTAAATAGGGTAATTCAAGGTAAAGAGAATTTTGTAATAATTCAAAATTACCATAAACATGTCGTAACCTTATTGGATAAGTAATGGACGACCATGAGAATATTTTGGTCTATTTTGGGACCCCATGGAGCCACTTGTGAATGATAATGACACTTTATATTAATTAATTTAATGTAAAAGAAAAAATGACATAAACAAAAATCTTTTAGTAAATTAATTTTTATATGGTTTTATGTAATTTATCTTTTAGAATATAAATACTAACTGGAAAACAAAAAAGATTTCCTATATCATGGTAATTTTTTTTATAATTTTTAGACATCAAATAACTTAAATTATTTATGACACAATAATGATGGTGTGTTTACCTCATTAATAAATCATTTAAATAAATAAGATTATAATGATTAACATTTTATCCAAAACATATCCAATTACTATTGGATGATTTTATTTTGACCATGAGGCATATTATCTTCGACGATAATGATTTTTGGACCTTTTGAAACCAAATATCTTTATATAATAAAATAATATTTTCATACTTTCCAAAAGAGCCCCTCCTCCCCCATATAAAAGGAGACCACTTCTAACCAATTCCTCACACCTCTCAAGCCATTTTTGTAACGACCCAAAATTTTGAATAAATATTATTTCCTAATTTTGTGTGTTATTTTTTTATACTCAACAAAACCGTTTCATTGGATAACATGAGTATAATTAAAATGAGACTGTTGGGTTTTGACTGTTATATGACCATTGGTCAATATGACCACTAGAAACTAAACATTTCGATATTTCTCTCTAAATACAAGTGATATTGGTTAATTAATATAGAAAGAAGATTTGATGGCCTCACCCAGTAGTCTTGGACTGATCGAAGCCCATCTAACAGAACTTGGGAAGGAGGTAGCACCAATGGGCTTTTTTCTGGACCAAACCCAAGCTGAACTTCATCGTATGAAGCTAGAACGAAATCTCCTTCACGAGAAGTTAAAACTGATATAAATTACTACACGTGCGATGTTGGCCAAGCCTCCCTCAGATTCTCTCACGTTAGCACACCTTACACTTAAGTACTACGCTGGTGTGATAAGGGGCTATGTAAGGAGGCCGTAACTGCCATGTGTAATCCTTTGTTTTAAATAAATTTTTTGATTTCTTCTTGTGATGAAGTTTATGAATTTTCAAATGTCCAGATAAATATAGTATGCATATTTTTGGTTAATTTTAGAGAAAGGATATTTAAAAAAATCTTTATATAAACCATAAATAATTAAAAATGCGTAATGATTTTCAAAAAATGGTCTTTTGCAATTATGTTCAGTACGAAATTTAGAGTCTAATTAGATCAACATAATTTTTGATGAATAGTATTTTATGAATAGTGATTTTATGCTTAGGATTAGTAATGTGACCAAATGGATTAGTAATATCACTTAAATAAATCATTAATATAATCTAGGAACCTTGATTAAGTAATGTAATTAAATAAAATGGTTAAATAACGGTTTCATAAATTATTAGTCAAGTATTAGTTTTTTCGGGTTAATAGTGTTTTTTAGTTAAAAATTTAATTAAAAATATTTAGAAATTTATCTTTATAAAATGGAGTTCATTTTTGAAATCAGAGCATCAATATCTGGTTAAGGTGAAATTTTGGGATTTTTCTGAGAAAGTTGAATTTTTGATGAATAGTGAAAATACAGTTTTTAAGTTACATGTGTTTAATGACATCATTAAATGATGTATTAAGTATGTAATAAATATGGTTGACTTATGAATAGTAATATAAGGTATGAGGTGTCTCAATTGTCCAATACCATGGGAAAATACCATGGGCAAGCCCATGGTTTTTCCAAAACCACTAATGAGTTGTCCCTTGGCCATTAATGCCGTGTCCCCTCACTTTCTCTATAAATACCAAGCCATCCTCTCATCCATTCGACTCCCAACTATAACCCAACGAAGATCTGGTCTCATTACCTCCCAAGGATTCCTTCCAAGGTTCCCCCAAGCCCTCAAGGACCCAAACATTGAGTTATAAGTGTTACGTTTTAAAGTAGGGGATCCTACCTCCCTCTTTCTTTTCAAGTAATCTCTTTAATGTCATTTCTTTTATGCTCCATGATCTTATGTTGTAGGATTTTATATTATATTCATACTACTATCTTTTTTATTTTCATATGATTAGAGACCCCCTATTTCTCTCATCATTTCATTTTAAGAATGTTAAAGTGGCGCCGTTAGGCTGTCGAATTTTTAAGGGATTCTTTCACCATTCTCAAGTTCTACTTTCATGTCAAGTATTTCAAGTTCCTTTTTATTTTGTTGGGGTATGATCTCTATATCTATAATACTGATATTTTATGTTAATATGATGATAGACCCTATTTGATCTCTTCAATTCAGTATTTTGATGTTTTAAGTGGCGCAGTTAGGCTGCCGAAACATTATGGGATTCGTTAACCTTTCTCATTTTTCAAAGTTCTAATTTCATGTCAACTATTTCAAGTTACTTTTTATTATGTTGGGGTATTATCTCTATATCTATCATACTGATCTTCTATGTTCATATGATGAGATAACCTATTTGATCTCTTCAATTCATTTTGTTGAAGTTTAAGTGATGCCGTTAGGCTCACGAATTTTCATAAGAGAAATCTTATTTTCGTCTTCCCTCCATGTTTTCATTTCAAATGGTATGTCCTTAAAATTTAATTACCATGTTCATATATCCTTCATATTATATCCCTCTACTGTTTTATGGGTCATTTATGAATGTTTGACCCATGTCCCCTCTCTTTTCAATGTTTTCTAAAACACCGAAACAAAGTCGTTATGGTGCAAAATTTCCGTCTCAAAATGTCTCCCTCTTTTTCTAAAGTTATTTTATTTTATTAAGTGAATACTCAAATATCTATCTCTTATATGGATATTCACATATATACCAAAATGTTCTATTTTAAATTCTGGGATTTACATACATGAGACCCACCTTCTTTTTCTGTGGGTTTTAAAGTGACACAAAGATCATTTATTTAAAGAAGTTTTTAAAACGTTATGATTATGAAATGATACCCATTCTTTTTATTCTATATGGGTTTTTTTATGAAATTATTGATGATGACCTATGTGGATCACATGATAATAAAGACATGTCAATGGTGTGCCCTGATAGAGCTCCAATGCATTGGGTAAAGACTTAATCTCTAGAGATGAATATTTTTAACGACGCCTTGGTGAATAACCTTGGTAATTATTAATGACACCTTGGGGATGGACCTTGGTGAAACAGAAATGATTTTCAATATTAAATGTTGTACCCACATCTTCATGTTATGAAAAACGTTATTTTTATTATGATATTCCTCATGATTTCGTTCTTATGCCTTAAAGTTCTTTTTTATAACATTGTTGATGTATCTCAAGTTCACATCTTAAATGTTTCCCCTTGTTTCCCTTACTAGGCCTTCTGCTCACCCTTTCTTTTGATGTATGTCCCCAGGTTATAAAATGCAGTAATGAAACTAGGATGAACATAAGGAGAATCCTTTAAAGTGTTTAAGAATAATATTTTATGTTTTCATGTTTTAAGTTCTTGGTTTCCAAGACACTAAACCTTAAAGATCCTCGGTTTTGTAAAGTGTAATGAAAGTTTATGTGATAAAAATGCAGGATGCTAATGTTGGTATCAAAGGATGGTTTAGTTATTTGTGGAAATTAAGATATGAAAACTTTAGGAAGAACCCTATAGAAAAATTTAAATATAGGAAACCTTCCTGGTATTTTGGTGAGTATTGAGTAAGGGGTTTCCAAACAAATACATCCTTGTCTGGATACGAGTATGTTGAGGTAGCTCTGGCACAGATGTACATAGGGGTAAAACCTGAAAATACCGCTTTGATCTAGACTTAAATGGGAACTGGTACACGACAACGGGCCTTACTGCACTGTTGGTTATGACACTCCTGGGGGATATGCTTTGGTAAATTCATAAGCTTAGTATGAACCATTATTAAAGGAACAAAGATAAAATAAAATAAAGATTCACATAAGAATATATTATCATAGATAACCTAGATTGGGACCTAGGGGATCACAAGTTAGGGTATACTTTTCTTCTACAAGTTCATCCTTCTATGCTTTAAGTTTCCTTTTAATTATTATTGGCTAAGTATTTAAGCCCCTAATTGTACTTTCTTTCCGTAGTTAATGGCGGGAAATGGAAGAACATGTCCCAAAAACCAATGTGATAGGAAATGTGACGATTTCCGTTTTAATATGGTAGAGATGATTAGGGGATTAAAAGATGATTATTATTTCACTATTTGGGAACCATATTTGATCGAGGTAAATAGATTACTATGGTATTTTCTTTGAGGAGTAAAGGTTGAATTATATTTTGAAGAATCGATGAATTTAAGGTGAACTTATGGTATTATAGGTTACTTATGGAAATGATTGACCTATCTTGGGAAAATATGTTTAGGTTAGTTACTTTTGTTATAAGATGTTAGGAGTGGTTGATTTTGTTTGGAGATGAACGATAAAGTTTATCTTGGATGACTATGTTATCAAGTACTTATTGTATTTGGGTTTCAATCATAGTTTGTGTTATTTTGAGTAATTTTAAGGACAGTTATTTACGGAATGGAATATGATGAACTCTGGGTTGTACTGTGGAACATTGAAGATTTAAAAGTAGTTTCCCTTCTTATGGGATTCTTTCTTTTTGAAGTGTCATTTTATCTTACCCTTTCTGTTTTTGGGATAAATGTTTAAAGAGAGATAGTTTTTCTTTTGTGGAATACGTGATTCTCTAGAAGATTATTCTTGTGCTTTTGATGAGACCAAGTGTTTTTGAATGCTCATCATTTGGAGAAATGATTAGATTTGTTAGAAACATATTAAAGGATTAATCTCTACTTAATTGAAGTTATATTTCCTTATGTTTTTATTCTATATAGTAAATAAATTCCTCAAAAATATGAAAAGGAACATAAAACAAAAAAACGCTGTCTGTTAATGTTTCCTACTAGGAAATAAAATACCGTTTAACCCATCATAAGTTTGTGATTTTCTTGTTGTTAACTTTCTCCTAATCATGTTTTCTATCACTCTATCTTAGAATGCGACCCATTGCTTTTTCCTCCATGTCCATGTTTTCTTACATGGGATCCTAGTATGGGTTAACTCAGGTGACCTTTTTATTTCCCTTTCTTTCTTTTAATGTAATAGTTTTACTGACTCCTTTTCCGGTGTGGGACTTTCAATGAAATTTCAAAACACAATTTTAGAAATTGTGAGAACAAAATTTCTTAAGGGGGGGAGATTGTAACGACCCGAAATTTTTAATAAATCTTGTTTCCAAATTTTGTGTGTTATTTTTTTATACTCAACAAAACTGTTTCATTGGATAACATGAGTATAATTAAAATGGGACTGTTGGGTTTTGACTGTTATATGACC
The DNA here is from genome assembly GCA_963277665.1 of Viscum album. Lineage (NCBI taxonomy): Eukaryota > Viridiplantae > Streptophyta > Magnoliopsida > Santalales > Viscaceae > Viscum > Viscum album. The sequence continues at coordinate 1,342,277,219 of OY728140.1, read as the reverse complement.
ATTGGTCAATATGACCGCTGAAAACTAAATATTTCGATATTTATCTCTGAATACAAGTGATCTTGGTTAATTAATATAGAAAGATGATTTGATGGCCTCACCCAGTAGTCTTGGACCGATCGAATCCCATCTAACAGAACTTGGGAAGGAGTTAGCACCAATGGGATTTGCTCTGGACCAAACCCAAGCCGAACTTCATCGTATGAAGCTAGAACGAAATCGTCTTCGTGAGAAGTTAAAACTGATAGAAATTACTACACGTGCAATGTTGGCCAAGCCTCCCTCGGATTCTCTCACCTTAGCACACCTTACACTTAGGTCCTATGCTGGTGTGATAAGGGGCTATGTAAGGAGACTGTAACTGCCTTGTGTAATACTTTTTTTAAATAAAAATTTTGATTTCTTCTTATGATGAAGTTTATTAATTTTCAAATATCCGGATAAATATAGTATGCATATTTTTGGTAAATTTTAGAGAAAGCATATTTTAAAAAAAATGTTTATTTAAACCTTAAATAATTAAAAATGTGTAATGATTTTCAAAAAATGGTCTTCTACAATTATGTTCAGTACGAAATTGAGAGTCTAATAAAATCAACATAATTTTTGATGAATAGTAAATTATGAATAGTTATTTTATGTTTAGGATTACTAATTTGACCAAATGGATTAGTAATATCACTTAAATAAAGCATTAATATAATCTAGGCACCTTGATTAAGTAATGTGATTCAATAAAATGGTTAAATAACAGATTCATAAATTATAAGTCAAGTATTAGTTTTTTTTGGGTGAATAGTATTTTTTAATTTAAAATTTAATTAAAAATATTAAGAAAAATGTTTTTATAAAATTTAGTTCATTTTTGAAATCATAGCATCGATATTTGGTTATGGTGAAATTTTGGGATTTTTCTGAGAAAGTTGAATTTTCGATGAATAGTGAAAATACAGTTTTTAAGTTACGAGTGTTTAATGACATAATTAAATGATGCATTAAGTATGTAATCAATATGTTCGACTTATGAATAGTAATATATGGTATTAGTTGTCCCATGTGGCCAATACCATGGTCAAATACCATGGTCAAGCCCATGGTTTTTCCAAAACCACTAATGAGGTGTCCCTTGGCCATTAATGCCTTGCCCCCTCACTTTCCCTATAAATACCAAGCCATCCTCTCATCCATTCGACTCCCAACTCTCCCCCAACTAAGATCTGGTCTCATTACCTCCCAAGTAGTCCTTCCAAGGTGCCCCAAGCCCTCAAGGTCCCAACCTTTGAGTTTTACGAGTTACGTTTTAAGGTAAGGGATCCTACGTCCCTCTTTCTTTTCAAGTAATCTCTTTTATGTCATTTCTTTTATGCTCTATGCTATTATGTTGGAGGATTTTATTTTATATTCATCCTACTGTATTTTTTATGTTCATATGATGAGATATTTCCTCTTTCTCTCATCATTTCATTTTAATAATGTTAATGTGGCACCGTTAGGCTGCCGAATGTTTAAGGGATTCTTTCACCCTTCTCAAGTTCTACTTTCATGTCAAGTATTTCAAGTTCCTTTTTATTTTGTTGGGGTATGATCTCTATATCAATTATAATGATATTTTATGTTCATATGATGGTATACCCTATTTTATCTCTTCAATTCAGTATTTCGATGTTTTAAGTGGCGCCGTTAGGCTTCCGAAACATTAAGGGATTCGTTCACCGTTCTCAATTTTCAAAGTTCGACTTTCATGTCAAGTATTTCAAGTTCAATTTTATTATGTTGGTGTATGATCTCTATACCTATCATAATAATATTCTACGTTCATATAATGAGAGACCCTATTTGATCTCTTTAATTAATTTTGTTGAAGTTTAAGGGATGCCGTTAGGTTGCAAAATTTTCATAAGAGAAATATTATTTTCGTCTTCTCTCTATGTTTTTCATTTCAAATGGTATGTCCTTCAAATTTCATTACCATGTTTATATATCCTTCATATTATATCCCTATACTTTTTTATGGGTCATTTATGAATTTTTGACCCATTTACCCTCTCTTTTCAATGTTTTCTAAAACCCTGAAACATAGTCGTTATGGTGCAAAATTTCGGTCTCAAAATGTCTCTCTCTTTTTCTAAGGTTATTTTATTTTATTAAGTGAATACTCAAAGATCTATCATCTATATGTGTATTCACATATATGCCAAAATTTTATATTTTAAATTCTGGGATTTATATACATGAGACCCACCTTTTTTTCTGTGGGTTTTAAAATGACACAAAGATCATGTCTTTAAAGCAGTTTTTAAAACATTATGATTATGAAATGAAACCCATTCCTTTTAGGATATATGGGTTTTTTATGAAATTTTTGATGATGACATATGGGGATCACATGATAATAAAGACATTTCAAGGGTGTGCTCTGATAGCGCTCCAATGCATTGGGTAAAGACATAATCTATAGAGATGACTATTTTTAACGACGCCTTGGTGAATAATCTTGGTAATTTTTAATGACACCTTGGGGATAAACCATGGTGAAACAGAAATGATTGTCAATATTAAATGTTGTATCCACATCTTCAAGTTATGAAAAAAATTATTTTTATTATGATATGCCTCATCATTTCTTTCTCATGCCTTAAAGTTCTTTTTCATGACATTGTTGATGTATCTCAAGTTCACATGTTAAATGTTTCCCCTTGTTTCCCTTACTGGGCCTTCTGCTCACCATTTCTTTTGATGTATGTCCCCAGGTTATGAGATGCAGTAATAAACCTAGGATGAACATAAGTAGAATCCTTTCAATTGTTTAAGAAGAATTTTTTATGTTTTCATGTTTTAAGGTCCTGGTTTCCAAGACACTAAACCTTAAATATCCTTGCTTTTGAAAAATGTAATGAAAGTTTATGTGATAAAAATGCGGGATGCTAAAATTTAGCTCATCCAAACTCTACCCAATTAATCTCTCTACATCCTTATCCCCCACATGGAATCCTTTCCTTATCCAGAAGGGACTTCAAGAAGTCCTTTGGTTCAAACCAAAGGGAGTAACCCAAATTAAAGGTAACAGTTTCTCTTAAATTGTTTTCTTTTATTTTACTTCTCCAACCCCTAAACTCTTTTTATTACTTTATTTTGTAAAAAAAAGTATCCTCAATATACAAGTATGTTTATATGAGAAGGATTCAAACTGCACATACACACACCTCCATCTAATGGATGAAGAACATATTGTTTCTGTGGGTGGAAAACTAACGCCTCACGAAACAGTGATTGTTCAAGTAACTCCAACCACCTATCATGGTGGCCATTTTGTTGGCACTATATTTATATATGAGGTATATTATTTTTATGTTTATTTTATGCTTATGTAATTTCCATTTATATCATGCCTTTATGGTTTCCATTATGGGTAAACGCGATAATCTCATTAGAGGAAGTGTGGACTACCGCCCCCTCAAAGTGATATGACTCGTTAATGGCTTATGTGGGACATATAAAGGAGGGATTTAATAATACTATATATTATATTATACTATAATTATAATATAACTATTTATCATTATGTTTTTAATTCCATTAAAATAAGAAATAGAAATGGAAGTGGCGTTCATGTGTACGTACGACTTACTGTCTCCATGAATGGTGCATTTCACTTCTTAACTCAAAATATTACCTCTAAATGTTATGTACTATTATAAATACATGTATATACTGGATATATAAGATATCTAAATCATTAATATCATTCTGGATATAATGGACTATTGACCACATGGACAACTTGTAAATATAAGGTGTTTATTTTTTACTCAAGTACCAAATATCGAAAAAATGGATGTTATTAACTTGAAATGATTACATAATGTTTATAACATGGTAATAAGTGATATAAAAGGAATAATAAAATTTAAAAAGGTTATTAATAAAGTAGAAATTAACTTTATTTTATTATTCAAGAGATTAAAGAACGATCGAGTCAAGTCGGACACGAGGTAAGGGATTTCTTATCTCACTTTTAATTCTGTTAGATTTCCATTATTCACCACTTATTTATTGCATGTGGTGTAATATTTACTGCCATTTATATATATTATGATGATTATATTTATATTCATGGTATTATGTGATTCATTTTGTGGTCATTAACATTTGTTCACACGACTCGATTTGATTACAATGAAGTAAGAGTTTTTCATCTCACTTTTATTCTCGTGGGATTCATGTTATATTTGCCACTATTTCCTTTTTTGTGGTGTATGTACTACCCATGATTGTACTATTTGTGTAATATACTTTCATTTATTAGTAATTAAATATTAATTTTATGATCCTTCTTCATGTGGCGTATGTTTTGTATGTTACCAAATCGGTAAGGGAACCTTCCACCCTGCACTATTTAAAAGACTTCTTTTTATTATGTCTTTTAATTAACATCTTATTATGTTGGGATATGATATTTTATATCCCCATTTATGTAAAATTTATTTCCATGTGATGATATACCATTTTTATCTTATCAACTAATTTTCTGAATTTTAAAGTGACGTCGTTAGGCTATCAAATTTTTACTAGGGAACTTCTTAACCCAATTTCAATTCATTGGGTTCAACTTGTACTTATAGAATATTCCATCCAATGAATATGTGTGAATGACCTATGATTGTTTTACACATAATATCCACTTATATTGGGTGTATTTATATTTGTCACACATAATTATGTGATTTATTTATCCTTAATTTAAGGATACCATATTTATAAGGGATTTCATCTCAATTTACATTTCCATTGATTCTTAATTGTTGTTATTCACCAATTCCCTCTTATATGGTGTATAAACTATACTTTGACATATTATATCATGAATCCCTTTATTCTCGTGATATTATAAAGTTCTTATTAAATGTTATCCTTCAATTATTTTTATTCAAGAGACTCTCTTTTTGTTAAAAAACTCTTGAACTAAAATATAGTTTTAAATGTTTTAATGATTTATTCATATAAATATTTTTCATTAATGTCTGTGTTTTAAAATTGGGTTTTAGGATTTATTTATATGGAAATTTATTTTTTCAAATGATAGTTCATTTAAAAGCTTCAAAGTGGTATGAGACACTTTGATTCAAAAATCTCTTTTTAAATGGTTTTGAAAATGATTTGATAAAACATTGTTTATTTCAATATCTTGATTTGATATATTGGAATGTGGAAATGTTATATTTCCTTTATACATGTGTTATATGTTATAATAATGTTATGGTTATTGGGCATTATTTATGTATACGGGTGGTTTTGTGATAAACCTAGGGCGGGTGAGCCCGAGACAGCTCTCCAATGCATTGGGTAATGTGACAGAGGTAAACGTGATGTTTCTCCTAAGAGATTTAGGGAATATACTGTGATGGGTATTCCAAGTGTAACTCCCTACATAGCTATGATAAATACAATTTAAGTTTGATATGGATTCCATAAGTAACCTTTATGATTTATGATTTGTGTGTGTTATTCATAAATCTTATGATTTCATATGGTATGTCATGATTGAAAAGCATGGTTTCATTGATTTTTATTTATTGATGGGATAATGTTTTCCTTCCATGTTTTATTACACTTACTGAGATTTTTATTCTCATACCAAATTTTTGAAATGTTTTCCACAGGACATAAAAATGAATAGGTTCAAGGATTGGATCAAGGAAAAGTCATGCTATTTGAAACATGGAACTAGACATGTTTCTTTTTAAGAGTTTTTATTTTTTTTAAAAAAATTGGATGCAGATTAGTAGTGTCTACTTGTAATATTAATGTTGTTATGTAATAGTTATGGCCTAATTCTCTAAAACTCTAAACTTGAAAACATTTTCAACATGAATTATTCATTTAATTAAATATTATGTAATGTTTAAGTCCGGGTCCTTATAGTTGGTATTGGAGGTCAGTTTAGATAACTTTATAGGTTAGGGTGTTGTTTAAGAATAAGTGACATAACCATAATGGTTAGCATATTAGAAAGATTCATAGTTATTTTAGATAAACTGAATGAGTTTAAGATAACATGAATAAGTATATCTTAATGTTTACCCTCCTTATAAGATATTATATGATGGTTTTATGGATAAATTCACACTGAACTTTTTGTTTTTAGTAAATGGTTGGATCTAGCCAGAACCAACATAACAATAGATGTGAAAGAAACCGTAATGGTTTCCTTAATGAAATGGGAGCTGTAATGAGAACTCTTGTGGTTAAAATATGTTATAGTTATTTTGACGAATTTATCTCATTTTTTGGAATGTTATAAAATTATATGGTTTTAGAAAACGTACAACATGCATAAAGGGTGACAACCCATCGCATATAGCAAGGTTGCGGGAATTGAACCCACAACCGAAGGGCGACAAGGGCGTATCACCTACAACTATCTTAGTTGAAGTCCCTAGTTAGTATGACTTATTATTTTAGTAAAACGTTTATATGGAACAAGAATACGTTGATATTTGGAACTTATGTTTTACCAAATGGATATATATAGTATTGAAAAATGATTTAGTGATTAAATGATAAAGGTTGTTGTGGAAGACGTTCTCTCTTTTGAAGAAACACTATATTCCTAAGGAAGATAGAATACTATGGGATTTAAATTGTTGAATAATGGTTGAAATTTTATTTTGGAAGAATCTTTATTTTTATTATGGACACATGATGATTTGATTTATTTATGAAAATGATTAACCTATCATAGAGAATATTCGATTAGGTTAATTACTTTTCAATATGAGACTTTATGAGTAACTGGTGTTACTTGGAGAAAAATGTTATGATGTATCTTGGAAGTCTATGTAATTAAATCATTATGAGATTTAGGTTACAATAATAGTTTGGATTACTTTTGAAAATTTTTAGGGACAATTGTATATTGAATGGTCTTTGTTGAACTTTGGGTTTTGTTAGACAAATTTTTGAGATTAAGAGTAGTTTCTCTTTATGAAAATGATTATCCTTTTTGGGTATTACATGATCTCGCACAAAAAATTTTAGTTTCAGTTGATGTCTAAAGACAAGGGAAATATATAGTTTTTCTTTTTTGGAGTATGTGATACTATAAAATTTGTTTTTAATGCTTTTAATGTGAACCAGATGGTTTGAATACTCATCGTTTGGAGAAAAGATAAGTTTGTGGTATAAATTTAGTAAAGTATGAAAGTCTCCATCCCAAGTAAGTATGTTTCCTTATATTTTTAGTTAAACTCATAAATAGATTCCTCAATGAAAAGTAACTTAAAACAAAATCTTTGTCAGTTAAATTTTCCTACAGTGGAATCAAGAACCGTTGAACCCATCACATGTTTGTGATTTTCTAGTGGCTAACTTTCTCCTAATCATGTTTTATATCACTCTCCATCAGAACTTGACCATTTGTTCTCTCTTGAATATCCATTTTTTCCGACATGAAATCATCGTATGAGTTATCTCAGGTTACCTTTTTACTTATCTTCCATTATTTTAAAGTGATATTTTTATTGACTCTTTTCCGATGTGGGACTTTTAATGAAGTTTCCAAGCCCAATTTTAAAATTATGATGATGCAAGTCCCAATAGGGGAGAAGGATGTAACATCCAGATAAATAAGGAATAATACACTTTTCATATTTATTAATATTTTTGAATTAAATATTAATTTTACATTAAATTTGATTCTATGTTTGATATCATACCCGATACGCAACAACATGATTCCTTTAAATCTTACGTTGCACACTAATAATATAATATTTATTATTTTAAATGGTCATTAAATTTTATCTGTTGTATTGGTGGGAATGAAAAAAACTAACTACAACATGATTATACATTTTTTTCAAATGTATTTACATTTATCCAATAAATGTTAGAGGCTTCAAATGTGAATGAATCTAATTTTAAGCATAATTTACATTAAAAGGTCAATTTACCTCCTTTTAATGGAGAAACCTCTTTAAATATAGTTTTTTTAACTTTAATACATTCTATTTGACCAAATAAAATCCTTATTTAGAATGGGGACATCAATATATACTTTGTATAAATTTTTTGAATTTTTCCGATAAAGTTAATTTTTAATGAATAATGTAAATATTGTATTTTAATTCAAAACTATGTTTTAATATAATTTATTTGTATGGGTATATTATCTTTTTAATTGGTTTTAAAGTATAATTAGAATATATTTTAATCATTTAATCCAATGTTGGTCATTGGAATTAATTTCACATTGATATTGGACACAAACAAGTGTCAATCTTTTGATTGTTATTGTTTCTTAAAAACTCGCTAATTGTTTTAACAACAGGAATTAATTTTAAAATTAATTAATAAAAATTTTATGTTTTGAATTTGGTAAAATAGAAATTATTTTTGAATTTGGAATATCAAATATATCTTAGTCTTAATTTTTGGTATTTTTCTGATAAACTTCAAATTTTGATGAATAGTGAAACCACTTAGTAGTAGTTAAAAAACCGACTTTTTGATTTCAATGAAATTTTACCGCTTCTGTGAATTGAATTTCAAAAATATGACGTACATGGTTGTTATCAAGAAGTAAAATGTGGTTCAATAAGATGAAAATAATTTTTTATGAATAGTAACTTTTGACTTTTATTTACCACAGTTAAATGTAAATAGGGTAATTAAAGGAAAAAAGAATTAGGTAATAATTCAAAATTACCATAACACATGTCCTAACCTTATTGGATAAGTAATAGACGACCATGGACATATTTGGGTCTATTTTGGGACCCCATGGAGCCACTTATGAAAGATAATGACACTTTAGATTAATTAATTTAATATAAAGGCAAAAATGACATAAACAAAAATCTTTTAGTAAATTAAATTTTATATGGTTTTATGTAACTTATCTTTTCGACTATAAATATTCATTAGAAATATAAAAATATTTACTATATCATTGTATTTTTGTTATAATTTTTAGACATCAAATATTTTAAATTATTTATGACACAATAATGATGTAGTGTTTACCTCATTAATAAATCATTTAAATAAATAAGATTATAATGATTAAAATATTATCGAAAACCTGTCCAATTCTTATTGGATGATTTTATTTCGACCATGAGTCATATTATCTTCGACTCTATTGATTTTTTGACCTTCTGAAACCAAATATCATTATATAATAAAATAATATCTTCATACTTTCCAATAGAGCCCCTCCTCCCCCATATAAAAGGAGACCACCTCTAACCAATTACTCACTCCTCTCAAGACATTTTTCTCATCCAAACTCTGCCCAATTAATCTCCCTACATTCCTCTCCTCCCCATAGATTCCTTTCCTTAGCCAGAAGGCACTTCAAGAAGTCCTTTGGTTCAAACCAAAGGGAGTAATCCAAATTAAAGGTAACAGTTTCTCTTAAATTGTTTTCTTTTATTTTACTTCTCCAACCCCTAAAATCTTTTTTTAAATTTATTTTGTAAAATAAAAAATATCCTCAATTTAAAATTATGTTTTTATGAGAATTATTAGAACTACACTTACACACACCTCCATTTAATGGATGAAGAACACAATGTTTCTGTGGATGGCAAACTAACGCCTCACGAAATGATGATTGTTCAAATATTTCCAACCACCTCTCATGGTGGCCATTATGATGGCACTGTATTTATATATGATATATATTATTTTTATGTTTCCATTATTCTTATTTAATTTCCATTTATATCATGCCTTTATGGTTTCCATTATGGGTAAACATGATAATCTCATTAGAGGAAGTGTGGACTACCGCCCCCCCAAAGTGATATGACTCGTTAATGCCTTATGTGGGACGTATAAAGGATGGAGTTAATAATATTTTATATGATATTATATTGTAATTATAATATAACTTTGTATCATTATGTTTTTAATTACATTAAAATAATAAATAGAAATGGAAGTAGCGTTCATGCGTACTTACGGTTTATCGTCTCCATGAACGGTGCATTTCATTTCATACCTCTAAATGTTACCTCTAAATGTTATGTACTATTATAAATACATGTATATACTGGATATATATGATATATATGATATATAAATCATGAATATCATTCTATATATAATGGACAATTGACCTCATGGACAACTTGTAAATATAAGGTGTTCATTTTTTACTCAGGTACCAAATATCGACAAAATGGACGTTATTAACTTGAAATGATTAAATAATGTTTATAACATGGTAATAAGTGATATAAAAGGAATAATAAACTTTAAAAATGTTTTCAGGAAATTAGAAATTAACTTTAGTTTATTATTCAGGAGATTAAAGAACGATTGAGTCAAGTCGGACACGAGGTAAGGGATTTTTTATCTCACTTTAAATTCCGTGAGATTTACATTGTTCGCCACTTATTTATTTCATGTGGTTTAATGTGTAATTAAATTGATATATATTATTATTATTATATTTATATTCATGGTATTATGTGATTCATTTTGTGGTCATTAAATTTTGGTCATACGACTCGATTTGATTACAATGAAGTAAGAGTTTTTCATCTAACTTTTATTATCGTGGGATTTATGTTATATTTGACACTATATCCTTTTTTGTAGTGTATTTACTACCCATGATTACAATATTTTTTTCATATAATTTAATTTATGTGTATTTACATCTTCATTGTATTATCCTTTTTCATGTGGCGTATGTTTTGTATCTTACCAAATCGGTAGGGGAACCGTTCACCCTCCTCTATTTAAAAGACTTATTTTTTATTATGTCTTTTAATTAACATCCTATTATGTTGGGATATGATCTTTTGTATCCCCATTGATTTAAACTTTATGTCCAAGTGATTAGATACCCTTTTTATCTTATCAAGTCATTTTCTTAATTTTAAAGTGACGTCGTTAGTCTGTAAACTTTTTACAAGGGAGTTTCTTAACCCAATTTCAATTATTTGGGTTCCACCTGAACATATAGAATATGTCATCCAATGAATATGTGTGAATGACCTATTATTGTTTTACAATTAATATCCACTTATATTGGGTGTATTTATATTTTTCACACATAATTATGTGATTGATTTATCCTTAATTTAAGGATACCATCTTTATACGGGATTTCATCTCAATTTCCATTTCCATTGAGATATCATTGTTGTTATGAACCAATTCACTCTTATATGGTGTATATACTATACATTGACATATTATATCATGAATCCCTTTATTCTCATGATATTATAAATTTCTGATTAAATTTTATCCTTCAATTTTTTTTATTCAAGCGACTCCCTTTTTGTTAAAAAACTCTTCAAGTAAAATATCGTTTTAAATGTTTTAAAGATTTATTCATCTAAATATTTATCATTAGTGTATTTGTTTTAAAATTGTGTTTTAGGATTTATTTATATGAACATTAATGTTTTCAACTTATAATTCATTTAAAATCTTCAATGTGGTATGGGACACTTTGATTCAAAAATCTCTTTTTAAATGGTTTTGAAAATGATTTGATAAAACATTGTTTATTTAAATATCTTGATTTGATATGTTGGAATGTGTAAATGTTATCTTTCCTTCATACATGTGTTATATGTTATGATTATGTTATGGTTATTCGGCATTATTTATGTATACGGGTGGTTCCGTGATAAACCTAGGGTGTGTGAGCCCGAGATAGCTCTCTAATGCATTGGGGAATGTGACAGAGGTAAATGTGATGTTTATCCAAAGAGATTTATGGAATATACTGTGATGGGTATTCCAAGTGTAACTCCCTACGTAGCTGTGATCTCTACAATTTAAGTTTGATATGGATTCCATAAGTAACCTTTATGATTTATGATTTGTGTGTGTTATTCATAAATATTATGATTTTGTATGGTATGTTATGATTGAAAAGTATGGTTTCATTGATTTGTATTTATTGATGGGATAATGTTTTACTTCCCTATTTTATAACACTTACTGAGCTTTTTATGCTCATCCCATGTTTTTGAAATGTTTTCCACATGACTTAAAGATTAATAGGGTCAAGGATGGGATCAAGGAAAAGTCATGCTGTCTAAAACATGGAACTAGACATGTTTCTTTTTAAGAGTTTTTATTTTAAAAAAAATTGGATGCTGAGTAGTAGTGTCTACTTGTAATATTCAAGTTGTTATGTAATAGTTGTGGCCTAATTCTCTAAAATATAAACTTGAAAAGATCCTCAATGTGAATTATTCAGTTAATTCCATATTATGTAATGTTTAAGGCCGTGTCCTTATAATTAAATTCTCTAATAAATAGTTTTACTCATGCTTAAGTTATAGGATTTCATCATGGGCTTAGTCAAGGTTAAAACCTAAGAATTCTATCTCCATAAGAAGATCTGATAAATGGGCCTTATAGGGAATGATTCTATAGGTTGGTGCCATCACATCCTTTTTCAATGTCAATGAGATTTTGTAAAATCCCTATATTTATACGAATCATGTGATCACTGTTCAATGTCTATATTAGCAAAGTTAATATTTTTAACAGTATTTTAAATGAAAATATATAACTAAGGATGTCTATATGTTTTCTATAACCATATTACATAATAAGACATTTAATTAAGTCACAAAGGGAAACATCATTTATAATAGTTTGGGTTTTAAAATTTTCCCCCTTAAGAAATTTTACCCTTGAAATTTTCATTTCCCACATTAAAAAAATGAGGGTAACTTTGTTTCATCAACACCTCTGGTTACGACTTTTCTTCTTCAAACTTCTAGTTTCTCCACAACACTTTGACCAGGTGAATTGTCTTGCTCTGTTGAACTTTGTCTCTATGATTTAAGATCTTCACTAGGTACTCCTCATAAGAAATATCTTTCTCTAATGGAACCACCTTTGGATTGAGTATAAGTGAGGGGGAATGTATTTACTTTTTCAAGAGTGACACATAGAATGCATTATTAACTCAAGATAGGATAGGTGGGAGTGAATGTCGATAGGCCACCACTCCAATATGATCCAGGATCTCAACGGGGTCTATATATCTTGTAATAATCTTTCACTTCATTCCAAATCTCAACACTTTACTCATTGGAGACACGTGGAGGTAAACCATGTCACCAACAACATACTCTAGGACTAATTGTCGATTGTCAGCATAACTCTTTTTCAACTATGACCATCCTTGATGTGATGATGAATGGGATTAACCTTTTCCATCATTTCCTCAACAATTTCAGAACATAGTTGTTTTCATTCCCCAAATTCATCCCAACATGAAGATTTCCTACACCTATTCCCATAAAGGACTTGAGAGGTATCTATTTTGATGATCAAGTAGAAATTTCTCTTGTATGAGAACTGGGCCAAAGGAATATATTGGTCCCATCATCCTTTGAAGTCAATTTAGTATGCTATAAACATTTCCTCAAGTGTATGGATAGTCCACTATGATTGGCCATCAGTTTGAGTGTGATAAGTTGTGCTAAAGTTCAACTTAGTTTTTATATCATGCTGAAGATTTTACAGAACTCGGAGGTGAATCTTGTATCTCGATCAGATACAATTGATAGTGGTAATCTATGTATCCTTACCACTTCCTTGATGTATATCCATGCATGTAGATTGAGTTAGAATTTCCCTCATATCAATATGAAGTGTGTAGTCCTTGTAAGAGGATCCACCACAACCCATATATCATTATTCCATATTGATGTATTTAGAAGACCAGTGACAAAGTCTATGGTGATGTTTTCCCATTTCAAAGTAGTAATGGGTAATGGTTGAATCATATCCTTGTATTTCTTCCTTTCTTATTTCACTTGATGACATACAATACATCCTGATGTATATTTTTCGATCTCTTTATTCATATCTTCCCACCAATAGTTTTCTCATAAATCTCGATACATCATTGGCCTTCCAAGGTGGATAAAGAAGGTTGAGATGTGTGCATCATCCAATATATCCTTCATTAACTCATAATTGGATAATATATATATATATTCTTGACCCAAATCTCACAACACCTTCATCATTGACATTAAACACTAAGGATTTCCCCTTACTTATAGCTTCCACTTTCTTATAAATTCGTACATCAACACTTTGATCATCCTTTAACCTCTCTAGAAGATATGGTTGAGAAATATTGTTTAAAACAATTGATGATGTTCCTTACTTTATGATTATCATGTACATCCTTTCTTAATTTAAGATGATCATATCCTTATGATTTCCCATCAATGAAAATATTGTCGGATCCTTTCTACATGGAGCATCCACCACTTTATTCTCTTTCCTATAATGGTAGTGAATTGAAAATTCATAGTATTTGATCATCTCTAACCATATTCATTGTTTCTTGTTCATCTCTTTCAATGTGAATATATAATTGATACTTTTGTAATCCATATATATTTTACACTCCTCCCGGAAGATACAATTCAACTAAATTTTTATAGAAAAAAATCACCGCATCCAACTCCAGATCATGTGTTGGGTAGTTCTATTAAAGAAATTTCAATATCCTTTAAGAATAAGCAATGACATTGTAATGTTTCATCAACACATAGCCCATTCCCTTCTTTTAAGCATTGAAACATACCATACAAATCTCTCCACTTGTGGGTATTTAGAGAATAGGTGCAGTGATAAGTCTCCTTTTCAACTCCTTGAAGAATTACTCTCATTTATCATTCTAAAAAAACTTGACCCCTTTTGAGTTTTCTTAGTGATAGAGTTTGACAATCATGAGAAATTTATAATGAATTAGTGATATTAACCAACTAATCCAAGGATACTATGGATATCTGTTATAGATGTTTTCCTAGTCCATCATTCAATTGCTTCTGTTTTTAAAGGGTCTACAAATATCCATTTTTTTGTAATGATATTCCCCATGAAAGAGAATTCCTTCAACTAGAAATCACATTTTTTTTACTTGGAATAATGATTCGCCTTTTTCAAGGTCTTTAGAAGAATACTAAAATTCTCCTCATTCTGATCCTTAATTTTGGAGTACATTAGAATATCATCTATAAATACTACCACAAATTTTATGGGGTAATCTATAGATAATCTATTCATCAAGTCCATGATGATTGATGGACCATTAATGAGTCTGAATAGAATTAATATTAATTTATAGTGCTTGTACCTTATATGAAAAGCAGTATTTTGAATATCCTCGTTATTCTCCCAAAATTGATTATTTCCCAACCACATATCCACCTAAAAAAATTATTATGCCACACATAGAAAATCGAACAATCCATCAATCTAGGGAAGAGGATGCATTTTCTTTTTCATGATCTTGTTGAGCTCATGATAAATAATGAAAAGGCACGTTGACCCATCCATATTTTTAATGAAGAGGACTGGTGCACCCCATAGTGACGCACTTTGGCATATGAAACCTTTATCCAGATTCTCCTATATCTATTTCTTCATCTCCTCAAGTTCCACAACAACCATTTTATACAGAGTCCTGGATAATTTAACACTCCATGTATAAGATCAATAAAAAATTTAATATCTCGTCTAGGAGGAAGACCATACCATTCCTTGGGATACACATTAATGTATTCCCTCATAATGGGAATGTCCTATAGGACGATTTTATCCTCAGATTCAATCATTTTATCTAAATATACTTTCTCATAGGGAAATAATATCCATGCTTGTGATGATGACGCCAAAAAAATTCACCCCCTCCTTGCACATTTATTGAATTGAGGGTGTATTCGTAATATGGAGAGTGATTTCCTTCTCACGAAAATTTATCTTATCTATACATAAAGAAATCCAATCCACACCCAAAATTGCATCAAATCCCCTAAAGAAAGTATGAAAAGGTTTACTTGGAATTTCATCCCACAAATTGTGATAGAGGATAAGTTATATACATGGGATGCAATAATTTCCCCATTTTCCATCTACACTTATATCTCCACTTCCATGATTTTTGATCATAATTGATGATTTCTACTAAAATTTTGTGATATTAGGTAATGCAAAGGACTAAAATCAAAAAGTACATTCACTATTTTTGAATGAATACCTAGTGTAACTATCACCACCTCATTGTTAGTATCCAAATCAGTAGTTGTGATGGAAAAAGCTCTCCCTTGCTGCCTTTGAGTTTATTGGTTGTCTGTTTAAACCCTTGGATTAGTGCATTGGTTTAAAAAATACTATGGTTCATTATAGTTTTAGCGATGAAAAATATTATAAGGGTCGACTGGAGCATTCCTTTCCTTTGTCACAGTAACAGGTCTTTACTGCCAGCAATTTCCAGCTCGGTGCCTATCCTTCTTGGACCAAAAGCATTTCTTCACCCCCTTCAAGAAATTTCCAGGGTTCCTCTTTCCGTATCATTGGAAAATGAGATGGTGAAATTTCATAGCACTATTAAATCTATCTATCAGAATGCCATAATTCCTCTCTACTTTCCACTTATTCTCCCCATGATACCCCTAAGATTCTATAATCTCCATTTCGACTTTGAGGGCATATTAGGGAATTTCCTCATAGCTATCAAAGCCACAGATCACTTTGGATTTACATAAGATATTTTTTATCCCACCAAAGTAGAGGTCAACCTTGCACCTGGGGGTAATGTTAATGTTGGAGGTGTATTATGAAAGCTTTGTTAATTATACCTTATAATCCCTGATATATTCGTTGTATTTTTTATTGAGGTAAAGGAAATCCATTTCACCACTAATCCATTTTTTTTATTTTTCAAAACAACTATTTAGCTAAGTGAGAACCAACAAGAACAATCCTTCCACAAATACAACCACAAAAAATGAGATTCAAAATACAAGCTTCAAAATTTAAAAAATCAAACTGCACCACTACCTCAGGCCACATCCCGCTTTGAATCATATACATAGACAGAAAGAAAACCCATCATCACACCATCCCTGGTGAGGGAACCACTATAATACAATAACATCATCAAAAAATCAAAATCATCTTCAAATGTAAGAAAATCCCTTTCCATTCTAAGTTAGAAGTTGCGGGGAAAACATTTATTGAAAATCATTTTATAGAAATCCATCCATCCCATCATCTCGATCTCTTCCTCAAGAATCATATTTTTTTTATCAATGTCCACCATTAATTAGCTTCGACCCCTATACAATAAACAACCAAAAAAATTCTTTTTTTTTCAGAGAATTGAAGGATGGAGAAGACATTCTCAATGGAATTGATCCACTATTTCAAGATTAAGGGATTAAATGACCCATTGAAAGTAAGAGGCTGTTGATGCATGAAGATATTGATTATAGCTTGTTCTCTTTTAGGGGGGCTTGGATGATACTCCATATCCAGGTTTCTATTAATAACCTATGTCTGCTAAGAGTGTATCATCATGAAGTGTGTGATTCCTGCTCCCATTAGGTAGGGCGTCTCATTAAGGTAGTCATCACATTGATCTTCTCTTTTATTGTTTACCTGATTCCTTCTATATCCATCCATTGACTGGAATAAAATTAAAATCATGGATGATTATTTTAAAACTATTAAACACCTAATGGAGAATACATTGACATGAAAGAGATAATATATAAATTACATGTATTTTCTTATCATATTAATTTCTATGTTTAAATCTATGTTATCCATGATTTATTTTATAAAATATATTCTTAAGGTATTTTTTTCATTTAATAATATTTTATACTAATATTATGAATTTACCAAAAAATATCCCCTAGGAGTGTCAAACCAGGTGCGCAATAAGCCCTGTTTTCGTGTACCAGGATACCCAGAGTTAGGCTTAGGACACCTTGTTTGAGCTATTACCCCTAGGCACATCTGTTCCAGAACCATATCCACTTGAAGTATCAAGAAAGGGATTTATATTCTTGGAAAACCACTTACTTTAGACTCACCAAATTTATTTTTATGTATTAATATACTTTGTATTATCTCTAATGCTTTTGTTAGGGTTTTATAATCCCTATCCCAAAAATAAATATACATTCCCTTGGATAACAACAACAACAACCATTATCTTTATTAAAAATTAATAAATTGTTTAATTACATAAAATAACACATAATACAAACCTATATGATCAATAATTCTAGTGTTTTTTGGAATCAGGTACACTACATTGAAAATTTAAACATAAACTACAACATCTTTATTGAAAATTTATTTAGCATGATTTATCTTAAAATTGTATTGGATAACTTTGGGAAATACATGCGAAAGGGGTGATCCATAAATCCTTTTAAGTTAATAAACATGACATAACATGAATATAATTATACATGTTAGAAAAGAAATATCAATGAGGCATAAAGGAATATGAATAATAAGGCATTATATAGAATGATAATCATAACATGGTAAATGTGGAATCAACTTAAAATAATGCATAATAAAAATAGGTCTAGGATAAACTACCAAGACCTAGTGGTGGAAAAAGTCCCATTAAGGCTTCAGGTACACCACTGTCCCAACATGATGTATCATGATACTAAACATTATTCAATTCATTGTAGCACTATATAATTAAGGTCTCACTCACCACTTTCATTTCATTCTCATGCTTAAGTGTTCCACATAAATCATAAAACATGGATTCATTCATCACCATAATTTATTCCACAATCATGTCGTGTGTAATAAATACAAGTATTCCCCCAATAAAAAGGTACATGTTATAAAAATTGAACACCCTTAATTGGAAAAGGGTACGACATTCACTACACAATTGGGTTGGCATGTAAAATCACGGTGAAAATTCACCAGAATAACAGCGTCACATAAAAACTAAAAAAATAGGTTAATGAGATAGAAATGAGTCTCTAATAATTTTTACATGAAGTTTACAACAATATGTACATGTAATGATTTTTCCACACATTTAGAATTAGAAAAATAAAGCATACGATAATAAAAAATCTGAATAAAAAGAGAAAGGTAACGATGCTTACAAAATTTTGGCATGGTAACAGGTGTACATGGAAGGGATTAATGAGAGACATAGGGGTATATAATCATTTATATATAACAATTTAAGTATTTGGGGATATTAATAAACATAACCCATCATTAGTAACTGAAAACAAAAGGTTATAACAAGATAAAAAAACATGGATAATGATGAGAAAGGAAAGAACCCTTACTTCAATGTGTGGCTCTAAAATCTTGAAAGGGGATTATTGATAGATTGGGGAAGCTTGGGATGATTATAGAGAGGGGGATTTGTAATTACGCACTTCAAAGATTTTATGTGAGGAGAATTTGGTGGGTGGTTGGGTTTATATAGGAAATGAAAGGGGAATTCTTTCATATTTCACAAACTTAGGTTTTAGACTCTATATAATAAAATATTCAAATAAACAAAACTTCCTATGGGTTATTCCCATGGGTTTTTACAAATTGGGGTGGTTTTTATTATGTTATTAGGAAAATATGATAAAATATTAAAATTTTACCCTTTCTTATATGGAGGTGAGTCACTCTTTTAATGAAGTGAATTTAAAATCATAAAATATATTCTATATTTTGGATGATTCATTATGGAATTGTAAAATTATTAAAATAAACCTACAATCACATTATTTTAAGGGGATAAAAATATTTGACTGAGGATACCAATTATTGTATTTATTACATTATTTTTAGGTAATTATGATGTCATAAAACACAACGCATATTTATACGGTATTTATTTTTTAACTGAAAAATTGAATGTCTCCGAAACTTATCTAAAAATAACCATTTCATAATTTTGATGTTATGATTCCAAAAATAATATTTATTTTATCTAGATAATTATATAAATATTTTAATTTTAAATTTTAAATTAAAATTTTACATTTATGAAAAATATGTCTAGTTTTTAACTATAAATGTTTTTGAACTCTTTTAAAGAGGACATTCTACTTAATAAAAACTATATGAACATTTATAATTAAAAAAAATTAATTAATGGAAATATTTATTAAAAAAACATTTATTTAAAAAATACATTAATTCATTGAAATTAATCAGTTAATTGAATTTCAATATTACCCAAAAATTCAATTTGTGTTTAATTAAATCAAAATCCAAATCATTTAAAAAGAAAAAATAACAATGATAATAGATTTTTTATTATATGAAATATATATATTCATACTATTATTTTCTTGATACATATCCCTTTATTATACAGGCATACCCCATAAGAGTAAGGGGCACAACAATAAGACTTTCATGGGACCATTCGACGAACATGGTTTGGGATGTGATCTCGTTGAGCTTGAACTTATCCCGTAAACAATTTCTATCATGATTAAGTTAATTGATATAAACATGGGATTAGTCAATTTAATTGTACATTGATTATATCCCCCCTCATAAGCTTCATTAAAAGGGCCTCATAGGTCATGATTCTACTGGTTAAGGTAATCACTTCCTTTATCTGAATTAATTGGATTTATTAAATATACTAAATTTATATTAATCATGCAAATACTATTCAACAACTACATTGATAACGTTAAATTAATAAGAGTATAATAAATCCAAATATATAAAAAAATTAAGTGCATATGTTTTCTATAACAATAATACATAATAAGACATTTAATTAAATCACAGAGGGGAACTTCATTTATAACATTTTGGGTCATTACATGAGCTCTTTACTAATTTAGGATCTTATGATTATAGATATGGAATAAATTTATATACATTAAAAATTATCAAGTAGTTTAAAATTATTAAAAATTCATAATAAGGTTAAAATTATTAAAAATTTGACCCATATATGGGTAGATGAAGCATGATTTTAATATAAAAATGTTCATAGGTTCACTATGTTTTTATACATAGATTCAATATAAAAATGATTCTAATGAACTAAATTAGATTAATGGATATCTAATTGAACTATTTTTACATTAAAACCAATTTAAATTATAAATTTAAATTATAAATTATTTAGATGAATAATCATATTTCAATTAAGTTCCAATATTTTTCACTATTCATCAAAAAAAGATTCTTCTAAAAAAATAGAAAAAATTAACCCTTATGTAATTTCTATATTATGATATAAAAATATAATTATATTTTGAATAATAAAATTTAAAATAGTTACAAAACTAAATTTTAATACATTTCTTCAATCAAGAGGCCAAAAAACTATCTTTTAGAAAAACACATTTTTTCATTCTTAAAATTGGATTTATTCTTATCTTATTCCTATAAAACATATTTGATGGATTAAAAAACATTTAGTTGAGTATATATCAAATAAATTTTATTCATATCATTCAATAATAGTGGTTAATTTAATTTACTATGATAAAAATCCTTTTGGGAATATGAATACTTTTTCATAAAACATATCCTTTATTTTTAATTTGTTTTTATCCTAATTTCTAATTACACGGTTCACAAAAGAATTATTATATAAACCATACATTCATATTTTAGACAATATAATTAATTTTTTCCATTTAAATACCTGGGTGATAAAAATCATGATAAATTTTCTATTGTTTTGGTAAAACATAGTCTTGTGTGTAACACATGATATTGAAGGAACTTGTTGTTTTGTGTTACACAAGCTAAAACTAGTCTTGCGTATATCACAAGAAAAAATATATTTTTAATGTAGTAAAATATGGTATATAAATCCATATTGATATATTTTATAATGAAACACAAGCCATAAAATAATTTTAATTTATTTTAACAAAAAATAATTCATAAAAACTATGGGTGTTAGGGTTGTCACTCAACCAAATAGCTATACTAAAAATATACCCTCCCAGATATATATAACCTATAATATAATAACATATGGAATTTTACTTAAAAACATAAAAATAATTTATTTTTTAATCAATAAACATAATTTAATACCATGAATCCAAATGACCCATCAAGCAATATGACTGAGTGATTTAAAACATGGTAACATTTAAAAATAGATCTTATAAATTAAATTTTTTTTATTTAGAATAAGGTAAATTTAAATTTAAAAAAATTGAAATACATAAAACCAATTTTCTCTCCAATTTTATTAAATAATAATTTAATATAACAACTTTTTATTTTTAAAAAATATATACTAATATAATATATAAAATAATTAAATTAATTTTGTAAAAACAAAATATAATTTTTTCAATACAAAATTACATATCTCAAATAATTATTTTAAAAATTATCAACATAGATTATTTATCACCATTAATTTATTAAAAAACCAAAAAAAAATTATAAAAAATAAAATCAGATTATTATTTTCTAAATGAAATAAATAATTGATTCTTATTTCAATGATGTGTTTTAAATTAATCCCTTAAAATTTAAAAACCAATATCACACTTTTAATGAAAATTCTATAATACCTTGTATCATGTGTTGATGATCCTAATCTAAGAGGATGATTCATTTAAAAAATAGTAAAAGGGATCCAAAATCACCCCTAAAAAGCATTAATACTTGGAACTCTCACATTGGGCCTTAATGTGGGTTACTAGATACAATAAACAATTTGATAGAAAATTTACATAATTTATTTTTGAGTACTTAGTTATAATTAAATTTCACTAAAACCAATCATTCATATATTCCATTATTTCTCACAATTCAATAGTAACATGGATTGATACTTAATCATTAACCAAACCCTATGTTTTATATTCACTATAAATTCAATGAATTTTCATAAAACATGGATATATCATATTATCTAGAAGATTTATTTCATACTCTCTACAATCAATCGTAAGATGGTATTGTAGATAAAATGAAGGATCATTTTCCCTAGGATTTGAGAAAATGAACCCAAATAAGAAAGATCATAATAAACAAGACATTAAATCTTTCATTATACCATAAATAGTGATTACATTTGTTTAGGAATGATTATTTCTCAAAGGTACACGGTAACTCTATTTTACAGTTTTTTTGTATCATTATGAAATTCAGGAGAGAACCTTGGAGTATAAGATCAACATGATGGTTTATTACCCATTCATTTATTGGGATTTATAAATATAATGATGATACAATTATAATGTGATAAAAATGTAGGGATTTATATTTTTAAGAAAATTCTATTTCATGTTTTAGTATTTGTGATCTTATTTTAACTTCCTTAAACTCATTATTTAATTCAAACACATTATTTATAAATTTAAATAAATATTTGAATGTTATGTGATTAGGGAAACTATTTTTTAATATATAATTTCAAAAAGTTGAGGATCTTGGTAAGAAAACTCAAATATCCCTAAATGATATGTCTGATTGAAAATACATCATATTTGAATTTTCCAAAGTACGATGTTTAATTAATGAATAAATATTTATATAATTTTTTTTATCATAACATAGATTTCTTGTTTTATATTTAAATATTTATTTGTCAAGATAATAGTTTATTTTGTAAATATCATAGTGAACCAAATTAGTGTAATTTTTAGTGGCATAATGTTGACACAAATTGATAATGGCTTCATGATCCACGAGACTCCAAATAATTATTAAAATTAAATGTATTTTATTTTATTGTAATAAATAATTTTAAAAATAAATTTTATATTCAAAATTATAATTTAAAATGTAAAATTAATTATATCTTATAATAAATATTCATCACCAGCCCAAAACTATGATGTGGTTTTCACTAGCTACATTGAATGGAGGTTGCTATTTAAATTATGCATAGCTCCTACGCAAACAAGATGTTCCAACCATATTTAATGAGAACCAATACAACTAAGGAATATTATGAAGGAAAATCATTGGGATCTAGTTCAAATTATTTGTAGAGAAATATATCAATAAAAACAGACACATCATGGTGAAATAAGTAGGATATTTAATTTTTATCAAGAAATAATTCCTAGGAGTTATTGTTTATTATAGGAGACATGAATGATATATCCAACCCCTTTTGTATAACTTTTAGAGAGTTAGTGAGTTATTTGGTGGTGGTTGAGGATGAATAATATTTTTATTCATATGGTTAAAAATATGATTAAGTATTATATATTTGTTTTACCACATTATTAAAATATTGGTGTTCATTCTACATATATAAAAAATCATGGATTTAAAAAAACCTACATAGGGGACCATTAAGCTTCATGGGACCATAAAGACTCTAAGGAACTTAGGACTCCTTAGTTTAATCCAAGAGGCCTTCAAATGGACTTTTCATAGCTGAGTGTACAAGTTGGTTGCACCCCACAGGTCTCTTCTAGGTGGTCTAACAAATTCACGACCACATCCCTTACCCTTATTCCTAAACAATACCAAATTAAGTGAACACTTTCTTACATATGGATTATTTTCCTATGAAATTATTATATATCATCCAAAACATCATGGCCTCTATTTGAGATATATCAATAATATAATTTACATAAATTTTGAAAATAAAATAAAATAAGTATATTATGATGTTAATGAGAGATTATTTAATGGATTTTTATCTTAATGATTCTGATACTACATTGGAAATATCATGTCTTATGAAATAATTTAGAATACTTGTATAGTAAGTTTTTACCTTTATATCATAGTTGTATCTTAAATTTGACAATGTAAAGATACCTTTATTGAATTTCAAAAGAAATATTTTATTAATATCAATAACTGTTATTATGGATGGATGATGGGGTTAAATAAAAAATGGCTAATATTGATTTTAAGAGGGTAATTATGAATAATAGAATTACAATAATGATTCTTTGAGACCTATGAAACTATATAATTTTATAATATATAAATTTATTTTATTTTTACCTTATAATTTTTTCTTATAATGTTCACTCAAGATTAATATCTAGATGGGGATTGCATAAGAAATATCATCATCACAAAGATGACTATCAGGAATAGTGGATAATGGGAAGATACATGGACACCAACTTGATCGAATATTTTAAAATAGTAAATAATGTGGAATCCATTATCCTAGTGATTAGGGTTATTATAAATGGGTTTATGGTTGATCTAGTGGAATTTTCATAAAATTTCAGTGATTCTAATATAACAAATTTTATGTTATAGTTCATCTTCAAAATACCCTAATAATTGAAAATTATTTTTAGTGACCATCACTAAGTATGTTGTTTTATAATATTTTTTTGTATTTTTATTACCCTGGTAACTATAAAAACACATAATTAAATTATTTATATCATGTGTTTCTCTTTATTACATTTTTTAGGATTATTTTGGTCTAGAGAGTTAGAGAATTATGAAATTCATATACATGAAAAAGTGTAAACTTCCAATTAATGTTCATTTTTACATAAGAGTATTATTTATTATGTCTATAATAATTATTAATTATTTAAAATATTTCATGAATAAATCCTTTGGTATTTTTGAAGTCATGGAAACATATCATTTAAAAAATAATTCACCATTAACTATTAATAAACAATCCTCACAGAATGAAATCAAAACATTTCCATAAAAATAATTATTCCATGAATAATATTGGTATCTATTTGTGTCACATTTACAACTTATTTTGAATAATTTTATTTCCATTTATAAATAACCAAAATCTAGTTAATTCTGAATGATTATCCAACTCGGTTATGTCCTTTATTTTCCACTGATAATTAAATCATTACCCAAGTAAATGGAGATCTATATCAGGATATCCTATCATCATGGGGTATAAAAGTATCACAAATAATCATCTAAAATTGTTATTTATTGTTACATATATGAAAAATATCATTCTTTTACTTTTCAAACATAAAACCCTATAAAAATTCATTTTAGAATATAAGAAAATCACATTCCATTTTTTCATAAATACTCAATGAAATATACACATTATTTTGAAAAATATTTTTAGGGAGAAATTACACAAAAACTATAAATTGAATTTAATAAAAAAACCCATGATAATAGTTTTATAAAAATTAACAACAATTAAATTTCATTACCGTGTGAAAATATGGTCATATCATATACCTTAATGAAACATTATTTGTTACTTGGTAAAAGGTGTCAAAAGTTAAATATATGATAAATGTTAAAATAATTCCTATTTAAACCCTTTTAAAAAAAATTAAATACTAGTTTAAGTTACATATTACAAATGTTGAAGTATAAATAATGACATTTTCTTAATATTTTAATGGACATGAACTTGGAATTTAAATATTTTTTTGGAAATATTGAACAAAATGTTTTAAAGAAAATTATCATGCAACTTTAATAAAATTTTTTATGAAAGGATACTGATTAAGAAAATAGGAAATACATTTTTAAACCTATTTAATTTCAATAAATGATTTATAAATTAGATATATATTGATGTTAATACACCACAAAAAAAGAAAACATGTGTTGAAAATGGCATAGTGTTAATAAAAGGATATTACGATGAGAATTATGATACCTTGTCTTCCAACAAGCCACCTATGTTCATTAACTCATATATAATAACAATGTACAATTTAATATCATGTTTATTATCCTTTTTATTGTATATTAACCTTTGATGGTTTATTTCAGTCAATTTATTTTCACGTCTTATAAAGTTACTAAATTTATTTAGTTCATGTAAGAAATTTTGAGGATGTTTCATTCATAATCTCCCAAAAACTACATAGGTCGACCAATGCCATAAGGGTAATTGTCCCATAATATAAATAATATTATCAAATAAATACTTATCTTTTTAATGTTAACTTATATTTTAGAATCATTTATGAATGGCATACATTATAAACATATCACAAAACTTTCTAAAGGTGATATTTCACATGTATAAAAGCAATGTTTTAAACTCACATGTGGTTGAAAAGGAGACAAAAAGGGTTTTTAAATCATAAATTTTATTTTTCATTTAACATACATATTTTATAATATCGCAATCCATGTTTAATAGCACATGGATTGTAAAGACCCAAAATTTACATGTAATTTTTTTTAAATAAATGTGAATTTTACTAGTCCGCAAAAAATGATGGCGTGGGATTCTGAGACCCGTTGTACCTAGAATAAATTTCTGAAGTTTTGTTCAGGTAAGTTCAGTAAATGTACGAGTGGGTTTTTATAAAATTTGAACCGGTGCTTGGAATTGAAATCCGAGGGCACCATTGAACTCGCATCGCTGATATTCTCTTAAGGAGACTTTTACCACGACGACAGTGGTTCGAGAATAAAAGATATTTTTTTGGGTTTTTCATGGAAAATAATAAAATAAAATGAACTACACTTTTTTTTGAGCCACCATGTGGAAGTTATAGGTGCGGTACTCCAAAACTAAACCTCCTTGTGGGAGTTGAAGTGTGGGGACCACCCGACCATAACCTCCCATGAGAGGTTATGGTGGTGGGGCCCACTCAAACCTAACCTCCCACGAGAGGTTATGGTGGTGGGACATACCAAAACTAAACCCCCATTTTAATTGTGGATAACCTCTCAACTCCCCTCATTAATGAGGGGGAGCCTCCTGACCTCCACTACCCAATTAATTCTTCCAACGCACTTGCCATTAATGTTCCAAATCCATCCAATTAATTAATTTAGCACATCAATTAATTATTTTTAAACGTTTTTGAATTTTGTGCCAACAATTAAATTATAGATAAACGTAACCTATTATTTGGGCTTGGCATATTCATCTTGGTAGAACTAGGTAGAGGAGAACATAGGGAGAAAGATCTCCAGTGAAGAACTTCCTCCACGAAGAATGCCGGCGAGGACCGTCTTTGACTTCTTCCTCGGAAGCACCTTGTAGAGGAAACCGATGTGGGACGTCTTCGACGAATGACCTTCCCTCCTCATCATCATCAAAGAAATAACGCACGAGATTGGATTGGAAGTGTTTGGAAGTTGTGACGAACGATGAAAACTCCTTCTTCTTCCCTACGACTCCATCGACGAACAACGAACAAAGGTCGGGGTTTAATTTTATTTAAGTATGATATTATTCCCTTGTTACATTTCATTGAAAACAAAGAACATGGACCAAATTATTATCAATTTGATCCGCAGATGTTTTTCGTTGCATTTTGTGAATATTTTGTTGAGGAGGGTTTTTGGGAATTGATGTTTTTAAGATATCTTCCATTCTCGTTGTTGTGCTTCATTCTTGTAAGCCAATTGTTATGACCCTAAATGCGTAGGGTGCAGACCAGACGAACGTGGTCCGACCCCTCCGCTGATCTCCTGTGTGGTGTTCTTCGAAATGGAGGAAAGCGACGCCATAGGCGAAGAAGGAGACGAAGCCAACGACCACGCTACTCGCGGCCTCCACGACCCGCGCCGCCCTCACTGGCCCTGCCGCCCTCGCTGACCACGCCGCCTCAACAGCCGCACCGCCTCACCGGCCGCTCCACCCTCACCGGCCGTTCCGCCTCGCTGGCCGCTCCGCCCTCACCAGCCGCACCTCTCCCGAGCCCCGTCCGAACCGGCCTCCGCATGCCCCACGCACCCCACGGCTCCACCATCCACGCACCCCGCGCACCTGCGCGCCCCACACCGTCGTTGGCCGAACCGAACCACCAACCTCCACGACTCGAACATCCCTCGCCAGCCACGCCGCCTCGCCACCTGCACCGCCCTCACCGGCCACGCCCCTCCTAGCCCTGGCCGCACCACCTCGGCCTCGGGCCGAGCCACCCCAAGCTGCGCCCTCGCGGTTCCCTCTGGGCCGAGCCACGCCCTCACGGTGCCGTTCATGTTGAGCCGCCAATGTGGTGCCCTCTTGGACGAACTGCCCTCACGTCGACCCGCGGCAGGTCCGTGCCCTCACGACCGTTCCACGCTCTCACGACCCTCCATGAACCCTTGCGGCCTGCTGGGATGGGCCCAGAAAACCAGGCCAAACTCAACAGGTTGGCCCGCACAATGGTCCGGGCCAGAACCAATGGGCCAGGTCGGGTTGACTCAGACCGGATTGGTCCGACCGAGTGGGACCGGACCCGGTCCCACTACGAACCTTTACTTTCTTTTGGCTATTTCTTTGGCACTGGGTGTCCGTTTGATGAACCGTCAGTGGCCCTGCTAATCATGGAGCATGATAGTCCCTTTGAGTATACCCCACTAGAGTTTGGGGTATAGTTGAGATACGGTCAGGTTGGATCGCGCATCAATCCAACCGGTCCCCCGAGACTAAAAGGTTAATAACTCACAGACCGGGCGTCCGATAGATGCGCCGTCTATTGCGTTGAGACCTCTATGACATGGAGAACCTTTGAGATACTTATTAATGGGAATTCATGTCAGTTGGAGAATAAACCTTTAGCTCGTGAAGTGAATCCTTCTAGAGACGAGCAGACAGAGTGTAGAGACCTAGTAGCTGGCTGAGACTTGATGACTACTGACCGTTTGACTCGGAGTGACTTGACTAGCCTAGTGGGGAGTTCCAGGTTGTGGTGGAAGACCCACGGTGGAGGAGCTCCTGGTTATGGCGGTAGACCCATGGTACTTGATAGGAGGAGTACCTCAGCAGGCTATTAGGGGGAGTTCCTGGTTGTGGCGGAAGACCCATAGTGGGCAGCGCCTTGGTGAAGTAGCAGACCCACGGTACTCGACATTAGGATTACATCAACAGTCCAAGGTTAGTGGGAAGCACCTTGGTGTCATGGCATGCCCAATGTACTCGAAAGAGGATGAGTTCTCCAACAACCATGGTTTCGATAATGTGAATAAAAATCCGGATTGAGATGAGTCAGTATCTTTTGTGTTTTTCTCATGATTGAGATGGGTTACTTGATAACTTAGGTATATGTATGGGCATATACCTAAGTGGGGTTATCTTCTGATTTCATATATTGTGATTTATCTTTGTTGGATTTTGTGAGACCTTGAGGGTCTTGGGGTCCCTACTGAGTATCATTATACTCACTCCTACACGAGCTATGCCTGCACCTCATTGTGTTGGATGCTGATGACGGACATCGCTGATCGAGGATGAGAGTATCAGGACTGGATGGTACATGGAGGTCGACCTTACAACATGTCGGTACACAGAAGAGACTGACAGATGTGGAGTGCTGAGGAGGCTATCTGTACCTACCCTTCAGGTAAAAATCCCGGAGTATGACAAAGCAACTATTTTTCCTTTCTTCACTTGTAATTGTACTTCCAGTTCCTTGTACATTACAGTTGGACTTGTATTTCTGGCCCTTTACTTTTCAGAACTCTTTGGTTATAAAATTTACTTAGTGTTTTGTATCCGGCTGTGTGCTCTGTTGTGTACATTTATAGGTTATAAGGGAAAAACCTTCCCAGTTTTAGAGAATTACACCTTTGGTGCTAGTTTCCAGCCCCTGGCCTATGGAAGGCGGGCAAGGGGTATTCACGGCATTGGCCTCGGGGGACGTGTCATGAAAATTTGGTATCAGAGGTGTCGGTTCTACCACAGAACTTAAGACTATGATCTTTCTTTTTCTAGGAAGAAATAATGTTAAGAGTAGTGAATGTTGTTCTCAGTTCAGGGAGTCCAGTGTTGGTGCGGTAGTCGACGTATCCATACACCAGGGCCCTGAATTCTGATTTCCGACTCAGTGCACGAAAACACTGATTGCGTGTGAGTTTTAAAAAGTATTCTTTCTGTCATCTCAACCAGGTCATCTCATGAGGTATAATATTTTGACAGTGTCGCATCTGTTCCTTTTTGGATGCCTCCCTGCGGATGACCAGCTAGAGTCCCGAGAGTTGTACGCACAGATAGCCCACCGAGCAACGAGGCCTCGGTGTAGGGACCTTTTCCAGCGGAGGCACCAGCGGTACGAATCCCCATTGGGCCACTGATGCCACCAGCCCCAGAAGTAGAAGATACACACCGCTTGAGCGTGTTTCATGAGTTCTAGCACTAGAGGCCACCCATGTTCAGGGGAGAGGTAGACCCATAAGAGGCTGAGGATTGTATGGAGACTGTGGTGAGAGTTTTTTGATGGGTAGGGACACCAGCCGACCTCATGGTGATTCTTGATGCCAGCCTTCTACAGGAAGCAGCAGGTAGATGGTAGAGCTTGATGATCCATGTTCACGAAGAGATGACACTTCTCTAGGCAGACTTTGAGAGCCTATTTTGGGAAGAGTTTGTCCTGGCAAATCTCCCCACAGTGCACATTCAAGAGATACTTTTTCTGCTGTAGGGCTAGATGACTGTTTCTCAGTACATAGCGAGGTTCGCAGACCTCTCACGCTACTCCAACGATATGGTACGAGACCCTTTCTTCAGGGAAAGAACCTTCATGTAGGGACTCAGATGGGAGATCTGAGTTTCGTTGATCTCACTCTGCATCCCGATGCTGGCAGCGGTGTTAGAGAGAGCCCTCCTAGTGGAGAGTTTCCTTGCTGAGTAGTCTCCAGCAATGAGATCCACCACCAGTTGAAATGTAGCAGAGTATTCTATAGCTGTCAGCAGATAGATGTCGTAGAGGTCCAAGAGGAACAAACCTATTGGTGGACGACCGCATGACTCATGATCGGTAGTACAGGGCACCCGAAGCATATACATACATGCCAGGAGTAGGCAATGTTGTACATGCAGCGGGCAGGGTCACATGGCTCGTGAGTGTTTGACCAACCATTCATATGATCAACAGACGGTCGAAAGACCTCCCATGAATAGACAGAGATTTGATCAAGGAATTTCATAGGGAGTAGGCGGATGTGGCAGAGGAGCTGGCCGTGCAGCTAGCGGTGGACGTCATTTTGAGGTGTTATCGCCACCACCACCCAGAGGTCCACCCCGACCATAGGGAGCTAGTGGACATGGGAAATCTCAGCTCCAGGAAACTGAGGTATATGATCATGGAGCTCCAAAGATGATATGAGGTACAATTTGTGTCGATTCCACCATAGCTGTAGTTCTTATAGACACATTCTACAATAACTCTTTCATTTCCACTGCCCTCGTTCAGAGCTCAGAGATTTCGATAGAGCCATTGAATCGATCCATACGAATAGAGACTCTTACGGGAGTAGACTCGATGATTACGCAATGGTTTCAGCAGAGTGAGCTTCCTCTAGGGGGTAAGAGCTTCGGCTGAGATATCCTAGTAGCGACGTCGGGGCCTTACAATTCCATCTTGGGTATGGACTAGTTATCTACAATCAATGCTCAGATAGACTGTATTAGGCGCAAAGAGCGGTGTGTCCGCATGAATGGGACCAGGTTTAACTTCACCAGTGAGAAGAGAGCCTTTACAGTTCTCGATGGACTTTCCTGAAGGAGTGTTCAGTCGATCACTCATTAGTTGGCTGCCCTTACCCACAGAGCAGTTGATATAGAGATTCCGAGATATTCTACAGTGGTTGACCAGTACACAGATGTTTTCCCTGATGATGTCCCAGGTCTACCTCATCATAGAGATGTGGACTTTTACATTGACTTGTACCCCATAATGACACAAATATCTACTCCAGTATATCGGATGGCTCCTGTGGAGCATCGCGAGCTGTGGGTACATCTAGAGGACTTGTAGGGGAAGGGATTCATCTAACCTTGGGTTTTCTCCCAAGGCAGCCCTGATTCTGTTCGCCAAGAAGATGGATGGGATCTTGAGGCTTTGTGTTGACTATCAGTGCCTGAACCAAGTGAATGTTAAGAAAAAGTACTCACTCCCGAGGATTAACGACCTCTTTGATCAACTGAAGGGAGCACGATGGTTCTCAAAGATAGACCTCAGATCAGGCTATCACCATCTCAATGTTTGAGACAGGGATGTGCATAAGACAGCCTTCATATGTCGGTATGGACACTATGAGTTCCTGGTTATGCCTTTAGGCGTAGCCAATGCTCCATAAGTGTTCATGAGACTCATGAACATGATCTTTCTGCCATAACTCGATCACTTTGTCATAGTCTTCATCAACGAAATTCGGATCTACTCGACTACTGAGGAGGAGCATGCCTATCATTTGTGGGTAGTACTGAAGACACTCTGAGAGAACTAGCATTATGTTAAGCTATTGAAGTTCCAGTTCTGGATCCAAGAGGTTCACTTTCTAGGACATGTCATCTCTGAGGCTGGAGTTGCAGTGGATCAAACGAAGATTGAGGCAGTACTTACTTGGGATCCACCCATGAATGTGATGGAGGTACGGAGTCTCCTGGGTTGGGTTGGATAATACCAGAGGTTTGTTCCAAACTTCTCCAGAGTTGCAGCACCACTATCTGCCTTGACAAAGAATGGGAAACCCTTTGTGTGGTGAAAGAGATTTCAGCAGAGCTTTCACAAGATGAGGCAGAGGTTGACTAGTGATCCCATCTCGAGGCTTCCAGAGGAGGGCATAGGGTACATAGTCTACTGCGACGCCTCAGGGAACAGACTCGGATGTGACATGATGTAAGAGAGAGAAGTGATCACATATGGCTCTCCTTAGCTGAGACAACATTAGAAGAACTACGCTACCCATGACCTGGAGTTAACAGCAGTGGTCCTTACCTTGAAGATGTGGAGAAACTATCTTATGGGCGAACGTTTTATCGTGTACTCTAATCACAAGAGTATCAGGTATATCTTCTACCAGAAGGACCTAAACCTGAGACAATGAAATTGGCTTGAGTTCCTCCAGGACTATGACTTCGAGATAGTCTATACTCTTAGGATGGGGAATGTTGTTGCAGATGCACTCAACAGAGGATCTGGTATACATCTTCTAGGTGAGGCGACAGAGCAGTTGGCTGCTTTACAGATATCCTTTATGGATAGAGATGGAGTATAATTCCTTCAGTCTCTTATAGTCACTCCCCCACTTCTTTAGCGAGTCAGGGAGGTGCAACATTTGGATGATGAAGGCGAGACACGACGTGCTCAGATATCCACTGGGCAGACACATGATAGATTTTATGAAGGTGGGGAGCATGTCATCCGCTTCAGAGGATGTACCATGGTACCAAATTCACTTCATGAGGAAGTGTTGAGGGAGTTCCACACATCCCGTTTAGTGGTACATCCAGGAGTGGCGAAGATGTACCAGGACCTCCAATGACAGCATTCGTGGTCGGGATTGAAGAAGAAAGTTGCAGAATTTGTCTCCCTGTGCCTCACTTGTCAGCAAATGAAGGCAGAGCATCAGGTACTAACAGGCTTGGTTCAACCTTTAGAGGTCCCAGATTGGAAGTGGGATGGGATATCCATAGATTTCGTGATGGGACTTCCACGTACATCTAGATATCATGACTTGATCTGGGTGATCGTCGATCGACTCACCATGTCGGCCCACTTCCTACCGACCAGAGAGCAGGGTTCAGTAGAGAGCTTGGGATTCCTCTATGTGCAAGAGATTGTGCTGTTACATGGAGTACATTCAAATAATTTCTCTGATCGTGACACACATTTTACATCCTGACTATGGAAGGGGTTATAGGTAGCTTTCGGGATGCAACTTCATTTGAGAACTACCTTCCATTCTCAGAAGTATGGCGAGACCGAGTGGACCATTCAGACCCTCGAGGACATGCCGTGAGCTTGTGTCCTCGACTACGGTCACAGCTGGGAGGATAACTTACCTTTGGTGGAGTTTTCATACAAAAAAATTTATCACTCCACCATTGTGATGGAACCTTTTTTAGGCATTGTACGAGCGACCTTACAAATCACCATTGTGATGGGCTGACCCAGGGAAGTCAGCACTAGTGGGACAAGAGATGGTATGGGCTACCACAGATAAGGTGAATATCATTCAGGAGTGTATGAAGACTGTAGAGAGTAGGCATAAGTCATATGCTGAATGTAGACGGAAACATCTGGAGTTCGAGGATGGAGACCAAGTCTTTCTACGGGTCTCACCTCGATGAGGTATATAGAGATTTGGCAGAGGTGGAAAGTTATCTCCGAGATTCATCGGGCCATTCCAGGTCCTCAACAGAGTTGGCTAGGTGTCTTACCACTTAGATCTTCCACCTCAGTTGCACCGGGTGTACGATGTCTTCAATGTATCCCAGCTGAGGAGATACTTGCATGACCCTTCTCACATCATCGACCATGGTGAGCTGGACATCGACGATGGGGTGAATTTTACAGAGGTTCCATTAGAGATTGTGGATCGACATGAGTGGGTCCTTCATGGAAATTCAATACCTCTGGTATGTGTTCGTTGGTAGCACAAGAACATCTAGAAGAACACATGGGAGCGGGAGGCTCTGATACGCGCTCAATACCTCTACTTGTTCCTTTAGTTATGAGTTGTATCTTACAGGGACATGGAGCCCTAAGGTGGGGAGAATGTAAAGACCCAGAATTTTCATTTAATTTTTTTTTAAATAAATGGGAATTTTACGAGTCCACAAAAATTGAAGGCACGTGATTCCGAGGACCAGTGTGCCTGGAATCAATTTCTGAAGTTTTGTTCAAGTACGTTCAGTAAACATATGAGCGGGTTTTTATAAATTTTGAACCGGTCCTTGGAAATGAAGTCTGAGGGAATTGTTGAGCTCGCTGTATCGATATTATCTTAAGGAGACTTTCACCTCGACAATAGTGAGTCAAGAATAAAAGATAGTTTTTGGTTTTTTCATCTAAAATAATAAAATAAAATGAACTACAATTTATTTTATTTTTGAGCCACCATGTGGAAGTTGAAGGTGGGGTCAACCAGAACTAAACCTCCTAGTGGGAGTTGAACTGTGGGACCACCCAAACATAACCTCCCATGAGAGGTTATGGTGGTGGGGCCCACCCGAAGTTAACCTCCCACGAGAGGTTACGGTGGTGGGGACCACCCGGGATTAGACACCCATTTTAATTGTGGAAAACCTCTCAAATCCCCTCATTAATGAGGGGTATCCTCTTGACCACCACTACCCAATTAATTCTGCCAACACACTTGCTGTTAATGTGCCAAATCCTCCTCATTAATTAATTGAGCACATTAATTAATTATTTTTAAACCTTTTTGAGTTTTTTTCCAACAATTAAATAATATATAAACTTAATCTATTATTTTATCTTGTCATATTCATCTTGGTGGAACAAGGGAGAGGTGGACATAGGGAGAAAGCACTCCAATGAAGAACTTCCTCCACGAAGAATGCTGGTGAGGAGAATCTTCGAATGCTTTCTCAGAAGTACCTTGCGGAGGCAACCGATGTTGGACATCTTCAATGACCGACATTACCTCCTCATTGTCATCAACGAACCGATACATGAGCTTGGATTGGATGTATGTGGCATATGCGACGAATGATGACAACTCCGTCTTCTTACCCGCGACTCCATTGATAAACAACGAACAAAGGTATGGGTTTAATTTTATTTAAGTATGATATTACTCCCTTGTCACTTTTCTTGCCAAAAAAAGAACACATACCATCTTATTATCAAGTTGATCCGTAGATGTTTTTCTTTGCAGGTTGGGAATATTTTGTTGATGAGGGTTTTTGGGAATTGATGTTTTTAAGATATCTTCTATGCTTGTTGTTGTGATTCATTCTTGTAAGCCAATTGAAATCACCCTAAATGCGGAGGGTGCGGACCAAACCAACGTGGTCCGACCCCTCCGCTGATCTCATTTGTGGTGTTCTCCAAAACGGAGGAAAGAGACATCTTAGGCGATGAAGGCGATGAAAGAAACGGCCACGCTACCAGTGGCCTCTGCGACCTGTGACCTCTGCGACCCGCACTGCCCTCACCGGCCGCGCCGCCTCACCGGTCGCGCCCCTCCCAAGCCTTGGCTGAGCTGACCTCCGCACGCCCCGCGCGCCCCGTGGCTCTGCTGTCCGTGCACCCTGCGCACCCCGCGCCACCACTGGACGAACCAGCCCGATGACCTCCATGACCCAAGATGCCCTCACCGCCCTCACCGGCCGCACCACATCGCCTCCTGCTCCGCCCTCGTCGGCTGCTCCGCCTCACCGACCGCACCGCCCTCACCGGTCATACCCATCCAAGCCTCCACCGCGCCACCTCGGCGTCGGGCTGAGCCGCCCTGAGCCACGCCCTCATAGTTCCCTCTGGGCCAAGAAGTTCCCTCGCAGTGCCTTTCGGGCCAAGCCTCCCATGCGATGCCCTCCGGGCCGAACCACCCTCATGCCGACACACGACCGATCTACACCCTCACGACTGGTCTGCGCTCTCACGACCCTTTGCAATCCCTCACGGCATGTTGGGCTGGGCCTAGGTGACCAAGCCGAACCCAACGGGCTGGCCCTCCCAACAGGCCAGGCCAGACCCAACGGGTTAGGTTGGGTCGACCCAGACCGGGTCGGTCCGACTGGGTCGGACTGGACCCAGACCCACTACAACGATTTACTTTCTTTTGGCCATATCTGTGGCACCGCGCATCCGTTTGACAAACTGTCAATGGCCCTAGTAATCTTAGAGCATGATGTTCCCTTTGAGTATAACCCACTAGAGTTTGGGGTATACTTGAGATACAGTCAAGTTGGATCACGCCCGAATCCAACTAGGCCCCCAAGACTAAAAGGCTAATAACTCACAGATCAGGCATCCAATTGATGCACCGTCTATTTCGTTGAGACCTTTATGACATGACAGACCTTTGAGATACTTCTTCATGGGACTTCATGTCAGTTGGAGTATCGACCAGTAGCTCGTGGAGCGAATCTTTCACGAGACGAGCGGACAAAGTGTGGAGACCTATTACCTGGCAGAGACTTGACGACTACTGACCGATTGACTCTGAGTGACTCGACTAGCCCAGTGGGGAGTGCCTAGTTGTGGCGGAAGACCCATGATGAAGGAGTTCCTAGTTATGGTGGCAGACCCGCGGTACTCGACCGGAGGAGTACCTCTGCAGGATGTTATGAGGAGTGCCTGGTTGTGGTAGCAGACCCACAGTGGGGAGAGCCTTTGTGATGCAGCAGACCCACAGTACTCGAATTGAGGAGTACCTCAACAGTCTAAAGTTGGTGGGAAGCGCGTTGGTGTCGTGGAAGTCCCACTATACTCGACAGAGGATGAGTTCTCTATTAGCCGTGGTTTTGATAACGTGAATAAAAATCCTGGTTGAGCTGAGTCAGTAACTTTTGTGTTTTCCTCATGATTGAGATGTATTACTTGATAACTTAGGTATATGTATAGGCATTTACGTAAGTGGGGTTATCTATTGATTTCATAATTTGTGGTTTATCTTTGTTGGATTTTGTGAGAACATGAGGGTCTCGGGGTCCCTACTGAGTATCGTTATACTCACCCCTGCATGGGCTATGCCCGCACCTCGTTGTGTTGGATGCAGACGATGGACAATGCTAATAGAGACTGAGAGTATCATTACTAGAAAGTACCCAAAGGTGGACCTTATGACATACGGAGGAGACTTATGGATGTGGAGTGTTGAGGAGACTATCTGTACCTACCATTCAGGTAGGAATCCTGAAGGATGACCCATCATATTTTTTCCTTTCTTCACATGTACTTGTACTTCCAGTTCCTTGTACTTTACAGTTGGGCTTGTATTTCCGGCCCTTTACTTTTCATCATGCTTATGTTATATAGTTTACTTAGTGTTTTGAATCCATTTGTGTGCCCTTTTTTGTGCGTTTACAGGTTATAAAAGCAACACCTTCCAGTTTTAGGGAATTACGCATTTGGTGCTAGTCGCCAGCCCCTAGCCTATAAGAGGCGGGCTTGGGGTTGTCACGGCATGGGCCCCGGGGGATGGTTCGTGACATGGATGTTGATGAAAAAATAAATATGAAAAAAATCATTAATCAGTAATGCCTATTTTTTGAGAAATCTCCTTTCGCTTGCAACTTAATCCTTCTAGGTTGTTATTTTAGTAAGACCAAAAATTCCAGGAAGTTGATAGGAAGGTTATGAAAGGTATTTAGGAAAGGATATTCAGAACTAAAGTGACCATTATGAGTGGGAAAGAGAGGATATGTAATTCCCTTTTATAAGTGATGGAATGGAGACCCTTGTAATTACATAAAATATTTAAATATAATATATATCATAATCAGTTCATGGGGATAAAATGGCCATAAATTTAAATATATGACCCGAAAAGGCTTTAATATTTTAATCCATTAAAATTTATACATGTTTAAGTGACCTAGAAAATTTTTTCCTTTTGTATAACCCCCTTATTACCCAATTTTATCCTTAACAATGGTCACACAATTCTTAGACATTAAGTATTATAAAATTACTTCTATTGCGAAACATAGATCTCAAATGGTATATTAGTTTTATTTTAGTAAAATTATATCCAAAATTTTCTCCTTAAATATTTTTTTAATTTTGAAACCATTTAATAACTTTTTATTATTATAAAATATCATTAAAATAATTGTTGGGAACATTGTCTTATTTTGACTTCAAAGACATGAAGAAATATATTGATTTATAACAAAAACAAATTTACCATCATTCATACCTTATAATCATTTATTTTATTCTTTCAATAAAATAAATAATTAGAAAATATTATTTATATTATTTTGAAAATCATTTACCATTATTTTTCAATTGATATCCAACACACTGTATTAGCAATGCATAAGATTTTTGGATAATATTATCATAACTAAAAATGAATAAATAATTAAAATAATAAAAATAATGTATTTATTTTCAAAATAACTATTCATATTTGTTCATAACTTCGTTTTGAACCTATCAACACATATAAGAGTAATTAAAATCAAGAAAGAAAAATTATATATTTATACGTTTCATAAAATAATATAAATGATCTATATAAAGTAAATTAGCAAGAAATAGAAATACTCACAAACATATGAACCATTTGGTTAATGAAAAATCATCCAACATGATAATTGGATTTGTTTGGTAGATTTGTAGGCCCTATAACAATTCTTTAACATTGTTTACCCCTTCTACACATATTAAGGTGGAAAATTATTACTAGAGTTACTATTAATAACGAATAAAAATAAAATGGACATATATACCGAATAAGGGAATACTATAATCCTATTATATTGTATAATATATTTCTATAAAATAAAATTAATCTTTTCGATAACTTGATGTACATGAAACCCTGCATCTAAATGGAAACAATAT
Organism: Viscum album; assembly: GCA_963277665.1. NCBI lineage: Eukaryota > Viridiplantae > Streptophyta > Magnoliopsida > Santalales > Viscaceae > Viscum > Viscum album. Next base: position 1,342,237,269 of record OY728140.1, on the reverse strand, counting down.
CGTTTACCATTATATCGGAGCAATTAAATTGGTTGGATTGAGTAAGATGAAGTAAATTATGAATATTAAATGTTCTAAAAATCTAAAAAATAAATTCAATATAAATCATTCATTAGATATAAAAATAAAAATCACTTGAATGTAAAAGAATGCATTTTTAAAATAGTTTTTATTTGAAAATTGTGTTTTAATCTAAATAAATTAAAATACTCACTATAAGTAAATAATTTTTAATGAAATTTATATATTATTTATGCAATACTATTAATTATGAATTCTCTAAAATTTATAGGAATGAGATTACTATAAATCTAATATTGTACTTAAATATTATATTTTTCAAAAAAGTAGTTTTTTAAAATTTTACACTCTTATTTTAAAGTTACCTTTTACCAAATTTAAACATAGAATTTTACAAAATGAAATTTTATTTTTAAATAATTATTAAAAAATTATAATATTGTGATAATTTGGGATTTTTAGGAAAAAATGTTATTTTTTAATGAATAGTAAAAAATATGGATTCATTTAGAACTATCATTTATTTTCAATAAATTCACTAATTATAAAGTCTCATTATAATTTGAAATTTTTTAATATAATCATAACTATAATTTAGTTTTATGTAATCTATTAATGAAAATTTAATCTTTTTTATTCCATAATTTAGTATAAACTTATTTTTTGGCTTCAAAACTCATATTTTTTACGACTCCTCTAATGTGCATAATGGTTTTACATTTTATTTAATTCTTATAACCAATAATGATGATTTATTTAAACTAAATATAATATATATATATATTTTAATTTTAATTCATATAACTACAATTAATATTCAAATAGTTAATATAATATTACTTAATTCTTGATAAGTACATTTTTTGAAAATTTGTTTTTCGTTACATTTTGTAGGTTAATTTTTAGAGAAAAAATTTTCCCTTCTAAAAATTGAGTTTGATAAAATGTATTCAATATTTCTCATTAAAATAATTAAAATTATATAATATGTTCATTTTAATTTTCATTCATAATGATTGGTAAAAACATTCAAATTTATTTATTGTGATTAAGATTAAAATAAGGTTTTTCACGTTATATGTGATTGTGTTAAAAATAATTTTCTAAAAAAAGGAATATTTTTTATAAATTTTATTTCATATTTAGAATAATGGTGTCCAAATAATATGATAAATCTCATTTTATTTTATTTTTGAGGGTAAATTATCAATGTTTAAAAGTAGTTACAATTGTGAAAACTAAAATGGTAAATTTGAGTAAATTGTAGGTAATGGGAATAAAATGTTTAAAAAAAGATTATTTTTTGAGGTGGAGATGTTTATAGACCTTATGTTAACTCCACCCCATAATTTTTCAATTTTTTAAGAACTTGTATTGATATTCACTTCCCATTATTGAATTTTTTATATATATTTATAAAAATGTCACTCCTCAATTAAAAAAATTCACCCCTCCCCTCACTTATTCATACCTATAATGTCATTCATTCAATCAAAAATATGATAAAAATATATATAAAATAAATTAGAGACATTCTAAAAACACTGTTCATCACAAAATAGAAACCCTAGGGTCCTTAATTAGAGATCCAAAGGACGGTTTTCTAAGCGATGATAATTGTCTTCACTATAATCCTTCTTTTTTTTACATCTTATTTTTCCAAATTAAATTATGTATTAAAAATTAAAATTTCATTATAAAACTATATCCTATATACATAGATGATATTGTTTTTATAGAATAATATTTATCCATCTCCTTCTCCATCAAATGGCAATCAATTTCATCACTTGGGTGTACGACATACTACTTCCACATTAACTAATGTAATTCGTTTTCCATCACTGACTCACATGGATAGTTAGAATGATATATATAATGATATATATAATATAAAATTTATATTATATTAGTTCTGGAATGTTAATATTTCGTAGACATTTTTACCCTTTTACCTATTAAAAGAATTATATCGCCACTCATGCGTATGTATGACCTACCCTCTCAATGATGTGATGTGATTCATTTTACTTGTACAACATTTGATAATGGTTCTAATAAGGTATATAATGAATTAATATATTCTTATAACATTATTTTATTTATGGATATTTTGTATCTATATCCAACTATCAAGAACCGGTATATTTTTCAACAAACATGCATGAGAAAATGAAGTAATTAACACCCACAAAAATAGTTATAATGAAATTTTAGTAACAAATGTTTGATAAAGTGTTATAAGAATAAAATATATGATATTATAAATATGAATATGCTTCTGTAATAAGTTAATAACTTGTTTAAAACCATTATACATTATTTTAATGTATTATCTAATGGAAAATATGAGGTATGGGGTCTCATATCAATTTCAATTCCATTGAGATATTTTTATTTTTATGAAACAATTTATTTTTATGTCATGTATATACATCACCTTTGATGTTTGTAACAAAATTAAATATTTATTCTTGAAATTTAATGTTTCAATTAAATTTTATTCTTTTAATGGGTTAAATTTTAAAATTCACCAATGTCGAAACAATAAATTTTACAATCTCACATTCTTTTGGTACTCCTTTAAATTTTATTTATCAAATCTTATAATTTATCATTGATAAGTTTGAATAATTTTCTCCACAACAATATATTTAAGGAGTTATATTTTTTATTTTTATCTCTATTTTACATGAATCAATGAATGTAATTTTTTAAAAAATTGATTTTATTTATAATTATTTTAGATATATTTTTATTTGAGGTCCATATTTTTCAAAATTGTTTTTAAAAAGTCTTTTTCATTAGTCAAATGATTTTTTACGGAATTTTATTTATATTTGAATTTTAGAAAGGGACTTAAAGGAATAAATATATTTTTTCCAAAAGTTATGTATTAAACGTGATTTAAAATAGTGAAAAAGAATTTTATTTAACATATACATTGATAACAGACATCCCTTCCAACACTATCATTTTATGACATTTAGATTCATCACTATATTTTAAATGGTTTAAAAAACAATATTTTAAGGAATATTAACGTGGAATTTTCTTATTACTCCATTTATTTTTCTAAATGAAATGATTATATTGTAAAATAAATATTCCTGAATAATCGATGGTCACTTATCATATCTTTATTAATTTTTTGGTTTTTATCTTTCTCATAAGACAATATATTTCTTTAAAAAATTAGTGTGCATTATATTTCTCTAAAATACCCATATTCCCTTTTCAATGGATATAATTATTTTCTAAACTATATAACATTTCACAATTAGTGATTTCATGTGAATGTTATTGGTCTAACTAGAAACATTATAAATATAAATATGTATACATTAATCAATATGGATATTTATATATAAGGAAAACTAATCATGAAATATATTGTTCAATTAGTATACTTGGAATGATTTTGAAATGTAGTGATGGTGGGTATTGGAATTATATATCCCCATGATGTAATGACAAGTCTCATAAGACAAATCAGTTTGTTAAATTCAATGGGTTTTACGAATAGTTTTGAATTATCATGGTGCAAGGTCTTGATGCTATAGATAACAATGTTTTGAGTTTATGACATCCAATATGAAGAATTTAACTAATTAAGAATTAAATTATTATTATAAATTATAATACTTCATTGTTATTATTCATGGATTGGCCTTAGGATCATGGATTTATTTTAATGAATTATTTGATCGTAATTTATTTTATCCATACTATTATTCATGCTCAAGTTAGTGATTAAATGTAATATGTTTTTGAAATATTTTACTTTCCATTATGGTGTTTACATGGTGATTCATGAGATATTTCATTGTACACAACCATTACTGAGAATCTATTCTCACCCTTATTTTGTTCATTTACTAGGATATGAATAAAGAATCATCAAAAGATTTCATGGATGTAAAATATTTTTTTTCATTGTGTTGTAATTCATGTCTTCGAATGTATTGAAAGACTCATTATATATATATATATAGTACTACTAAACAATTTTTACCTTATATATTTGATATATTGTTTCTTATTGTAATTTTATAATGTATCCACCAACTCTAGGCTATTGGAGTCGAGGTTTTTAAAGTTGGCAGCAGATAAGGTTTAATAGAAACAGAATGAAATAGATCTATTAAAACATTGATTAGGGGATATAACCATATGTATGACTTTGAATATTATTCATAGTATTTGATAAAAAAATAATTTATTCATAGGGTAGAGATTATGTGGACTTACTAGAAATTTATCCTTGTTAGGATACCACTATGGGATGTGGCACAAACACTGTTGTTCTTATGGGTAATAAATCCAAATTCGTCCATCGGTATTTGACTCGATCTTCACCTAATACATGAAAACAAACCGAGTTTCACACCTAATTGGACAATACTTAGGGATATTCAGGGGTTAAATCAAATTTTATTTATAAAACATAAATAAGGATTTGAGAATATATTTATTAATTAAAAACTATCAGAAATATAATATGTTTATTATTATGAGACGACCTATGAATAAAAATTTTAATTTATTTTATGTGTTTCGCTATTTTTTGAATTATGAATTATATTTCATAATGATATGATCTAACATAGAATATATTATTTCTTAGAAATGGAACCTAGTGAAATGAATGGAAAATATATAAATAAAAGCAATCAGTGTAGTTATTTCCCTCCTAGGAAAGATAATGAAGCTGTAGCAAGAGATGTAGCTGAAAATAATCAATTTATAACTATATCAAGATATTTTAATTACGATTTGAAGAATAAATTTTTCTATATGGATCATGTTACCATTCCATAATGCATGGTAACAATGTTAGTCTACGTTATTCATCATTAATATTTATAATTTAAGGGGTAAAAAATTCCATTTGTTGCTAAGAAATTGATAATATTATTAGAATGGAAATCTCTCACACTATGATGTAATGAAGGTTAGAAGTTTTTCATGGTTGTTTATAAAATCCTTGAAGACCTGGATAAATGGTTTTAATTGACAAAAAAACATGTGGATGAAGAATAAATAACACAAATATTTTAGAAGGATTTTATGTAAGGTTATTAGAAAATAATATCCCAAAAATCAATGGGGGGATATAAATTGAAAATTCATCTCTATATTATAAATATAATAGGAAAATTTATATATGAATGAATCTAACATTACAATATTAATTAGGGATGATCTGAATAATGCACTTAATTGAATTTTTCATATTTAGTGTTTCTTTGATAGGATTAAGACAGTCCATTGAAGGGAACTGGTCTCCCAAAAATTCTCATCACATCGAGATATAGTATTATGTTATATAAAGATAGGTAATAAATTTTCTAAGAAATATAATTTTTCAGAAATGAAAGAGAATAATATAATGGAATAGAAAAAATGGATAATGGGATGAAGATATTGAAAGATGTTCCTACATGTTATAATTGTGTAAAGAAATAACTTGGTTAATTCTTAAAGGGAATTGAACTTTGAATTATGTATAGAGGGAAATGATACCAGGTGTATGAATACAATTTTATAATAGAGACCATTAATAATCATTATTTTAACACTAATGATATGGGTACGTATAAAAAACAATTCCTCAAGAGTGAAGGGAATATACCTTATAGTAGGCTAAATTATGAAGGTAATGATTATGTTATTACTATAACCAAATTGAAAAAAGTAATTGTGTAGTTATATTCAATAATGAGGTTGTATAAGTATTTTATCTATGATAATATGGTTATACGATTAATGAAACATATTAGTATTGTATTGTAGTTGTTTATCCTTAATGATTTGAAAATATATGATGAATGGTACTGATAACAAAGAGAATTAATTTAGTGGTAATATGATATCATTATATAATATTGGAATATGGGAAAGATAATAATTAATATTTTTTGAAGCTAAATTAATAATGATTCATTGGCTTAAAGATAATTTTGAAATTGAAGAAATAAAATTGAGAGTATTTCCGACCTTAAAAATGTTTATTGATTTGGTGGAAATGTACTTTGTCATGTAGTTTATCAAAATTTCAGGTTCATGGAATATACTATATAGACTATAATTTAATTATTATTTTATGCTGATTTGGGTTATTTCTATTTTTCAAGATCATATATGATCAAGGTATTCATGTATTTGGTATGTGACAATATGAGGTACATATTTTTTTGGGTAAATGTTTACAAACCCATTATTATTTTGTTAAATGACTATGGTATGATGTATTTTAGTGGATAATTTTAGTTAAATATCTTTATAATGGATTAAGCATATTTTTTTTGAATTTCTGAGGTCTTAGATATTAGTTTTTTATATTGGATATCTTATACTAAAAATTCTGGCTATGTTAAATATTTAGAGATAGATGGAATGAATTTTCCCTCTTGTATAGATTTTATGTTCATTTAAATGAAAATTTTAGTGATTTAGGTGTTAAAATTTCATATTGGATATACAATTCCTTATGAAATAAATTAAGTGGAAGTTTATCAAAGCACCACTAATGTATTAAATTTTTTTATGAAATAAAAATATATTAACTAATGATCTTTTATTTTGTTATCTACCATGATAGTAAAAAAATACATCAATATCAAGAAATAGATATTCAAATGAAACTTCTATCCTATTACATTCATTTACATTAATGATTTATGGTTTTTTGTTGTTAATATTATCTTATATATATTTTTAATAACTCTATATTTCATCTTGTGTATTATATTTCTCTTCTAGGTCTATACATTCACTTATTAGTAATTATTTCATGCTTCATATCCTATTTATTTAATATTAAAGATAACTTTATACCATCCTTTCTAACTTATCATGTGGAAGTTTTATTAAAACTCTATATTATGTAGGTTTTCAGTAAAGTTATTTTCAAATGTCAACCCCTTATTTTCTATGTAAAATGGTCAAATTATGATTATTTAATTTATTTAATGTGTGACGAATGTAACAATATGATATTTTATAGTATATTTGTTTAAATAAATTAAATATATTTGATATCATGTGATACATGAAACCCTGAGTCTAAATTAACAGTAATATAATTTGACATTATAACATATCCATTAAATTGGTCTGTATGAATGTAGAAAAATAAATCAGTAAAATTATATTAATTTCACATTTATAAAATATATTCATTATTTTTCAATCTTTTATGAATAAATAAAATATATCATTAAGTGAATGTAATATGTCTTTTATAGAAACAATTTTTATAAGTTCATATTTTTTATACTAATAAACTAAATTGGTCACTATTAGTGAATTATATTAATGAAATTTATATATTATTTATTACATTTTTATCAATCATCTAATATTTTAAGGTATTCCAAAATAAAAAATCTAGTTTTATTTTTACAAATAATATTTTTCTAAAAAGCGATTTCATCACATTTTATGAATTTATTTTAAAATTACATTTTTTGAATTTTATTAATTTTATTTTCAAAAATTAAAATAAATTTATTAAATCATAATTTCATAGTTGAAATATTGTTAAAAAACAGGATTGTTCTACAAAAGAGTGTTTTTTAGTTAATAATGAAAAATACTACGTTTTGTAAATCGAACATAGTGAGTGACATTGATCATATTATTGGGAACCACTATGATTGAAATGTTCCATGCACTAAGCTATGTCACCCAAGAATAGGATACACAACCCATACCCAGGAAAGGAAATAATGATATTTTATCCCCCCCCCCAAGTTAGAGATATTTTATTGGGCATCGAATAATGAATTTAGGGAATGGTTTTTCCTATAGTGATAGAAAATAGTGATCAGTCGTGGAGAAGGGAAATATAAAACAATATAATAAATAATATAAATTAAAGGAAAAATTTAACAGGTAAATAATATAGAATAAAAAATTCATATTTAAATAAAAATACATTGGATTCACATAATGGAAATAAAATTATTTGTCTCGGAAGAATGAAAGTAAGAAAAAAGATACATAACACATCTTTTTCTAGTGTTTGGGTCACCATCCCACCATTCCCCCACCATTTATTAAACGCTACTAGAATAATAATCCTCCAAATTATAAGTGGGTTCTTGTGATTTCCTACATCATTCCCCACAAAATCAATATCCACTCATTATAAGTATGAAATTTTTTCACTCAATATCCCATTTGGGCCGCACTAAGTGTTACATAAGAATAATTATAAAAAAATACACATGAAATCATTATGAAATGAAAGGAATAAGAATATTTAAAATTTTATATAAAATAGGTAGATGTACCCCTTTTATAAAAATAATTTAATTCCATTTAAATATCTCTTCACTGTTGAAAAAAACAAGAAAATTAACCTCTCATTAATATTTTCTAAATCATAAATTTAAGAAAATTATTTCTGAGAAATGAATTTATAACCCATCTAAAAATCAAACAATTTAGATCTATGTTAAGGATATCTAAGGTATATCTTTTTTGGGTTAGGTGGGATCATAAAAAAATGAATAATGAAAAATAAATGGGTATATATAAATATCAATAGATATGTAGTATAGGTTTTGGCGAATCCCAATCACACACCTCACAAAATTAATAATTTTTTTATTAGATTTTGTTATATTAATTTGTTTGGAAACTATAAATACCAATTCATGCTTAATCTAAATTATACACCTAATTCCCAGACTACCATGGTATTTTACCCTCTCATGGAGGAACCCTTTATATAATAAAAACTAATTTCAAAAGTGGGTTTTCAATAATTATGATAAAAATTTATAAATGGACTTCAAACATTTCAACAACATAGAAATAAATACAACTATAAATCATTATCATTATAAAATCCTTTTTATATTTAAAAATAGATTCCAAATAATCATAACCATTCCTAAGGAAAATAAAAAACAAGTTTAATAATGTTTATGATATAAAGGATAATATGAAATGGAATTTTTTATAAAGATAGATAACTTAAAAACTTGATACAACAATCAACTAGATGGTACCCACATGAAAATAGAAGAGGAAGCTATTAAGAAATAACAGAAACCCTAAAAAAATACTTATCAATATATCTAGATCCAAAAATCAAATTTCTTCCATAGAATTTAGGAGAAGAGTAAACCAATGAAATAACAAGGAAATATCTCTAGAAAAATACTTGAAGTTATTCTTAACTTGATCCTTGATGATATATTGTGAAATTCCAAAAAAATATCACCAAGGGTGAAGGGATTATAGGTCTAGATGAGGAATACACTATCGTCTTTGAGACTAGGAAAAATGATGAGATATTAGATTAAATCAATACCCTAGAAAATAGGTAAACAAAATCTCCAAAAAATAACACTAACATGTTAAAAACATGAAACTAAGAATAAAGGTGTGATTCCACTTCAACTAGAACACTTCAGGGAAAAATAATGTGGTTCTTATTTTAAACTATAGTTATATAAAATTAGGCTCACCATCATAACCATCCACAATATGAATGAAATGTTTACTCGATGAATTTCTAAATAAAACAATGATTTATCTCTAAAAATATCTTAAACACTAATGTTCATGATATTGAAAAAAATCAAACTATCATTACATACCTGAATGCAATACAAGGTTCTTGTAGAGATCTGAACCCCATTATCCTGAAGTTGGTTTCAACATTATTAGTTTGGCATAATATGCAATGAATAACATTGTGGAGTATAAAATAGTTTATTTTTCATGGTAAACTAAAAAAATACATGATTGAATAACTAATTTTGAATAGGAAAATTACAATATAATTTTTTTCAAGAATATCACTATTCCCTCTAGAATATCGTTGAATATGATTCATTGTAATCTTCCTTGATTTCTAGGAAATGAACTGAAATATGGGTGTCCTCAAATCCTCAGTAAGAGTTATGTAAATAAAAATATATCTTGAGTAAATGATCAATAATTAATATAGAAATATAAATATATGAAAATACATTATATTTAATCAGTAAATGACTATCTTGATTAGATAAGGAATATTCAATGTGGAATGGTCAATATCTAGGAAAATACCATTTAATATGTAAACTGAGAATGTAATTAATACTAATATAATATCATTGTAATAATCTCAGGGATTTTAATTAAAAAAATCCTTAATGAGTTAATTTCATAATTATTGTATGTCATGATCTAAATAATCATAATACTTCTACTATCAAGGAATTCCACAAGATTGTTTAAAATAGATGAGAAAACTTATACCAGGAACCCATTTAGCTATGTCAAGACAACTGATTTGTCTCATTAGAATATAGTTGTATATATATGCTATCTATTTCCTATACCCACAAATATCTATAGGTCCATCAGACTCCTTTTATATCAAATGATCAATTTATTTCTTAAAAAATATGACTTTTCACTTAATTTCCATATCGAGTATGGTATATTGATTAAATAAAATTTCCCTAGTAAATTATAAATCTTTTTAATTAAAAAACATTATATATAAATGGTATGCGGTTTATTAAATATGTATATCCAAGATAAATATTATGTAATATTAGTGTAAATGTAATTTCTAATGATAATATTGAAATTAATATTTTAAGGGAATATTAATGATTACAAAAATAAATGAAGAATGACAATGTCAAAACATTCGCTTGTTAATCTAATAATAAAACATAAGATGAAATAAAAATGATTTTATAAAAACTACCTATCCCTTATGAATCATGAGTATAATAAAAGGTTTATTTCATTTTTGAATAGAAATACCATAAAAATGACATTAAAAAATTCTTGAGTAAAATATTTTTTTAAATTAGAAATTGTTTTTAAGAATAATTATTTAAAAAATATTTTGAAATTAAATTACTTTTCAAATAAAATTTAAAATATATTAAGTATGATTTATCAAATTTAATGTTCATGATAAGTGGAAATTCTATTCATACCATATACTTTAAAATAAGGAGGACATTCTCTTTTTTGGAAATATACAAAAGGGGTTTGTTTGAAAAATGACATGCATATTCCATTAACTTCTTTTGGAAAAAATTCAAACAGGGTTAAATTCCTTTTAAAATTAATTTGTGATGGTTTTTAACTTTTTTTTAATTTTTTTAGAACAAATGTCTTTTTATGAAAATGGATTTTCAACCAAGGAGAGAAATAAGTTGGGATTTTTAAAAAACTATTTCTCAATAATTTAAAATAAAAATGATTGGAAAATTTTACAACTATATGAAAAAATCAATAATAACATTAGAATATTTAAATTAATGGGGTTTATTAGACAATTATCAAATAACTTAATTTAATATAAATTTATGCATAAAAAATCCTAATTAAAAAGGGATTGTGAAATAAACCCTTACAATGATAATAATGTAGAAGTGAGAAATAATCAGTGGATAGATTACATATATGAAATTAATATACACATAAAATAATTATAAACATATAATAATATGTTAAAAAATCTTTACACTCATTATATTATAATTTTAAATGCAATTAAGGTGTAATATAATCCAATGGAATGAAATTGAGTTATGAAATTATTTACCACTTGGTAATTTTTATCTCAAATATCCATATATAAAATAATTAAAATTAAAAAATAAAATACAATGAATTAGGAATATTTCAAACACTACATTAAAAAAGAGAAATATAGATTCCATTTAAAAGAAATTAGTCCCTTAATATTGCAATATGCCTCGATAAAGGTAAATTGAGATGATGCCCCTTACCCTTTGCTTCCTTTTGTTTAAAAATGGTTTAACCTCATATATAAATGTTTTAATCATGTTATTAATACATTCGAGAATAATATTCATAATTATAATATCATAAATAATCACTTTTAATCATTCTACAACTCTTTTGCTAATAATCTTTCATTATATTCATTATTTCATTTGTTAATTTTTTAAATTTCTCATGTGTATTATTAATGAATGTTATAGTTATTTTTAATATTATATAGTTCCATCAGTACTAGAATTATATTAATGTTATCAATATCATATTTAATTATTATATAAAATTTCTTAAACATTCTATATGTTTTTTTATGGAAAATGAATCACACCGCTTCATGGAGATGGTTGGTCATACCTATGAATGAGCGACGATATCATTCCATTAACAGATGAAGGGGAAAAGATTTGGGTGATATATTAATTTTAATGTATAAATATCTTGTTATAAATATCAAAAATACAATTTAAATTAATCCTTATTACTTTCTAAATAAATTGTAAGTGAAAAATGAATCAAATGAATTCACGAGGTGATATTCCACGATACACATGAGAGACGTTATCTTATTATAACTAGAATGGATCAAAACAATTCAGATGTGATAATAAAATTTAATAAGTATAATAAAATCATAAATATAATATAGTTGTTTTAAATCCATCATTATATCTATACTTTAAATGCAGTGAAGGAAATTGATTTACATCAGTTTGGAAGGCGGTAGTCAGCTGAACAGATGATCAACGAATTCATTTCCCATTTTATGGAAGAGTATTTATATATAGATAAATAACTAAAAATAATAACTTATAATTAAATTTATGTCAATTCAGTTTTAATATTACAATGGATTATTAATATCAAAATCATTTTGATGAAGAATCAAAATCAAAATTATCATTTAAGAACATTTCCTCTTCTACAGGTAACATAATTATGTTTGCACCAAAAGCCTCTCTTGGTTTTATTTATGATAAAAAAATTTCTCTAGGATGTTTTAAGTTATGTAAGAATGTTATTTGGGTAGGTATTTGCTGATAAAAATGGCATTGGAATTCTGTACATGGGAGGATTGTGGGTGCCCATTCATAAGTGGGGGAGAGAACACACATGGAATTTTTGAATGGAATAAATTACACTTAAGTATTTATAATAAAAAAGCATAAAATGAGAAATAATGGATCCTTATAGATGATAAGGTCGAAATATATCTTGATAATTAGTGATGGATAAGAATTAGTTCATTTTAACCCTTATCTTCTTAGTTTAAACCATTAAAAACTCATTTTACCTCTACCAAAATAATTAATTTTTACATATTATACTATTCGTTATGATATGAAATTATGTTGAGAATATTAGATAATATAAATTATTGTAATTCAATATTTGGAATCCATTTCCCTAAATTCAGTTCAATAAATTTCTAGGATTCAATGTAATATTATACCTGTATATGTGACAAAAAAGAGGGTTTTCATATAGTAAAATATCATAATCATTGAAGGTATGAATATAATAATTCCAAACGAATTTGATTAAAATGGAATAAAATAGTTAAATTTTAAAAAAATTGAACTAATTTTAATTACAAAACAATTTAAAATAGAATTTCATCTTTTAAATTAATTAAACAAAAAGGTAGTTCTCAATAAAAATAAATATGTTTTCACTAATCATAAAATGATTAATCCTATTAGGAAAATCCCAAAACAGCATGGTAAGAAAATCTTGAAATGAAAATTTCAATTATTAAGATAATTTTATACTCTAAATTCTTTATAAGTGGTAAAAAATAATTTTAAATTATGTGTGCATGATGCGATTAAGCCCTGTTTTGAGGAATAATATATCTCTAAAAATATATCTCCGAAAATATATCTTTTTTCATTTAAATGATTTATTACTAATTTATGACCATAATTCTCATAATCTAATCACTTCTATTCAGACCCACAAATTTAACAGCTATGTAATAATGGTATAATAATTTATAGTAAATTTATATTAAGGGTGGCGTGTTCTGTAAGAAAAAAAAGTGATCAATACAGTTTAAAAATAAATATATCATAAAGTCTTAGGTTTTTATAATATCATTTAAGCTTGTTAATTCCTATCATAAATGCTATCATACCCAAAACATCATTTTCTTAAATCATTGGGAGTTACATTCTTCCCAAATTTAATAAATTGAATTCACTCAATTTGAACATGCACTTGTAAATAAAGGGATTGAAATTTGAAGATTCCTTTTTTGGAAACAAACAAAACAAGCATGTTAATAAATTATAATATTAAAATAGGGAAGTTGAAATATGGTATGTTATTGGGAATAACATAAAACAAGGTTTCCATGTATTTTAACATAGGTGGGATGTGAATATATGGATATGGAATAAAATCATAAATAACTATACAGATTGATAGAGATCATTTATAACAACAAAGTGAATTTTAAATTTAAGGTTCAGGAAATAAAAAACATAAATATGTGATTATTTAAGATAAAATTTGATTCATCATATATGAATGTAATAGGAGAACACATTTCTTTCAATATCCTTTTACTAATGTAGAGGATTTTTTTTACTATCTAAAAATTTAAGGAAGTATCCTTTCTTGATACCTTTATATTTCATAAGAATAAACTCATCCATCAGTTATTCTTTGATAGTTTTCCACTTCATAACTTACTACAAGAAATGATAATCCAAAAATGATTTTTATTCTTGAATCACTTAAATTAATAGCCCAAAAATTATAAAATACATGATATAGTGACAAGTCCTTCCATATTTCTGTGAATATTTCCCAAAACCAACATGGTTAGACAAATTTATCCAATATAATATATTAATATCTAAAAATCCATAGTAGAAACTCTATTTTATCAGTATTATTTATTTATTAAATCATTTAATTGAAAAATTACATATTAACATGAAAATAATACAAGCTAGTGGTAGGCACTAAACCCTTATCATAATTCAGTTGTTGATTCAAGCCCTGTGGCCTTCACCGGATGCGATGATTTTTTCTTTTTTTTAATTATTATTATAATTTCAATAACGCTCCTAAGATGCAATGAACCACAATTAATTAAATATAAATGATATGATAAATCATAATGTATACTAATACCTATAATATTAATTCCAAAAAATAAAGATAATTCATTGCCAAATAATTTTTTCATATACTAAACCAATAGGTTGTAATCCTATAAAATTTTTCAAAAAATATATTTATTCAAATTTTATTACCACCATTTTTTTCAAAATGTGTGTTTAATAAATTTAAAATATTATCAACCTTAAACTCATATATTCTAGACTATATCAATATCACTTATGTTAATGAATACATACATACTTCTAAAATTATATACAATCATTTGGTGTTTTATGATTCTTATAACCAAAAAATAATTGGAAAAAATTACTTCTACAATTTAATATGTGAATCCCAATACATTAACACTTAAACCATTTTATCTAAAAATATGTCCTTCCTTAATCTCGAGGTTAGCATTTAGAATAGGGAATTGACTTGTAAAATTCCTAAGTTCCACACTTTTAACTCATTGAACTATAAATCAACCCCCCAGATGAAATTTATTTCATTCTATCATATTAATAATTTTTCCTTGTAAATTCATTACATTATGAACTTATTTTAAACACATAAAACATTTTACTTTTCCATTAAGTCCCTTTCCTGGGTCTCTCTGTCCAAATTTCTAATATGAAGAAAATAGATCCATCATTCCCTTAGGGTTAACCCCACATGATATCTTATTGAATTCAATCCTTCATCTCTTTGGTATGTTTGATAATTGGATAACGTATAGGATGTCAAAAATATTTTTTATTTATGAAATGGAAAAATTATTATAACTAACTTCAATCAAAATCCAATTTGTTTCTCATAGTGTCGACAGTTTAATTTATATTATATTTTAACACAATTTAATTAGGTTCCATCTAATATCTAAAACCAAAAAGTTTATTTTGGGAAACAATAATCATTTAGGAAATACCATGTAATAATTTATCAGATATCTATATAATGAGACCATAATTTAAATATAATACACATTAAGATTAACCTAGTTCATTATTTATCATAATCTCAAAAAATTATTTTTAATGGTCTGTAAATAGAATGTGATTTATCCGAATAATTTACATTTGGTGTGTTAAGAAATGTCTATTTTATGGCTCGTTTGTGTTTACCATATAATTATTGAGTCAATACATATTCACCTTTTTCAAATTGATTATCCCTAGGTACATGTTTTCTAGAACTACATCCACATGTAGTATCCTTACATGGATTTGTTTTTAGTAAAATGAACATAATACCTACCTTAACAAAACATTAGGATTTTCTTCTATTCCTATAATTTAATAATATCATAGAGTTATGTTACAAATCCAGAATTTCTAAATCTATATCCAAAGGAGTTTATTAATATTACTATAATACCAACTGTAGTGAACCTAACCCCAATACCATCGAGTTAGTGTCTACTTTATTACATTGGAATTTGTTATAAGGAATCACATCCTAGAGGAACAAAATGTTTAGTACTCTTAGTATCAATATACATACATGATTCCCATATTAAATTTGAATAAAAAAATTAGAAACTATTTTTTGAGACAATCATTATTTACTCTATAATATCCTTTTATATCATTTATAGTACACTCCATAGATTCATTAGAATGGAATCTGAATAAGAGTGAGAAAAAATGCTCAAAAAGTGTTAAATAAAGATAAATAAATCATTATTAAATGATAAACTATAAGTCATAATCCATATGAAATTTTAAATATCTAAAAACACAATATATTTCATAAATCACTTGACTATCAGGATTTGATAAATCATAACCACTATAGATAGCCAAATAACTAAAACCCCTTTAATTTAATAAATAAACTAAGAATGAAATGAATCCAGAGACAATATCATTTTGAAATATGTCATAGATATTAATAATAGAATTTTAGAAAAAGGGAAAACATAATTATTGGACATTATGATCTCAAAAATTATGATACCGCTACTGCCATGTCCTTTCATAAGACATTTTGATACTGACGGGTAGGTATACACAAGAAACCCATTTAATTAAGGGTATCCAACCAATTAATATCATGAGAATACTAATGAATTATAGGTATAACTATAACTATTCCACACCCATATCTATATTTACAATTCATTCATCAAATATTAAATTATCGATTTAATTTGTGAACAATATGCCTTATTATTAAATATCTTCTTGGAGTATGACATATGGATTAACAATTATTTACCCAGATAATCCTATAAATTTTGAGGTAAAAAACATTATTTATAAATGATATATGGAATAATTAATATTTATATCAATGATAAATATTATATATATTTAGGGGACATTTAATTTCCAGTGATAAAAAATTGATTATTTCAGTATAAAGATAATGATAATGAATATTATTGAAGAAAGGGAATAAAAATACTTTTTATTGTCAAAAAATCATAAACCATCTAGATAGATAATAAGGATGGTACCGATACATTATATCACCATTTTATCATGAGTATAACAAAGTGTTTATTTAAATGAGGAATTAAAATCCCAAATTTTATTTATTGAAATCAATCTTGGGGAAAATAAAATTTTCAATTTTCAATTTTTTGATAACTAATGGTTCAAAAAATATTATAAAAATATTTTTTATTTAAAATAAACATCATGACATTTAATTTAATATTTAAAAATTTATTGTTCTTGATGGATTGAAATTATGTTCATGTCGTACATGTTAAAACAAAAATTTGTTGACTCTCTTAATAAAATCCAAATGAGAATTATTTAGAAGAAGATATAAATAGTACCTTCCAAAAAACATATAAAAAGTAAAACATGGGTAAAAATAATATTAATATGTCATTTTGAAAATGTTAAAAACTTTTATGAAATATTTTTATAAAACATGGATTTTTATTGAATGATTTTCAACCGAAGAGAGAAATAATGTTGTATTTTCTTAAAACAAATTTATCAACAATTTTAAGAACCAATGATTAGGAAATAGTTATCTTACATGAAAATTTAATTACTAACCATAGGAAATAATAATTAATTGCTTTTATTATACAATGATACAATATTTTTCCTTAATGAAAATTCACTCATAACAATCTCAATTAAAATGATACTATGGAATAAACCCGTACAAAGATCATATCATTTTAGGGAGAACTGAGAAATAAATTACATATGTGCATCAAATTTAAATGAACATAGAAAAATATGAAATAATAAATAATATAGTCAAAATAATTTTCATATAGAAATATTATATTGTCAAATAAAATGATGAATTATTATATCCCAATGAAACGAAATTCAATTATGAAATTCATTACCACTTGGTAATATTCAAGTTAAACTAACATGAATGAAATAAAATTAATTAAATAATAAAATACCATGAAGTATAAAAATTTTGTGATATGAAATTAAAAAGGATTAGTGTGTAAACCATATAAGATAAATTATTTTAATAATATTATAGTATGCCTCAATGAAGAGAAATCAAGATAATGTCCCTTACCTCATGCTTCCTTTTGATTTAATGCAATTCAACCTACTATATAATTATGATAAAAATGTTATTAATCCATACGGAAACCATATTTATATATATAATATCATATATGATCACTTTTTATCACTTTATTTCCCATTTGTTAATAATATTTCATTATTTTCCTTGTTTTTGGTTTTAATTGCTGTGTTTTCTCATAATTTTTCTTCATTAATGTTCCAATTCTTGTGAATATTTGTCACGAACCAGATTTGTTCACCACTAATACCAGCACCAAATCCATTCCATGAAATGTCCCTAAGGGGGTTTCCTATCCCCACGGACTGGAACAAGTGCCCAAGTATCAATAAATTTGGATTGGGAATGATTTTCTCAAGTATGAAAGCATAAAACATTAAAAACAATCAATAATATGAATATGAAATTTTCATACCAAACAAGCCTTAGAATAAACCATATCTGAATAAATGGTTTTAAAAAAAGTAAAATAGGTCCAAACATTAATAAAAATTTCCAAAAATCATCCCCAAATACTCCACATGACAAGGGGGTTATCACCCTCATGTCGTCCCCACAACACCGCTCCATAGGAGGAGACTAACAACCTGAACCACCATCACCCAATGATTTACCCATAATTGTGTCAAAAATAATAAATTATACTTAAATATAGGAGGTTTAAGTAGTTTTTGAGCGTATCCCAATATGTTACCACCCAAATATTCTGAAGATTATATAATACAAGGTGAAAAATCATGCAGTTTTTATATGTAAGGAAAACCGGTGATAAATTCCAAGAAATGAAACTTTCAATTGTTAAGAGTTTTCAAAATAAAACTTTCATAATATTAAAAAATTTGAATAAGACATGTTATTTATTATAATGTATAGAAAAACACACCCTAATACGAGGGTAAATACCAAAAATCATATGAGCACCAAAACAGGGAACACCCATAGGCACTAGATAGTCTAGGGCCCTATATACCTCGTTCCTCGGTGTAAAATATCGATATCACAATCCTCTATCATGCATGATACACTAGTATGGAACATACCCATAACATAGTGGTCCCCAAACATCATCCATATAGTTTAGTTAGATTTTTCATTATCCAAAATGCTAAGTGAAACAGGGATAAAACCGCTTAGGATCACTAGCGTACTAGTACATATCCCCCCACCTAGGTACCCGAGCATCCCCCTTTGTGGTAATTTTTTAGAATGCTAAATACATCCATTTTCATATAAAATCACTACTACTATTCACATACAGACAATACATTATCTATACACACTTTATACCACTTAAAGAACACAAAAAACATTTTGATTTTCAATAAAACAACTTCTCAAATATCGCATTGTTTTCCACCCAAAAATAATTTAAATCCCAATTTTTTACACCACGTGAACACTTATAAGTCACCAAAACAAAACTTTAATCCCGATAACTTAAAATTAATCCAACAAATAAGTTATAGGGTAGACCCATATGAACCAAGAAGTGATATCATTGTAAAACCTCTATTTTCAGATAAACATGGCACTTAATGTTCATATGCTTCACAAACACCATTAATTATTTTCCTAGAAACAAAGTAGATAAAATATTAAAAAATTATTTAATTCCCTAATAAATTTATATAAAATAATCTAAGTTGTTATAGGGGATCCCCAAATGAACCAATAAAATATTTATATGAACCCCCCCCATTTCACATAAAAATGGAACTTAAACTTTTTTTGCTTTAAAAATAACAATAAAACCAATTTTTTCACTAATAATAAAATGATATAAAAATGGAAATTTTATAAAAACAACAATATACTTCACAAGGATTAAATACACATGGAATCACCTACCAAAATCGTTAAAACATTGAATCCTTTGTGTAAAAATTCAATCGAAACACCGCCACACCTCATGAAAGGTAGATCGAGCCTAAAATCAAAATATTGGAC
Source organism: Viscum album (assembly GCA_963277665.1). Lineage (NCBI taxonomy): Eukaryota > Viridiplantae > Streptophyta > Magnoliopsida > Santalales > Viscaceae > Viscum > Viscum album. The sequence goes on along the minus strand of OY728140.1, from coordinate 1,342,216,893 downwards.
CAAGAAAACCCAAATTTAAAACATAGGTTCGAAACCCTACAGTATAATTATTTTTTACTTCATGAAAATTTGAAGAAATTTCATGAAAAAGGGAGGAACTAAGAGGGAGAAACACTTACTTGAGATTGTGTGAATTTCCTCCGCCGAACCCCCCTTCAAAATGGAGTTAAAATGAAGGTTTGAGAGGATTTTAGGGATTTAATGGATATTAAGTTCTATTTGGGGAATAAAGGGGTGAATTAGTATAAATCTAGGAAGGTTAAAGAAGTCATTTAACTCATTTTTAGTGAAATGGACATGGGCGCACAGTTTTTTTTGCATGGTTTGGAAAACTGTGCACCTAAACCGTGCACCCTGCTTTCTCCCTTAAAAACATATCAAAATTACACCAAAATTTGACAGTATTGGGGGGTAATTATAGGGGGATGTTAGGATAAAAATATAAGAAATATAAGTACCTTCAATGAAGAACATTGGTGTGATAATTCTCCCCACCATGAATATTTTCCGTCTTGGAATGTCGACTAGAGGCTTGATCGGAAAGCAAGAATGGGTACTCATCCTCAACCCATGAATTACTCTCCTAGGTCTCATGTGTATCACTACCATGATTCCAATAAACCTAGACTAGTGTAATAGACTTCCCTCGAAGCACCTTATCTTGGGAGTCCACTATTTTCACTGGCTGCTCAAAAACTAACAAGTTAGGCTCTATCTCCAGTTCTTCTCAACTCAGCACATGAGATGGATCCGGGTTTTGTTTCTTCAAATGGGATACATGGAATATGTCATGGATGGATGTAAACTGAGAAGGAAAGCCCAACTTATAATCCACCTTTCCAATACGCTCAGTGATCTCAAAAGGGACGACATATCGCGACGTCAGCTTCCCTTGCTTCCCCAATAAATGATGACCCGGACGGAGGGCCACTTTCAGTAATACATTGTCACCCATAGAAAAATATAGGTCTAGACACCTCTGGTTAGAATATTATTTATAAAGACTCTAAGCTATCAACAACTGTTTCCTGATCAACTTGACCTTCTCAGAAGTCTCCTGCACAAGGCTCGACCCGAATAGTGAAGTCTCACATACCTCATCCCAACATAGGGGGGACTGGAATGGACGACCATAGAGAACCTTAAAAGGTGATATTCAAATCAAGGATTTGTAACTGTTATTATAGTCAAATTCAACTAATCCAAAATGGCTATCCCAAGAACCTGTAAAGTCAAAAACACATGTATAGAGCATGTCCTCCAGAATCTGGTTCACCTGTTCTGTCTGACCATCTGTTTGAGGATGGTACATCGTGCTCATCTTGATCTGTAACCCCAAGGCCTTATTTTGGCCATCCCAAAACTAATAAGTGAAACATGGGTCTATATCCGAGACAACATTTTATGGAACTTCATGGAGTCTCACCACCTCGTGAAGATACAAACGGCCCAACTCATCTACTTTAGTTGTATATTTGATTGGGATGAAGTGGGATGATTTAGTTAGATGATCGATCACAACCCAAATTACATTCTTACCCTGAGGTGTATGAAGAAATCCAACAATTAAGTCCATGGAAACCTCGCCCCACTTCCATGTAGGAATGGGTAGTGTTTAGAGGAAACCGGAGGGCCTTTGGTGCTCTGCCTTCACCTGTTGACATGTGTAGAATCTTGACACAAAGTCTACTATGTCCCGTTGCATAACTGCCACCAAAACTATTGTCTCACATCATAATACATCTTAGTTCTACCTGGATGGACAACCCACTGAGACTAGTAGCTATCCCCCATCACTACCTTCTATAGAGATGACGACACTACTGAGAGTCCCTTGAAGCATAAGATGCCATCTGGAGAAGATGACCAATCATGGGACATCTCCCCACCACGAATAAACAGCCTTAACCACCAAAAAAGCACATCACTAGGCTTTTATCACTGACTCAACTCCAATAGATAAATATTCAAATGAAAGCTCACCAAGAATTCACCTTCACTGCACTCTTTGGTCTCCACATGTATTTGAGCAAAGAGGCCCATAAGTGTTCACTCATCACTGGACTTCCACAAGACTTGCACTGGTACCGTTTTTCTCAAGGAATCCACCACTAAATTTCCCTTTCCTATGGTATAAATAATGTCAAAGTCAAACCCCTTCAAGTACTCTATCAAACAGAATTTCCTCAGATTGAGGTCCTTCTGTGAGAAGATATAAGCCAAGATTTTGTGATCAGAGTAGACCAAAAAATCTCCCCAAAGAGGTAGTGATGCTGGGTCTTCGGAGCATGCATCACCCCTGCTAACTCCAATTCGTGAGTTGGGTAATTATTTTCGTACAGTTAGAGTTAGTGAGATCCATACGCCACCACATGATCATCCTGCATAAGAATGCACCCAAGACCCATACGTGAAGCGTTGAAATAGACCACATAACCCTTTCCGGTCTCAGGAAAAATAATCATGGGGGAGGTAATCAATTTACACGTCAAATCCTCGAAGTATTCCTCACATTTTGGCCCCATAAAAACATAAATCCTTTCTGAGTGAGCACGGTAATCAGTGAATCAAGTTGAGAGAAATCCCGAACGAATTTCTTATAAGAACCAGCCATGCCAAGAAAACTCTTGATCTCGAACAGATTCTTTGGTTTCTCCCATAACATGGCCGCACTGATATTATCCGGTTCCACTAAAATCCCCTGCTCCGAGGTCACATTCCCCAGAAATTTTACCTCCCTGATCCAAAAAGAGCACTATAACAACTTTTCATAGAGGTGGTGATCCCGCAAAGTGCCCAAAATGATCCTCAAGTTATGTTCATGTTCCTCCTAAGAGCTAGATTATACTAGAATGTCATCTACAAACACCAAAATTAAGGAATTGATATATTTGTGGAAAAACCGATTCATGAGTTCCATAAAGGCTGCTAGAGCATTGGTCAATCTGAAGGGCATGTCCAAATACTCAAAGTGTCCATACCTACGTTGAAAGGCTGTCTTTGGGATATCTTCCTCTTTCACCATGAGTTGATGGTATCCCAAATGCAATTCTATTTCTGAGAACCACTTTTACACCTTCAATTGATTGAAAAAATCATATATTCTGGGAAAATGGTATTTTTTTCTTAATTGTTACCTTATTCAACTTCTGGTAGTCAATTCACAACCAGAGGGATCTGTCTGCCTTTTTCACAAACAACACATAAGCGGCCCAAGGAGAGATGCTCAGGTTAATGAATACTTTTGATTTTAAGTCATCCAATAGTATCTTTAATTCTCCCAGTTTAGTGGGGTCCATACATTATGAAGGAATAGATATTAGCTGTGTTCCTGGAGCCTGATCAATCGAGAACCCCACATGCCTCTCCGGGGGTAAACCTGAAAAATCATCTGAGAATACCTACAGAAAATCATTCACTACATGAGGTAGCGCACCTTCAAGGGAAATACCATCTTACTCTAGTGTGAGCAATGATAAATTGAAGATACCACTTCCCAATATTGGGAGTGGAGGTCCTGCGCAACCCGACCAAGGATCCCATTCTCCAAAAAAACCTGATGACTCCCATTAGCTGCCGTGAAACTCACTCGCCACTTGTAGCCATAGATGTGTTACTGGAAGTGTACTATACAATCCATGAAAATTATCATGTCAAAAAGATCAATATATAATGCCAAGAGGTCCCACTCTATCTCAATTCACGACAAGGAGAGTGCACACGACGGGCACCTAAGACCCTGCTCCTTCTTCTTTCCCAATGACGTCACCAACTCCACCACAAAAGGAAACAAATAAGTAGGAAAATTTAGTGTGTCTCCAGTATGGGAAGAGATAAATGATAAAGATGCACCAGTATCAAAAATCACAAAAGCTATAGAAGGTGTAATCAAAACGGTACCTCAAACTGTCGACAGTCCCACCTCGAATCCTGCCGGTGCCTGATTCACCGCATGAAAATATACGGTCTCTGCCTATGAATGAACACTAGTATGTGGCCATTACTTGAACTTGATCTACCCAAAAGATGACCTAGACCTACCACCACAACCACCAAAATGAGATCCCCCCATCCTCGACGTCTCTGACTAAGCTGACACGCCTTTTGAGGCCACTGATCCTACCCTACTCTGAAGTGGTCATGCCACCCTGAAAAAGCACTGCAAATTCCCCATACATCCAAACTGATAACAAGGATTCAAAGGGAAGGGGAATTCTGGTAAGATGTGTCCGGGCCTTCCACACTAGTGACACATAATAGACCTTGCATCAGAAGCCACAGATGAAAACTTCAGGGAGGAGTGGCCTAAACTACCACCTCCCTTCTTCCCCTGCTCCTCTCGCTTCCTTTTCTTCTCTAAAGATATTCCACTACCCACTACAGATACAGCTCTACGAAATCCATCCATACCATTATAGTCAATATCCACCATACATTACCAGTCAACGACCTCATCATAGGTCCTCATCTTGATCAAGAAAACCTGGGAGTATATCTCTGGTTGCAAACCTTTCTCAAACCTCTGGGCCTTTGCTTGTTCATTCGAGATGATTTTAGGGGCTCACTAAACCATCTCAGCGAATCAACTGGAATAATCCATCACATAAAGATTCCCCTAAAAAAGTCCATAAACTCTTGGGATCTATCATAAGCCAACACTTTAGGGTAGTACTAGTCATTGAAGATGGCCTTGAAATCTCTCAAGCGCATCTGATCATTCTTCCCAGTCTGAAGTACTGACTCCCACCACTTGCGGTTGATACCCTCCAACAAAAAAGAGGCACACTTTACCCTGATATCATCAGGTGTTTCCAGTAACTCAAACATACACTCGATCGTCTTGAGACATTCCTCTTCTTCCAGGAGTTCTATGTTGCCTCGAAAATTAAGAGGCATAATTTTCAGAAACTCTTGAACATTATATTTTCTAGAACCCGTCTCTTCTTCCCTAACAAGAATGGGAATAGGATCCAGTCCTTATCCTAGATCTTGGATAACCTAGACCACAACCTCAACTAGACTCTGATCAATCAGTGTGGGATAACTCTCTCTGGCTTCCTCCCATGGGTGCATGAGATCTTTCTAGGGAGGCATGTTGCTACAAAATGAAACAACCACAAGAACAATATTATATACCAAAATTCTGAATATTTTAATAAAATACATCAAATATAAATAATCTAAACACATTACAGTAATAAAAGAAACAACTACTCCACCCTCTCCTGATGTCCACATGTGTGATCTGCAGCCCACACGTCTCACCAGGAAGTGAAGTCAATCATACAAATCCAATGTCCCCTGGTGACTCAAGGTCTTCCACGATATGTGTGGTCTAGGAACCCTACTCGCAACCAAAATCCCAATCCCCGATATTCCTAACTTTTGTATATCTAGACTCATTCCAAAATAGTAATATAACCCAAAAACATTAACCTTCCTTTGATTAAATTTTTTCAGAACCAAATTTGGTCACCACTAATAAAAGCACAAAATCTAGTCCATGACAAGGCCCTAAGGGAATTACCTATCGCCACAGTCTGGAACAAGTGCCCAGGTATTAATAAATTTGGTTTGGGAATTATTTTTCCAACTACGAAAGCATAAAAAATAAAAAAAATCAATAATATGAATCAAAAATTTACATGCCAAACAAGCCTTAACAAAAAGAAGATCTGAATACATCATTTTAAATAACTTTTAAGAGGTCCAAAAATAAATAAAAACAGAAAGAAATCATCCACAAAGACTCTACATGACAAGGGGGTCATCACCCTCAATCCGTCTCCACAACACCTCACTGTAGGAGGAGATTAACATCCCAAATCATCTTCGCCCGAGGACTTTACCTTACTTGTGTCAAACATAATCATGTATACTAACACCCAAGTGTTGTAAGTAGGGTGTGAGCCAAATCCCAATATGATACCACCCAAATATTCCAAATAGTATGCAATACAGGGTGAAAAATCACACAGTTTTAATATGCAAGGAAAAACAGATATAAATTCTAAGAAATGCAACTTTCAATTGTAACCAATTTTTAAAATAAAACTATCATAATGTTAACACATTTTAATAATACATGTTAGAAACTTTAATGTATAGCCAAAAAAAACCTAATATAAGGGTAAATATCACAAATCCAATGTGCACCAAAACCGGGAACACCCCTAGGAACTTGATAGTCTCGGGCCCTATGTACCTCATACCTCGTACCTCGGTGTAAAATATCCATGTAAAAATACTTGCCTATTCATGATCCACTAGTAGGGAACATAACCATAACCTAGTGGTCCCCAAAAATCATCCATATAGTTTTTTTAGAGTTTTTTTATCCAAAATTCTAAGTGAAACATGGATAAAACCGCTCTGGGTCCCTAGCGTACTAGTATATATCCACCCACCTAGGTACCTGATCTTACCCCTTTGTGATAAAACAATTTCCATATTATAAATACATACATTTTAATAGAAAAACACCACTAATGGTCACATACAAATAATACAGAAACTATTCCCAATTTACATCACTTAAAACACACAACAAAAAATTTTGATTTTCAATAAAACAACTTGTCAAATATCTCCTTGTTTTCACCCAAAACTCCCTGAAATCCCCACATTGCACACCATGTGCACACTTATAAGTCCCCAAATCAAAAATGGAATCCCAATACCTTTCCATGAAACCAAAAAATCAGTTATAGGGCATCCACATATGAACCAAGAAGTGGTATATTTGTAAAACCTCTATTTTCACACTAACATGGCACTTAAAGTTCATATGCTTCACAAACACCGTTAATTTCTTTTCAGCAACAAAAAAAGAAATATACATTAAAATCATGATCTTAATCAATAATAAAATTCAATAAAATCACCTAAGTATTTAAAGTCTATCCCCAAATGAACCAATATAATATTTCTGTGAAAAACCCCCAATTTCACATAAAAATGGCACTTAAAATTGATTTGCTTTAAAAATACCACTAAAACAAATTTTTGCACCAGTAATCAAATGAGATAAACATGAAAATGTTATAAAAATAGAAATATAATTCATAAGAATTGAATACACATGGAATCACTTACCAAAATTGTTAAAACTTTGAATACTTTGTGCGAAAATTCAATCGCGCCACCACTACACCTCAAGGAAGGTAGAACCAGCCGAAAATCAAAATACTGGACCATGAAAACCCAAATTTAAACCATAGGTTATAATACTTACCCTATAGTCATTTGATACTTCATGGAAATTGGAAGAAACTTCATGAAAATGGGAGGAACTAAGAGGGAGAAACACTTACTTGAGATTGTGTGAAGTACCTCCACAAAACCCCCCTTCTAAATGGGGTTATAATGAGGGTTTTAGAGGCTTTGAGGGATTCCATGGATGTTAGGTTAGAAGTGGGGAAGAAAGGGGAGAATTAGGATAAAGTTCGGGATGGAAAAGAAGTCATTTAAATCATTTTTAATGAGATGTACATGGGCTCATGGTTTCTATCCATGATTTGGAAAACCATGCACCTAAACCATGCACCCTCATTTCTCCCCTAAAAACATCTCCAAATGAAACAAAAATTTGTAAGGGATTAGGGGGACTTAGGGAGTAATTATAGGATAAAAATATAAGAAATATATGTAAATTTAATTATGAACCTGGATGTGACAATATTATATTATTACATCATCACCAAAATTACATTAAATTTATCAATATAATATCGAATCATTATTTAAAATTTTAAATTAAATTTTAAATGATGAATATGGAAAATGAATTAAATCTCTTCATGGATATAGTAGGTTATACGTATTCACGAGTGAAAATATCATTCCATTAATGAGTAAAATTATAAGGAAGGGGGTGATATATTAATTTTTAAAAATAAAACTCATGTCAAATATTTAAGATATATAAATTTAATTTACCATTATTACATTCCATTTAAATGATAACTAAAAAAGTAATCACATTATTTTGTGAGGCAGTAGTCTGGTATACACAAGAGCGATGTTGTCATATTTTAAATGGGATAGAATGTAAATGGTATATGTGATTATAAAACTTCATAAGTATAATAACATCATTATTTTCAAAAAAATGTGTTAATTCCATCATTATATTGATCCTTTAAATGTGGTTGTAGAAAACAAATTACATTAGTTCGCGTGATGGTAGTCATCGTAAACGAAATCAATTGTTCCATTTCTCATTCGATGAAAGAGTTGATGGATATAGGTTATACCAATAAAATAATAATATATATTTATATTTAATGTAATAATTGTATTAAATAATAATGGTTTGATAATATTTTATGGATGTGGAATCAGAAACAAAATAAAAATGATCTTTTAATAATGTTACATATTATTTAGATAGCTTATTTAGGTTTTAATTAAAATACTTCCTTGGTTCGATTTTAGATAAAAAAATGGATCTATAATAATTGGATAAGATAAACTAAGTTATTTGAGTAAGTATTTTATAAAAAAATTATTTTTAGGTGTCTATATGATATGATGGGTATGGCTTTTTGTAAGTGGGGGAGAGGTCACACTAGAAATATTTGAAAGAATAATTTTTCCAAATGGTTTTATTATGATAAGAATCTTAAAACGTATCATAAAAGACCCTTAGAGGTTAAATGTTCTATATATGTTAATTATATTGGGTTTTGACATTATTTATTTAATTTTAACCCTTATCATTATATTTTAACCACCAATAAACTCGTTCTTACGTTTACCCTCATAAATAATTTTTTCTTTTTCACTATTAGTTAAGATATAAAATTAATTTTACATTATTAGATAATATAAATTATAATGATTCGAATTATGGAATCTTTTTTTATAAATTTAATCCATAGTAGTGGAAGAATAGATTTTAAAATTATACCTATAGATGTGGTTAAAATTTCAGCTTCCAATAAAAACATTCTTAAAAGTATAGAAGAATTTAATGTCAAAATTAAATATTAAATTCACTACAATGAATTAAATTTTTAAAATTTAAAAATATTTGAAATAAATTTACTTCTAAAAAAAATTAAAAAAGATTTTATCATTTTATATTATTAAAAATAAAATCCATTTTTTAATAATAATCATCATTTGTCTCTACTCAAGAAAAAATGAAACATTTCAGAAAATTATACAAATTTTACCCTATGATATTTTTGATTTTTGGATTTAAAAAATTAATTTAATTTTCTAAATTGTTATTTCTAAATTTGGTAGAAATTAATTTTAAAATATGTGTGAAAAGAGTGACAAAATATTCATTATAATTTTTTTTTCTGAAAACATTTCTTTTTCAATTAAATGGTTTATAAGTAATATATTACCATAATGTTAATCACTTATTTAATAAAATTAATTAATAGAAGTTTAATGTTGATGATACAATGATATACTATATTATAGATCATTTAGACTGGACATAACAAGTTCCTCACATAACAGACCCAACTTTTCATTAATAAATATTACATATTTTTATATGAATAGTAATATAATCCACAATAGAACGGTAAAGTTTTTGGGTATTAGGATATTAGATATAAAATATTAATATTTTATGAAATATCCCCAAAATCATTGAAAAATATTTTCATATATTTCAATTCTCTTAGGCATACCCAACATAGAACCAATGAACAAGATAATTAATTTGAGAATTAATTATGGGATTTTTATAATGGTGAATTTAGGTTAATTAATTGATGAATTAATTATCAATGCTTGAATTGGGAAATGTTGGCTTAGATTGAATATTTAGAATTATGAATTCAGGATAATTACTAGAAATGTTAATTATAAAAAGATGAATTTAAAATTTGAAGAAATTAATTGGTAGATTAATTATTACATATTAATTCTATGAATGGTTAATAAATTTTGTAATTAGATAAAAGAAAACAGTAATGTAATTAATTAATTAACCTCTGAATTAATTATTGGGCATGGATTAATAAATTTGTGAATTAATTAATGGTTTTGATAGATTTGGTGATAAACATGATTTTCTAGGCCGGTGATGGTATAAATACAAGTTTTTTGAATAAGGTCATGATAAGATGTTCAATACAATTATAGATCTATTAGGTTACCAGAGTGTTATACATGATGTTCTACACCAGTGATGTGAGATCACTAATGATATTTGTGTTGGTAGACATGATGCTATATACTAGTGATGTGTGAATGTAAATAAGGTTCATATGTGTGTGCTCCAATGATGTTATACACTAGATGTTTGTATAAATTTTGATATTGGGTGGCTAGAAATGTTGTTCTATGCCATAGAGTACTCCATGATTTGGCCTTACATGAGAATAATTTGAGCTATGGCATGATTCGAATCAGGTGATGATATATCACATCCCCTTTTAATACTTTGAGCTCTGGAATGAGTCAAAGAAGGAATGAAGATATGACATTACATAGGGAACACTTTATGCTCTAGTATGAGATGATGTTAATATTGAGGTATGGGTATCCCAAGTATCTCTAGAGTTAATTTGACTAAATAAATAATAAATTAAATCATGACAACTACTTATTTATGCATTGTACTTATTTCTTGTTAGAATTTCATAAACTATCTTATGACTAGATTTATTTTATAAACTATTGGTTGTGAACTACTAAGTTATACTAACACCCTATCGGGATTCCATATTGGTACCCTAATAGACTTTATTGTTGCACAACATATTAAGGGAAAATTCCATGGATTATATTGTTAATTGTGGATGGATCTTGTTTGGGGGAACCAAACATGGTTCGGGACCTGCTTGGGATTATTTAGTGTCTTTACATTAAAATGTTTTAAATACACTTTTACACTTATAATGGAATTTAATATTTCATTTTCAGTTTTTATTGTATTCCTTGTTTAGTTATCTTGTGAAATTTGTACTGTTATGATTATGTATGCTCCACACGTATTTATGTACTTCTGATGGTGTTTTACTATGATGAAAAGGGTGTATAGTCTCCCCATTTTGACTTACGAGACCATCATTGTTAGTCGGTAGCCTCTACTATTTGAAGAGACATGCTCGAGGACATGTGGCCCACTGGCCTGATGAACTATTGTGTGGAACCAAGGTCGGGATGTTACAAAGTGGTATCAGACCCCCAGTTTTATTTATTCTTCTTTTGTCTTACTATTTTGTGGAAAGGTATATATGAGACTTGGAAGAGTGCGGCTTAGTAATGAGATCATGCATGGGATTTTCAATCCAATGTATAGGGAAAACCCTGAGTACTCAGGGTTGGGTTGTTGCTATTGTTATTTTTCTTTACAGTTGAATATTATTTCACCCTGTGTGATGCAATTGTTGTGTGATGGGATTATTGTTTCTGAGGTTTTTTGAGTATTTATTTTTTTCCTGAAATGGAATGATATTTAATTCTACATGCATTATTCTAGTAAATTACTATTATCGTTACATGCATAATTTTAGGCACGCATAGAGAAAAGTGGGTTATGGGGAAGTTGTTGAACTTAAACTATTTTTTCTTGTTTGTGAAATTGAAATGGAAATGGTTCCCACCATGGAATTTAAAAAAATTATAATATTATATAAGAGGATTATAATTGGGTGTTGAAATGAGAAATATGAATGTGAAAACAATGTGGTTTCCCTTTTTAACAAAGACATAGGTGTAGAACAGTTAAGGGTAGTGATGGAACCTCAATTATGACCATTTGGGAAGATATATGTAAATTACTTGTTGTGACTAGTTTTTAATATTAATCTTATGAAAAATGTTATAAGGATGTGTTATGTGGCATAAGGAATGTTTTTGGCATTGTAGATATTCCTCCATGATTCTTGTTGAGAGGAACATAGGTGACATGGATAGGAATGGTCCTCCAGTGATGGAACATGAGGCTCCAATAGTTCTGTGTGAGGAAGAAAGGGGAGCTATTCCAGGATACCATCACTCTCCTCTTGTAATTCATGGATAGAGATCTAGATCAGGTTATGAAATTCATGTTTGATCGGACAAGGGAGGTTTAGTTTCAACACCCTCTAAGGTTTACTAGAGAAGTTGGACCAGAGGTAGTATATTTTTGGGTTGAATTGATCGAGGTGATACTTGACCATTAAGATACTCCTACTGAGAAGAGATTCATATTGGAATCTTACATTATACGAGGATCAGCAAAGCATTAGTGGGATGTCCATTCTCAGGCTAGACAGACTGGTGACATGCTATGGGGGGAATTCTTAGAGAAGATATTAGAACACTTTTACCTAGAGACACTAAAGAAGGAAATAGAATTCTAGTTCATGATATTGGCTCATGGAAACATGTATATAATGGAATATGATGAATTGTTTATATATTTACAACACTTTTCCCCAGTGTTAGTGACCGGTGAGGATACTTTTGTAAAATGATTTCAGGATGGACACATCTGTGAGATTAACTCAGAGTTAAATACCTTCAGGTAGAATAAATTATCATAAGTGTTAAAGAAGGATCTCATTTCTTAGAGAACCTGATGGAGGATCATAGTGGTGGAAATATAACTTCTACTATAAGATCAATAGGTGTGACTTTAGAGACCAGGAAGTAGCGTTATAAGAACATTAGTTAGGGTTGTGCAAAGCATGGTGGGAAATTAGGAGGATCTATTTCTCAGGTTATTACATATATTATTTTCCACCATTGTGGTAGGATATGATAATATTAAAACAATTGTCCTCAAACATTTGTGGAGTGCCAATCTTGTGGAAGACTCGGTCATCTATAGAGGTTCTACAAGAACCCAAGGAATATGGTCACTGATGGAGCATCTAGGTAAATTCAAAGTGTGTAAATGGGTTATTCTAGACCATATTAATCCCATAAATGGTTTTCTACAAGCCTAGGTGGTATAGGTAGCCTACATGGTTATTTTTTGAAATAGTTCCTATATCATCAGAGTGGTTCTACTTAGGGTAGTTAGACGTCATCACATGGAAGAGGGGCATGAAAAATTCATTTTGTATTTCCTATAGTTGTAGAGAGTGAGGTTGGGCCATCGATAGTGAGACATACTATTCTATTAATATCATCTTTAGATACAGAAATATTTGATACTGGTTCCTATCATTCATTTATATATGAAAAACTTGTTAAAGGTCTGAGATAGTAGGTTGAGTTTGAGAGAAGAGTAAAGACTATATATACACTGTTGGGTGTATGATCTAGAGATATCTATATGTGAAAGTCATGTTCTCTTCATATTGAAGAGTATCATTTTATATTGGATATCTATATTCTTGATATGACTGACTTTGACCTAATTATGGGTATGGATTGGCTAATCAGATTCCAAGAACACATTTATTATTACTACAAGAGAGTGATGTTTATGGATCCTAAGGGTAACACATACATTCACCATGTGGAGTGGGATATATGTGTAGACTAAGAAGGGACAATTTAATAGTAACTAGGAGAGATCACATCCTCGATTTATAGTCTTTTACCAGATGATGGAGGTGTTAAGTAACGTTTCTTTCCAATATTAGTGGAACATTTTTAGGATTTGATTCTTAGAGAGATCTCAGGGATTCCACCTAAGAGAGATGTGGAATTAACTATTGAGAAAGTGTCAGGTTCCAAGCTAGTATATATTCCACCACACATAATGGCACTAACTGAGTTTCACGAGTTTAAAACTCAATTGAAGGAATTGAAGGATAAAGGATTTATCTGACCAAGCACGTCACCTTGGGTGTCACATATGTTGTTTTCAATGAAGGATGATGGGATTTTACATTTGTTTTTCAATTAATAGACGTTTAATAAGATGAATGTGATGAAATTATATCTTCTTCCTCATATTGATGATATTTTTTACCATTTTAAGGTAGCATGTGTATTCTCAAATATCAAATTGGGATCACAGATCATCAGTTGAGAGATCAGACCTCTGATATATCGAGGACTTCATTTAAGAGTAGGTATGAGATTTTTGAGTTTGTTGTAATTCCTTTTGGGTTAAAAATGCACTAGAAATGTTTTTGGCCATGATGAACTAGATCTTTCATCTGTATCTGGATTAGTTTGTAGTAGTGTTTTTGGATGACATCTTGGTGTACACCAGGACTCACAAAGATCATGGCCAACATCTTGAAATCTTCATGGGTACATCAAGGGAGCATCATCTATATGAAGAATTATATAAGTTTTAGTTTTTGATTAACTAGGTACATTTATTCAGACACATCATCTCATTGGAAGTTGTGTTAGTGGACCCAGAGAAGGTCCAACCATTGGTATCTTATGAACACCCCAATAATGTTTTTGACATCCAATTCTTTCTGGGATTATCTAGATATCATATTATATTCATCAAATACTTTTCTTGTTTGGAAGTGCCACTCTAAGGATTGACCAAAATGGGAGTAATATTTGAAGGGTAGGAGTCTTTCAAGAAAAATTCATAGGATTTGAAGATGTATTTGATGTTGGATTCAATTTTGATCCTACCTCCGTCAGGTGATGAGTACAAGGTGTATTGTGACACTTCTTGTTTAGAGTCAGAACAATGTTTATGCAAGGGGATAATGTTTTGGCATATGAGCCTCTATAGTTGAGGCCACATGAATGGAATTACCCTACACAAAACCTCAAATTGGAAGAAGTGGTTTATGATTTGAATTGTTGGAGACACTATCTCTTGGGTGAAAAGATTACAGTTTATACTATCCCTTATAGATTGAGGTATATATTTTCCCAAATAGATTTGAATCTTCAACAGGGGATATAGGGTGAGTATATGAAGTCTTTTAATTTTGAACTAGAATATACACAAAGAAAGGAAAATAATATGGTTTATGATTTGTTAAATAAAACTTAGACTTAGATAGTTCAGGAATCTAGTATTGAGTGGAAGTTGATGAAATTACTAGCAAAAATACATGTGGCGGTTTAGGAGAGCCAGGACAAGATGAATCTTGTATATGATTCAATGGAGTCTACAAAATTGAAACAGATCAGGGATAGGTAATATGTGAACCCAAAGTTCTTAGCCTTTAGGTAAAACATTTATGTTGGGGAGAAACCTTCGGACTTGAGGATAATTGAGGATGAGATTATCTATATGAAGGATCAAGTAGTTGTACCTATGAGTATGCGATATGAGGTAATATTGGAAGTTCATGCCTCAAAGTGGGTGGTACATCTAGGTATGACCAATATGTATCATGAACTGCAATGATTGTTTTAGTGGTCAGGAATGAAAAAGGATATAGTAGGGTTCATGAACCAATGCTTCACTTGTCATCCAGATAAGACTGAGCATCATTGATCTAGTGGTTTAGTAAATCTGTTTCCTATTCCAGAATGGAAGTGAGATGATGTGATTGCTGATTTTCTAGTTTTTATTCCAATGATTATTTGGATGAATGAAGCTACTCAGGAAATTTTGGATCAACTAAAAAAGGTATCACATTTATTTCCTATAAGGGAAACCATTACCATGGTATAGTTAAAAGAACTGTATGGTTAGGTGATAGTCTGTTTTCATGGAGTGCATCAGACTATAGTTTTAGATCATGATTCATGCTTTACTCCGTGATTTTTTAGGGATTACAAAACGCACTGGGTATGATGGTTTTATTGAGTACGTCATTCCACCCATATATTGATGGTCACTCAAAACATACTATATAGGTGCTTGAGGATATGTTGCAGGCATGTGTGCATGTCTTCAGTGAGTCTTGGGAGAAGTAGTTGGATTTAGTGAAGTTTTCCCATAACAACAGTCATCAAGAAACTCTATAGATGTAACCATATGAGGTTATTTATGGTAGACCATGTAGATCACCGGTTTTCTAGATGGTAAAAGGTGATTCAGAGTTGTTGGGACTGAGTCTCGTGAAAGAGATGTCGAAAAAGGACTAGTTGATTCAGAAAAATATGTCTATGACTCAAATTATGTAGAAGTTGTATGATAATAGAAGGATACAATTTCTAGAGTTTATAGAGGTAGATTTTTTATTCCATTGGGTGTCTCCTAGGATATATCACCACATGATTTTGTGACAAGGTAAGTTGGCACACAATTTTTTTGACCATTCAAGATTGTGGAGAGAATCGGGCTAGTGGTGCATCGATTGGATCTTCCATGGAAATATAGTGCAATGAATGAGGTTTTACATCAATCATTACTACAAAGGTATCACCTAGACCCTTCTCATTTGATCTATGTGGATGAGTTTTATATTAAGATAGATGGGTCCTTCAAGGGGCATCTAATTCTTGTATTAGATCGTAGTGAAAACATGTTATAAGGAATGACCATGACCATAATTCATGTTTTGTGGAAGCATGGAAGTGTACAAGAGGAAACATGGGAAAGGGAAGCTGATATGAGGGATCAATGGCCAGATCATTTGGCTCAGAATCTTAGAGAATCATGGAACTCCAGTTTGAGGATGAGCTGTTATAAGGTGGGGAGATTGTAAGATCCTGACCATTTATAGAGTATCTCAGGCTTGAATATTTATGAGAGATTTGAAAAAGGGGACTGTGAACGGTTTGTGCATAGTTAAGGGAAGCCGTGCACCCAACCCAGCTAACCATGCATACCCAGATAGAGGGGATTCACACGGCTAGGGCACAGTTTGAAAAATGGTGAGCCGAAACCCAACTAATCATGAAACAGTGGGAAATGAGGTCCCCATGGTTGGTTCATAGTTTATCAAACTATGTCCTTCTTCCTAAGAAACCATGAGAACGGGTTTTTATCTGAAAATTTGTTTTAAAAAACCCCGAACACCAGAAACACCTGAAGAACCAAAATTTTGATGTAGGCTCGTACTTGACAATTTTTGGATGATTACAAATCTTTTTGGAGTGGATCCAAGGCTATATGACTACTATATTTCATGATTTTGAGCCCAAATTGAGGAGCCTATCTTCTCCTGGTAAGTGGATTGTATCCCAATCCTTATCCCATAGATTCTTTCATCTTATCTTAATTCTTTATTGGAGTTTATGATCTAGTTCTTAAGATCTAAACAATTTTGGTGAGATATAGATCATGGATTTAGATATAGATCTAGATTGATTAGATCTTGTCACGACCCCCTCCCCATAATGTGTACCCCTCCTAGAAGGGAAATGTGAACAGGGAGATAATGACCCCCAGAGTCCCGCCTCCAGTAGGCCCCGGGTTGGCGACTAGCACCGAGGGTATAATAAACACTCAAATGGGAGGCATTACCCTCTAAGAGAACACATGCGTAAGAGAGAGATAAGATAGACACCAACAAAATCCAACTTAGAACTGAAATATAAAATAAACCCAAGTACATATATGTAATGCAATGAAAAAGTACTACAACTGAAGTGGAAAACAACAAGTACCCCAAGGAAAGTAAAAAACAACAGTGATCACAAGCCCGAACAGATCCTGAAACATAAGCTAGTAGTAGCCATCCTGATCGCAAACCTGCTCCAAGTGACCTGAAAAACAGTTTATATAAACGTAGGGTGAGAATAACAGTATACTCAGTAGGATCCTCCCCTGAATCCTCTCGTGCAAAAGTAAAGAAAGCATGCTAAAGCACAATGAAGAACAGTGAAACTAACTCGTCACCTAAACAGGTATACTATGTTCCCAACCTCACCATGGCTACTCTCACCATGTAACACATACAAGAATATATCATATATTAAAGAATATCAAGGTTACCCCACCACTACTTCCCCACTGGTTTGCTGCTTTGCCCCAATGACATATGTCATGTGCATCTCTCTCCAAAGGTTTGCCCGTATAATCATGGGATAAGCTCCACAATCTGTACCACATGCACCACAAAAGCTTACCCGCAGACACCTAGGCGAAGCACCACACCATCCTCACAACCAAAAGTAACCAGGTAGTTTCCGGGAGCCACCATAGCTCACATAACGTGTATCACACGCTGGGTACTATACCTCAAGCCATTACAGCCCATACACAGAGTAAGGATCCTCAATCCATCAAGTCCTATACACGTTAAACCTATAGTAGTTCATAGGATACTATATCCAGAATATATGTCTGTGAAAAAACCATAACCCATTACAGCCCTTTACACACATATATGGGGAAAACTAACTGATGTGCCTCATGGCACTACTATCTACCAAGAGAAGAGAGTGGGGTCAAAGGGGTTAGTTATCCATTCATCCTCCCACCAAGATGTTGGGGAAACACCCCCCAAGGCTCAGAATCCACAGGGTGTCAGTTTCCCTTAATGACAGGGTGGTGTAGCATATAGAAACACAAAAAGGTACAGAATATATAATAACTCACAACCACACTATGGACATAGCCTAGTCTTAGACACAACTGCAGCTAACGTCTCTCGGACTCCGGGTTGCCACTTCTAAGACTAGGCATCCTATAAGAACACAAAAATTTAAAGGGGTTTATTAGATTACTCATTTCCCTTTTTATAAATTCAACTGTACATTAATTAATTATTTATAAATTAATTAACCATGAACAATTTTCACATTAAATTCCATTAACATCACAACCAAAATCCACTATCCCTTCAAAACTTCACAACCTCATCATTAAGTTCTAACAAAATCCAACCCCATGGGTTAACATCATTTATTCAAAAATTCATTATTGAATTACTTTCCCATATTACCAAGCATTCTAGAAGAGAAACTTATGCTACTAAACACAAGGGGGCTCAACACGGTGAGTAGATGTTCTACCAGTCGAGTCTTTGCCGCCTATAGCAAGAGTGTAGACACATTCTCCCTTAAGAGGCTAAACACGGAAAGCACATGGAATACCCCGCGTGTCTTCACCTCCTTCGGAAGAAGGGTAAGAAAGACCAGCTGCCTTGAGAAGTGGGGAAAAGTAGTGGAGATAAACCACCAAGAATCAATAAACATCCAAAAATCACATCCATCCCATTCCATCATCATCGGTGTCCTCCCTGACACCCACATGCATAAAACGATGCATCTCTCCACTCTAGGTGTCATCCTCTGCCACAACCACAGGGCCTCCCTGCCTCCACACATCTTAACACCCCTCCAGGGTCACATCACAACACAAGCATCACAACACCCCTCCAGGGTCACAATACTACACAAGAAGCAGGAAAACAAACATTACAAAAATTTGGGCTCTTGGAACTTTACCAAGGCATCCAACCTTCAAACAACAAGCACCAAAAATCACATCAAATTGTCTTTTAGACCTAATTGACAATAGGAGGGTAACTCTGAACCCTTCATGGAACTCAATCAAGTTATTTAATCCATATTGAATTAACAAATTCAATTCATTGGCTCCAACATCCTAAACCAATTCAGTAAGCTATCACTGAAGATTAAACATGCTTACTATTCCAAATTTGATCACTATCATGTCACAACCGGAACCAAGTCTACTTTCATCCCTCTTTATATTTATCCAACCAATTATCAATTAATTCTGGCTTTACATTCTTTATCAATTTCATCAAGAACCCCATGCTAACAAGAAAGGCATAGATATCACACTTATCTAGCAAATCAAGAGGCAAACTGTAATCACTGTACAAGGAAACAACATGAGATCAAACCAATTATTCTAATCCGGTTCAAGTATTTAATTAGGTCAATTCCATTGTGATCAAAAGGGCTAAATCATTCTAACTCTATGATTTCACATAAACAACTAAAGAAGCCAGAAATCCCCTACCTCAAAGGTTTTCGAGG
Organism: Viscum album; assembly: GCA_963277665.1. Taxonomy (NCBI): domain Eukaryota; kingdom Viridiplantae; phylum Streptophyta; class Magnoliopsida; order Santalales; family Viscaceae; genus Viscum; species Viscum album. Next base: position 1,342,197,150 of record OY728140.1, on the reverse strand, counting down.
AAAACCACAACGGTCAATGAACTCCCAAGAAACCGGGTCAATTGTCCACAAATCCTCATTATATTTCATATCCCAACACAACCAAGACCAAAGATCATCACAATGGACATCCACACACTTAGATCTACCCATAAAATGTGTAGATCTAAGATCCTGAGAGAAGAGGGGGGGGGAATATCTAGGTATATCTAAGAAAACAAAAAAAAGGATCACATACCTCGAGAAACCGGCTTCGATTCGCGAAGATAAGCCTCCAGATCGCCTCCAAAATTCTTGGGAGAGGTTCTTCCACCTCCAAGGAAGGGTAATCCCAAGTTATGGCCGATTGGGGGCTTAAACGAGGTGATTAAAGGCAAAAAAAGTTAGATCCACAATTTTAGGATCAAACTTTATGTTCCTGAACTGTTTAACAGACCGTGCACTAACCGTGTGTTAGATTCTACCTCGACAATCAATCCCCGCATGGTTAGTCCGCATGGTTAGACAAACCATGTGCTAACCATGCATTAGCCACTGCCTCTAAGACCAGCCTTGCACAGTTTTGCTGCACGGTTTAGGCAAACCGTGCGCCTCCCGTGTGAAGGCCATAACCCTTTATATTTCCTTAAATGTCCACCCAAACGTACACCAAGTCAGATTCTCCTCCCAGAACACCTTCATCTCCACATTTTCACAAAGGAATGGACCAGAGAGGTCCGGGCCATTACATCAGATACCTCTCAAAACATTCTCGTCCTTGAGAATCCAAAACCCACCTAAAGAGAAAACGGAACAGGGTCTCTACAACCACCCACCAAGATTCCTCTCAAAAGAGAGAAAGCCACCAAAGAAACAAAGGGATCCATCACATAAACATGAAGTTTTCAAAACCACATTATCTTCAATGATACATGGAAAGAGTTAAACATCAAACAACTATGGGTACTGAGCACGTATCTGTGATTCACATTCCCAGATACTCTCCTCCATGCCACTGTGTCACCACAAGACACAAACTAAAGGGATGGAATGCCCGCGCAACACCTTCTCCTTGCGGTCTTGGATCTCCACAGGTTTCTCCTCAAAGGTGGAATCATCATCTACATCAATCTATCCCCAATCGATGATGTGAGAGTCATCATGAAGATAACAATATAGCTGTGATACATGGAATACATCATGTATTTGACTCATCTGAGGGGGAAGTTCTACTCGATATGCCACAGCTCCAACATGAGCTAACACCTCGAAAGGACAAAAAAAACGGGGAAAAATATTGCTCCCATGACCAAACCTTCGCTGCCCATGACGGGGAGTCACCTTCAGAAACACATGATCCCCAACATTAAACTCTAGGAGCCTCCTTCTTTGATCGGCATATGATTTCTGATGATCTTGCGCTGTCTTCATTCTCTCACGAATCACTTGAACCATCTATGTCGTATTGTGCACTAGTTCTGGTCTGAGAATTGCTGCCTCTTTGACCCCAGTCCAGCACAATGGAGAATGGAAAAGCCAACCATAAACGGATTTTAATGGCGCCATACCAATGGTGGGGGTGAAAACTATTATTGTAGGAAAACTCCACCAAGGGTAATTGCCTCCTCCATGAACCTACAAAATCAATAATACAGGAGCACAATAAGTCTTCAAGAGTTTGGATGGTTCGCTCCGTCTGACCATCCCTTTGAGGATGAAAAGCAGTGCTAAGGCATAACTGAGAACCAAAATCATGTTGGAGACCTCTCCACATCCTGGAGGTAAAACGAGGAGCTCGATCAGAAATGATCATCCTAGTGACTCCATGAAGTCTCACCACCTCTTCCAGACACTTCCTCGACAAAAATTCCCCCGATCTTGACTCCTTGATTGATATAAAGAGGGCTGATTTCGTTAAATGATCCACTACCACTCAAATAGCATCATATCCTCCTAGAGCTTTAGGTAAGCCAGTAACGAAGTTCATTGATATGTCCTCCCACTTCCACTGAGGAATATTTAATGGCTGGAGAAGACCACTAGGAACATGGTGTTCGGCCTTCAACTTCTGGCATAAAAAAAAATCGAGACACAAACTCCGCAACCGCATGCTTCTGCCCAGGCCACCAAAACTGGCTCCTCATGGATCGGAACATCTTTGTCACACCAGGATGCACCAGTAAAGGAGAACCATGGAACTATCTGAGGACCGTCTCACATATTTCCAAGGGAACAAAAAGCCTTCCATGATACAACACTCTGTGTTGTTCATCCTCAGACCAACCATCAGGGGCCTCACTAAAAACAACTCGGTCTCTCCAGACCTCCACCTCAAGATCCCCCAACTGGGACTCTTCCACGTTCTACACCAGGGATGACTACACCATCATCTAGAAAAGACAGCCTCTACCCCAAATTTCTCCCATATCGAGATGTAATGCTGACAGTTCTTCCATTACTGTCCAAGAATCATCATATTCACGCACAGCATCACTATGTGACTTTCAGCTCAGTGCATCGGCCACAACATTCCCTTTTCCTGATGTATATGATATTTCAAAGTCGTATTCCTGCAAGAACTCCATCCACCGATGATGTCGCAAGTTCAAGTCACGATGGGAGAAAACATACCTCAAACTCTTATGATTAGTGAAAACCATAAAGCATTCACCAATGAGGTAATGTATCCACAAATTCAAAGAAAACAATATGACTTCAAACTCAAGGTCATGAGTGGCATAGTTGAGTTCATGGGGATGCAACTGTCAAGACCCATAAGAAACAACTGACCTCTGCTTCATGAGAACACAACCTAGCCCTAGATGCGATGCGTCGCAGAAAACATCAAACTGAACTCCCTCACCTGGGAGACAAAGAACTGGAGCACTACTAGCTTCTCTTTTAGATACTCGAAAGCTTCCTGACACTAATCAGTCCATATGAATTCTTGATACTTTCTAGTCAAAGCTGTCAGAGGAGTCACAACTTGTGAGAAATTGGCTACGAACCTCCTGTAGCATCCTGTGATGCCAAGGAAACTTCGCACCACTGAAACTGTATTGGGGGATGCCCAAGACACAAATGCTTCTATCTTCGATGGATCCACAGCTAATCCCTATTGCGACACAAGATTCCCCAAGAAACAGACTTCTAGATCCCAAAAATCACACTTTGACAACATCCCGAACAACTGATATCGACGAAGAAATCCCAAGATGGATCACAGTTGCTCCACATGCACTTCTTCAGATGTGGAGTACACAAGTATTTCGTCGATGAAAACTACCACGAACTTGTCAAGGAACTGACAGAAAACAGCATTCATCAAACCCATGAACACAGCTGGAGCATTCGTCACAACAAATGGCATTACAACGAACTCATAATTCCCATGATGACAATGGAAAGCAGTCTTCGGGATATCCTCATCCTTCACACGCATCTAATGATATCCTGACCTCAAGTCGATCTTTGAGAACCAACTTGAACCCTTCAGTTGATCGAATAAGTCATCAATCCGTGGAATATGATAGCGATTCTTTATGGTCACTTTGTTTAAGCGACGATAATCGACACACAACCGCAAACTGCCATCGCCCTTCTTCATGAACAGAACTGGTGCACCCCATGGTGACACACTTGGTCGAACAAAAAAACACTTAAACAGACCATCAAGATATATATGTAGCTCTCGTAACTCAGAAGGGGCCATCCTATATGGAGACATAGATATAGGAGACACTCCTGGCTGTAGCTCGATCCCAAACTTGATCTCTCATTGAGGGGGTAAGGCTACAACCTCTTATGGAAAAACATCAGGGTACTCGTCTACGACCCTAGGAAATGCCAACTGTCGAACCTCTGAAGAACTCAGTATCATCTCAGTCGCCGTGGTTGATAAGGATGGAACTCCTCTGTGACCCATCCTAGGATCTCGATCACCAACAAACACCACTTTCTCTCCATCTGCACCAATGAAAACGACCATCTTCCTGAAGTAGTCTATGATATCCTTCACCGAATACAGCCAATCCATGCCAAGGATGAAATCATATGGTTGTATCCATAAACATAGGAAATATCCCCAAGAGTGGTGTTGCCCCAACACTAGCTCACAGTCTCTACATACTTCAAACAAGCTATCTCGACCTCCAACTGGTGTAGTCAACTCCAAGGGCACTGGAAGCCTCTCCACACCATGTCCCAAGGCATGGACAAGGGTAGGTGATATGAAAGAGTGTGTCACTCTTAAATCAAACAAGGCATACACCAAGGTAGAAAACGAGAAAAGGGTACCTCGAACAATGTCTGGATCATCTGGAGCTGGCAACGCTAGGTAATGAAGCTGACCACGACCTCCTTCATGGACTCTCTGACCCTAATGATGACTACCACCACGACCGCACTCTGCTCTCTGAGGACGAGGAGCGTCATGGGGCTGTCCTTTGCCTGTCCCTTCTACCCCCTGCTGATCGAAAGCTGGTGCAACTGGCTGCTAGTGCCTCGGATGGAACTGCCTCAACGGAGGAACCTGGAGCGAAGCGCCTGACACACATTGACCGCCCTGAAAGGTCGGGAACTTTCACTGCTAATGACCACGACCACCATAAAAAAAACAAGTGCCAGATCCCTTTTCATAGGTCTGAGAGTTGCGGCCTACGGAGAAATGAGATGTGAAGGGCTGGGACCTACCCCCTGCTGAACGGAAACTCCTCTGCCCTGAAAACTGGGAACCCCGGACCACAACCTTGCTTCATGAGGAATCATGCAGATTCCCCTCTCATGACGATCCGGTCCTGGACAACGTCCTCTCAACAACATCCGCCCTCGCCAGCACCTCAAGATATGTATTCAACATAAATGGGGTGACCTGGAGCTGGATCTCTGGATGCAAAGCCTCCTCAAAATGCCTCACTATGGCCTCCTAATCTGGTAACAGGTCCGAAGCATATCGTAAAAGGTTCCTGAAACGGATTTCAAACTGTCGAACAGTAGTGATCCTCTGTCAAAGGGTATGAAGCTCCTGGCGACTGGATTCCTTTGCAGTCGAGGAAAGGAACCTGACTCTGAACATATCTCGGAACTCCTCCCATGAGATTGCTGACTCCTCGCGATCCCCAAGGAACAAGAACCCCCACTTCCTTGCTGCTCCACGCAGTATCATCACATCTAAGGACACCCAGTGCTCCTTCCGAGCACAGATCAAACTGAAGCCTATCTCGACCTGCTCCAACCAGTCTTCTATGACTGCATCTGAAACGGAGCGCTCATACTTCTGCAGAATTTGGCGTTGAAACTCTCGGAGTGTCTTCCTCCATGTGTCGTCGTCGTCAACCTCTAACCTGTGACGAACCGTTGGAATAACCTGCTAGAAATATTCTACGCAACCCTGATGAGGACGTCAACCAGGATCCATTACTGCACAATAAAAAAAATTAGAGCTCATAAGCCTGGAATATGGAAGAATCAACATTAATTAATTAATTGTTTTCTTTTATTCGTTTTAGGTTAACCTATCCCAAGGTCTACCCATTCAAACACAGGCACAAAGAAGAATGATGCATGATCCTTTCCTATGTCTCTACCCTACAACTATTATCACCCTGTTTAGTAGCCATTGTATACTTAAAGGTCCATACATCATATCATAGGAGGCCCTAAACGCCTATGTCTTAACCGGTCTTCAGTGTTTACCTCACTTTCTAAACATGAATGACATTGTTGCCCTACCAACCCATGCAACCTCACTTGTGCCTAACTCCAAACTCCATCATATCCCTCAACCAGACCTTTGATACAACTCTTTCACGACCCCCTCCCCACAAAGTGTACCCCTCCTGTGCTGACAATGTGAAAAGGGAGATAATAACCCCCGAGTCCTGCCTCCAGTAGGCCCTGAGTTGGAGACTAGCACCGAGGGTATAATAAACACTCAAATGGGAGGCATTACCCTCTAATAGAACACATGCAGAAGAGAGAGATAAGATAGACACCAACCAACTCCAACTCAGAACTGAAATATAAAAGAAACCCAAGTACATATATGAAATTCCATGAAAAATTACTACAACTGAAGGGAAAAACTATAAGTACCCAAAGTAAAGTAGAAATAGCAGCGATCACAAGCCTAAACAGCTTCTGCAACACAAGCTAGTAGTAGCCAGCCTGATCTCCAACCTACTCCAACTGACCTGAAAAATAGTTTATATAACCGTAGGGTGAGTATAACAATATACTCAGTAGGATCCTCCCCGAAACCTCTCGTGCAAAAGTAATGAAAGAATGCTAAAGCACATTGAACAACAGTAAAACTAACTCATCACCTAAAAAGGTATACTATGATCCCAACCTCACCATGGGTACTCTCACCAAGTAACGCATACAAGAATATATAATATAGTATAGAATATCAAGGGTACCCCGCCACTACTTCCCCACTGGTTTTCCTCTTTTCCCCAAAGACATAAATCCTGTGGATCTCTCTCCAAAGGCTTCCCCTTATAAACATAGGCTGAGATCCACAATCTGTACCACGTGCACCACAAAGGCTTTCCCATAGACACCTGGGCGAATCACCACACCATCCTCACAAACAAAAGTAACCAGGTAGTTTTCGGGAGCCACCACAGATCACATAATGTGTATCATATGTCGGGTATTATACCTCAAGCCATTACGACCCATACACCGAGTAAGGATCCTCAAGCCATCACTGCCTATACACGTTACACCAATAGTAGTTTATAGGATACTATATCCAGAATATATGTGTGTGGCAAATACACAAGCCATTAAATCCCTCTACACACATATATGGGGAAAACTAACCATTGTGCCTCATGGCACTATTATCTACCAAGAGAAGAGAGCAGGGTCAAAGGGGGTAGTCAGCCATTCATCCTCCCACCGGAATGTGGGGGAAAACACCCCCCAGGGCTCAGAATCCCTGGGGTGTCAGTTTCCCTTACTGATAGGGTGGAGTAGCGTATAGAAACACAAAAAGTATAGAATATATCATAACTCACAACCACACAATGGGAATAACCTAGTCTTAGACACAACTGCAGCTAAAGTCTCTCGAACTCCAGGCTACCACTTCTAAGACTAGGTATCCTATAAGCACACAACCATTTAAAGGGATTTTTTAGATTACTTCCTTCCATTTTTATCAATTCCACTGTACGTTAATTAATTATTTATACAATAATTAACCATTAACAATTTTCACATTAGATTATATTAACATCACAACCAAAATCCACTATCCCTTCAAAATTTCTCAACTTCATCATTAAGTTTCATCAAACTCCAACCCCATGGGTTAACATCATTTATTCAAAAATTCATTATAGAATTACTTTCCCATATTCCTAGGCATTCTATAAAGGAAACCTATGCTACTAAACCCAAGGGGGATCAACACGGTGAGTAGATGTACTACCAGTCGAGTCTTTACCGCCTATATGAAGAGCGTAGACCCATTCTCCCTTGAGAGGATAAACACGGAAAGCATGTGGCATACCCCGCGTGTCTTCACCTCCTTCGGAAGAAGGGTAAGCAAGACCAGTTTCCTTGAGAAGTGGGGAAAAGTAGAGCAAATAAGACACCAATAATCAATAAACATCCAACAATCACATCCATCCCATTCCATCATCCTCGGTGTCCTCCCTGACACCAACATGCATAAACCAATATATCTCGCCACTCTAGGCATCATCCGCTGCGACAACCACAAGGCCTCCCTACCTCCACACATCACAACACCCCTCCAGGGTCACATCACAACACAAGCATCACAACACCCCTCCAGGGTCACAAAACAACACAAGCAACAAGAAAACAAACATTACAACAATTTGGGCTCTTGGCCCTTTAGCAAGGCATCCGACCTTCAAACAAAAAGCACCAACAATCACATGAAATGGGATTTTAGACATAACTCACAACAAGAGGGTAACTCCAAACCCTTCATGGAACTCAATAATTTTATTTAATCCATATTTAATTAACAAATTCTATTTGTTGGTTACAACATCCTAAACCAGTTCAGTAAGCTATAACCGAAGATTAAACATGCTTACTATGCCAAATTTTATCAATATCAAGTCACAACAAGAACCAGGTCTGCTTTCATGCCTATTTATATTTAGCCAACCAATTATCAATTAATTACGGATTTACGTTCTTTATCAATTTCATCATAAACCCCATGCAAACAAGTAAGTCATAGATATCACACTTATCTAGCAAATCAAGAGGCAAACCGTCATCACGGTACAAGGCAACAACATGCGATCAAACCAATTCTTTTAATCTGGTTCAAGTATTTAATTAGGTCAATTCAATTGTGATACAAAGGGTTAAATCATGCTAACTCTACAATTGCACATAAAAAATTAATGAAGCCACAAATCCCCTACCTCAATGTTTTCTGAGGAAAACCACAACGATCGATGAACGCCCAAGAAACCGGGTCGATTATCTATGAATCCTCCTTATATATCCTCTCCTAACACAACCAAGACCAAAGATCATCACAATAGACATCCATACACATAGATCTACCCATAACATGTTTAGATCTAAGATCCAGAGAGAAGACGAGGAGCATATCTTGGTAGATCTAAGAAACCAAACAAAAGGATCACATACCTTGAGAGACCAGCTTTGATTCACGAAGAGAAGCCTCCAGATCGCCTCCAAAATGCTTGGGAGAGGTTCTTACTCCTCCAAGGAAGGATAATACCATGTTATTGCTGATTAGGGGCTTAAAAGAGGTGATTAAAGGCAGAACGAGCTAGATCCACAATTTTAGGATCTAACGTTAAGTGCCTGCATGGTTAGTCGGCATAGTTTAACAAACCGTGCGCTAACCCTGCATTATATTATGCCTCGAAAATCACTCCTCACACGATTAGTCTGCACGGTTAGACAAACCATGTGCTAACAGTGCATTAGCCACTACCTCCAAGACCATCCTTTCATGGTTTGGCCGCACGGTTTAGGAAAATCGTGCGCCTCCCGTGCGAATGCCATAACCCTTTAGATTTCCCTAAATGTCCACCCAAACGTACACCAAGTCTCCTTCTCCTCCCGAAACACCTCCAGCTCCACATTTTCACAAAGGAATGGAATGGAGAGGTCTGGGCCATTACAGATCTTGATATTATTGATCTTGGTTTCGGGATCTAGATCCGAAACTCAGATCTATGTAGTTGTGATGCTCAAATTTTGGGGATTTCCATAGTCCGAACATCCATCAATGAATCGAGGTAGGTGGTCTAAAACTTAATTTCCATAGTCATGATTTTGATTTTTTATATGAAAGTAGAGAATTTATAGATCTTTTTAGAAATTGGATTTCCAAATAAGAATTATTTAATTTGTAGAATTAATTAATGATGGATTTTTATGGAATTGCGGGACTTAAAACCAATGAAAAATATATTAATATGAGAATTAATTATGGGATATTTATTATTGTGAATGTATTATAATTAATTGATGAATTAATTGTCAAGGATTGAATTGAGGAATTGTAGTTTTGATTGAATATTTAGAGTTATGTGTTTAGGATAATTCCTTGTCATGTTAATTATCAAAAGATGGATTTCAAATTGGTAATAATTAATTGGTAAATTAATCATTACATGTTAGTTATATGAATGGTTAATAAATTGTTTAATTTGATAAAGGAAAAAGTAATGTGACTAATTAATTAGTTGTTTAATTAATTATTGGTCTTGGATTAATTACTTTTTGAATTAATTATCGGTTGAGATGGATTGTGTGCTATAAATGACATTGTAGGCTTGTGATGGTATACATATAAGATTTTTTAATGATGTATTTACATTAAATTCTCATCCATGGTAGCTCTATTGGCTTATTTGGGTGTTATAAATGATGTTCTACACCCATGATGTGAGTGCACCAATGAGAATCGGCTTATTAGACATGAATTTCTAAATGAGGGATGTGTATGAATAAATAATAATTGGGTGTTATACCTGATGTTCTACACTAGATATATGTATACATGTTGAGATTGTGTGGATATATTTGACGTTCTATTCCATAGAGTACTCCAACATATGGCCTCACATGAGAATAATTTGATCTCATACATGAGTTGAATTAGGTGATGAGATATCATATCACCTTCAAATACTTCGAGCACCGACATGAGTAAAATATGGTATAAGGATATGATATTACCTAGGGAATTCTTTAGGCTTCGATACAAGACAAAGTTAGTATTTTAGGTATGGGTGTCCTTGGGAACGCTGAAGTTAATTTGATTAAATAAAGAATAAATGAAAATGTGATAACTATTTATTTATTCATTTTACCTATTTATTTATATAATTTCATACATTATATTTTGACTGTACTTGTTTTAGAAACTTGTGGTGGTGGCCTACTAATTTGAATCACTACCTACTCTAGTTTCCTGACCGATACCCAAATTGACTTTATTTTTGTATGAAAGGTTACAATTATTGGACTTGGATTAGATTGTTGATTGGGGATGGATCCAGGTAGAGGGAACTAGGTGTGGTTCACGACCCTCATAGGAGTATTTACTATATTTATAATTATTGTTTTCTAGAAACATTGACACTTATACTGGCATTGCATATTTCCCTTTCAGTTGAGTATTATATTACTTATTTGGTTATCTTGTGAAATTTATAGTGATTTGATTATATATGATTCCACAATTATTTATTTATTTACACTGGTGTTTTACTCTGATGAAAAGGGGGAATAGACTCCCCATTTTGAGTTACCAGACCCTTACTTATAGTTGATAACCTCTAGAATTTGGGGAGACGCGCTTGAGGTCATGTGGCCCACCGGCTCCAGGAACCATCATGTGGCTCTCGGGTCGGGACATAATAATATTTAAATATTTCAATCTTATGAACAATACTTATTAATGACATTAATTTGATGTATATACACCACACAAAAGAAACAATTGGTGCAAAAGGCATGCTTCCCAAAAAAAGAACAATGAGGTAAAAATACCATACCTCAAGTTTTAAGTCTTCTTTTTCAAATTGTAAACTCATGTATAATAAATATTAATTTATTATACATGTATTCCATAACATCTTATCCAAAATTTATTAATAATTTGTTATTAAAATCACTATTCTGGTTGATACCTGTTTCATTTTCCAAGAATGTTTCAGTTTTGTATTACTCATCCTTATAGATTGATCATGGTACCATACTATCCAGAATGTTAATCATTGTATAAAAATAATATATAATAAATACATACAAATTTATAATCATTAATATAAAATAGTGATTGATAAATGAATTAAAAATTTCATGGATACATTAAGTCATACATATGTATTAACCATGTTCTAAAATTTCTAATAATAGATTCAAAGAAAAGTACAAAAATATTAATAACTCCATGATCATTATTATATAATATATGTATCAATATTGACTTAGAAATGCCGAATCCAATTTATACTATCCATTAAATTCGAATGATTACAAGTAATCAAATATTAGAGGACCAAGAATTTAGTATTCTTGGTAAACCAGATACACACACGAGTCTTATATTAAAAACTAATACACTAATTACAATTTTTTTCTAAATTAATAACATAGAGGATAAAAACATCATGGGTAGATTTATTACATATTTTATATCCCTACAAATATTTTGTAGGACACTTCTTGGATTCTTGTAGAAATGAAACATAATAAGGGTAAGCTCAAATGCTCGGTAAGGGTAAATTATAGTGGAAGAAATAATGATTCAATGAGAATAATAATCATGGAATAGAAAATATCTAAAGATAAATACCATGTAATGAAAAAATAAGTAAATTCATAAAAATATGGAAAGGTAATAAATCAAATCACATGCCTTTCAATAAACTAGATAACAAAAAATCACTATCATAAGGTAAGATACTGAAGCACATTTCATTTAATCAATGAACTAAAATTGAAATGTATACATAGAGATTTGAACTAAAAATCTAATGGATGAATAATATTTAAAAATAAATGAATGAAATTATTGATTATTGGATGCCATGTTTTCTAGGTACATGGTACCTTTTCTGTCAATACCTATTACAAGACAGTTTAAAACAAATCCGGTAAAAACCCATATAATATTTCTAGCCAAATAACTCATCCCATAAGAATACTAATACATCAAGGGGATATCTATTACTAGGACCCACTCATTTCATTCCAGTCCAAAACATTCCTCATATTTTGAATAATCAATATAACAATGTTCTTTAACAAATATCTATATGGAGTAAGAGATAAGGATTTATATATATTTACACAAATAATAAAATAACTATCAAAGTAAACACTATATAAAAATTATATACAATTGAGTAAATGAACATATCCATGATAAATGACATATTAAATTATGGTAAATTCTATATTCAATGATCATGAGATATTGAATATTTCACGGGGACAAAAAGGAATCAAGGAACTGAATGTAAATAATATCCATGTCCAAATAAATCTTAAACAATCAAGATGATGGTTAATTATAGTATCAATACCACATACCCTAAGTGGAGTAAAATAATGGGTTATTGTCATTGATTAATGGAAATATTATGAAAATATATTTTAAAAATATTATTGAGGAAAATTCCTTAAAAAACCATTTCTATAAAAATAAATTTTAAAGAAAATTTCTTTAAAAATTAACCGTTTTAACATGAAAAGTAAGATTCGATGTAATGATGGATGTAGAATTCATACATGGTGTACATGGAAAATAGAACATTCCTTTTCCATGATAAAAGGATAGAAAAATGCCTTCTTTGGAAAATGACAAGATGATTCCATTAAAAACATTTTAAAAAGTAAAAATGGGTAAAAATTTATTTACTAAATCATTTTAAAAATATTTTTGAAAACATATTAATAGAACTCTTTTTTGGAAGAAAATATTATTTCCAACTATAGAGATAAATAAAGTCCGGTTTTCTTAAAAACATTTTCTAAAACACCTTGAGTACCAAAGAGTGGGAAAATAGTAATAATACTTGAAAAGTGTTTTGATTTACTATAGGAGAGGAAAATTAAAGGGTTTTTTGAATAATGGTTATATAATTTCCTTAAATATAAATGAATGACTAGTAAAATTCTTCTTGAGGAAAATAATATTTTAACATTCCAACTTATCCCATACCACATTGAAACATTTTAAATCATAAGTATTATGAAGGAATAAAATTAATTCATGTTATAATATCATTATATTAATGAAATTAATAATATATCTTGTAAAATAAACATATATACACCAAATAAAATAAACAAGTATAAAAAAAAGTCTCAATGGAATGTAAATTGAAATGAAATCCATTATAATTGTGTTATCTTAAGAATTAGGAAACCCAAAAGTAGTAATCATTGAATAAAACATATAAATACCATAAATATAGTATAATTAATTATATAAATTGTCAATGTGTCAGTATGTATTCCATAAATAATAATTTAGGTTCACAATAATAATATATTCCACACGGAGAGAAAACCGAGACAAGAATCCCTTACCTTGCCTCTGAATTGTCTCGTGTGTCTTTATATTCATGAATAAAAAACTATTGGTAATTATTTACTCTCTTGAGATCCATTTTCATGTTCATAATTTATTAAATTTTACTTATTACTATGTTTTATAAAACTACTTAAACAATAATGTTTACGTCTAGCATTTTGACCAAGTTCGGTTTATATGTCAAAAATTACATTGGTAGGTTAACTAAGGTCAAAGGGTTTATTATATAAGATCTACATAATAATAAAAATTACATATTTATCATATTTATACATGAATTATAATTTTAAAACCAATAATTAAATATGGTTATGAAAAAATGAACCAATTTTACACTCCTGGAGATGGTAGGTCGAATTTACGCATGGGTAATGTTCCAAATTTTCAATGATCATTATGAAAATTTGGTAATTAATACTATATATTTACATAATGATAATTATATCATAAATAAAATATTATTTAATCATATATACTTATATATATAATTATTTTTAGGTAAAAGGAATCACATCTTGTCATGGAGGCGGTAATGCACATTTCTACGAATGACTTTATCACTTTGTGTGTGAAAGGGTAATAATGAAAATGATATATTGTTATATATTATTTTAATAAAAGTTATTTTTTCATGAATATAAAATATATTATTTTTATATCTCATATGTTTAATATAAACCATCTATTATATATTCCATGTATTGTGTGAACAAATCACATCGCTTTGAGGGGGCGGTAGTCTACACATCAACAAACAATGTAATCGTATAAACGAAAAATGGAAAGTATTAAAGGTATGTGTTATAAAATGATTAACTAATTATAAATACATAATATAAATCCTTTATACCATATATAAACATATTTTCCATCATAATTTCCACCATGAAAGGTGTTAAAGGAAAAATGAGTAATCATCGTTTTGGGAAGCAGTAGTTCATCGTACATAGGAACAATATGTTCGTTACCTATTAGATGGTAGTGTGTGTAAGTGTATATATAAAACTTAATATAAAAACATTTAAGTATATTTTTTATACTATTGTTAATATATGAACATGAAATAAAATTATTTTATGTGGTAAAAAATTAAACGAATGAAAAGTGATCATTGGAAAGTGTTTCCTTATAAATAAGGTTACTCTTTTTGGTTTATACCAAAGGAATTCCATGAAGGGATTTCCTCCTAGAGAGATACATACAAGTATAGTGGATGTATGTTTGGAGTCTATTTGGGGATATATTTTCCAAACATAAATGGCTTTATAGGTGAGAGGAATTTCAGAGATGTGGTGCCCATTTATAGTGTTGGAGGAGGGGCACTCTTATGATATTTTTATTACAGAATTCTTCTTGTGTTTTTCATATTTCAAGTGGATCCAATAAAGGTAAATTTTCTATTCAATAGTGTATATGGTTTAAATATGGCTAGGGAATATCTATTGGACATGTTTATATGTATTTTTGTTACTTAAGGATAAGGTTTAGTTCATTATTAATCTTAATTTAACCTTAATCATTGTAATTAATTTTAATCAAAATAACTAATATTTTGGCCAAAAAAAGTTGGTATTATTTTAAATTGTAATTCATTTTTATTCCAAATATGGAATAAATTTTGAAACATTCAAATCATATAAGTGGAATTATTTTTTTTAAATTTCATCCCGCATGTGGGACAAAATTGTGGGTTCTAAAAGTAAAGACATACAAAACATTTCCTACATTTTTATAGTAAAATTTAAAAGAGAAACGGATTAAAATTACCTAATTTGGATTAATTGATAAAAATTAAATATAATTTAACTTAAAAAAATTAAAATATGATTTATCCATATAAATAAATTAGATAAAAATGAAGTTTTGAACTAAAATTCTGTATATTTAGCTATTCATTAAAAAAATAATATGATTTGGAAAAATATAGTAAATTCACACTAACCTAATTTTTATGTTTAAATTTTAATTATTATGTATATTTTGACATATTAATTCAATTAAAGTTTTCAAATTTCGATTTAGAATGGGTTTTTCGATAAAAGACGAAAAAATTACCTTTATAAAAATGTTGGTTTTTATGTGTGAAATTGGGTTTTTCTTATATTATGCCTATAAAACCTAATGGATGAATATAAATAATATTTTTATGAATATATGACAAATATATTTATTTGACTGAAAATTTATTTTTTTGATTTTTTGAAACACTTTTTGGTTAAGTGAGAACCCACCACACAAATCACTTTGAGGCTAAGTGAGAACCAAACTCAAATCCTCCATGATCAGAAACGTTATCATCAGATCTGCCAACACCATCCCAATTTGCCAAAGAAACCGTCAAAATATCTCAAAGTGGGAGTGTGTGTGAAGGGAAAGGCCAAAAGGGCAGAGGAGAATCGTCAAATAAAGTTATCAGACCCTGAACACAAAAACAGAACCCCAAACAGAAAAACAGTGAATTAAGATATATATATTTATTTAATATCATTAAATAATTTCAATTACTCATGTTTATTAGGAAAATTCTCACTTGAAAGTATAAAAATATTAATATATCTTTTTTATATTCAATTGGTTCTTATTTCTATTTCTCATTAAATTGTCACCAATGAATTTATTTTATATTTTTATAAACCATAAATTTTATAATTTAGTTAATAATATTTACATCTTCTAGAATAATGGATAGGTTTTGTCATTTAATATGTATTAATAATATTTTAATAATATATTGTTATTTGGTGAAACTCGGTCTTGCATGTAATGCAAGCTATTGAGGATGCTCTCTCTTGTGTGTAACACAATATAAATCATCTTTCTAGATATTAAAATATATAGAATATATTTTATTTATTTAAGAATTTAATGTATTAGTCTAATATATTCCCTTTTACACTTTGTGTTGCGTGTCATTAAAATTGTTGGATATAATGATGTTGTTTAGAATTTTAGGGTGTTACATTCTCCTCACCTTAATTAAATTTCATAATCACAATTTAAAATAAATATTGGTAAATATTTTTTGATATTTCCTATATTGAGATCCCACATCTGGAGAAGGGTTCGTAAAAAATCCCTTATAAAAGATATAATGGTAAGCACAACGGTCATATAGACTACCATGCGACTAGGTCTTTAAGTAGGAGAACATAAGTGGCATGTGAAAATACATACTTGGAGAAAAATCATATATATTTATTTGGATTTAATGAGTTCATCAAACAAAAACAAGTAAATGATCAATGGAATATTGAGGGCCTCAAATCCATAAATCATTTCTAATTTCAATTTCCATCTATTCAAAATAAATTAAGGTATAAAGACATTATTTTTTTCCTAATTCATTTTCCTAATGTTGGGTAATTATTTTACTAATCAGGAATGTAGGAAATTATTCTTAATTTATGGGTTTCAATTTCATATGAACATTCATAACTTTTGGTTATGCTTTGATAAAATTCTAATTCATCCCTTTACTCATAGAAATTAATTACCAATAATGAATTTCTTATGCCCAAAGCACTAAAATAAAATTTTAAAGGAACACAAGGAAAATAAAATAATGACAAGTATAACTATTTCTATCTAACAATTTATAAAAACTAATATGGTTAATAAATTAATCTACAACCCTAAAAAAATACAATATTTTCATCATTGATATTTATCCATCAAATATGTTCACTAAAAACCACAACATATTAACCAAGACATTCCGTACTTTAGTAGTTGGCGTGAAACCATTATCGTCCTTCGGTCATGGGTTCAATACCTGCAACCTTTCTAGATTTAATTGGTTATCACTACAAATACATGTTTTCATTTTCTAAAAACAAATTTATATAATTTCTGAAATAAATATATTGGTCATTCTTTAAATTTGGTTAATCACTAAGAACGATTTTGAATATAGGTTTTTAATACTCCCAATGCATATATACTTCATCCATTTATTTCCACATAGGTCATTCTATGGTCTAGAATTCATCCACAATATCATTAGTTAGATTTATAAATCATGAAACCTTATCATCAATCTAAAACACCTTATGTTTAAATAAGGGAATTCGTTATTAGTATATATTAAAATACAATATAATTTTTTGTAAATAAATTTGGAATTTTCCTATGTGTATCCTCTGAGAGTGTCAAACCAGGTGCACAGTAAGCTCCGTTTTCTTGTACCAAGTTACATCGATTTAGGCTCGACAGACCTTTTTAGAGATATTACTCATAGGTACATCTGTTCCAGGACTACATCCACTTATAGTATCCATATAGGTACTTATTTCTAGGAAGACCCACATAATATCTACTTTATGAAAATTCTTGGGTGTTCTTCAAACTTATCCTCAAATTATACCTTAGGGTTATGTTCTTAAATATTTTATTTCTTAATATAGTTAAAAAAGTTTCTACTAAACTTATTTTAATATAAACTATAGTGAACCAACCCCAGAAATCCCGGACCCAGTGTCTATTTTCCATTACATTAGAATGATTACAAAGAATCAAATCCTGAAGGACCGATTGATTAGTAGTCCTGGTAAACCAGATACATACAAGAGTTTTTAATTAAAAATTAATAAACTAATTAAAACATAATTTTTTTCTAAATAAATAACTTCAATGATAATAACTTCATGGTATCTTTATTCCATATAGAATTTCCATACAAATCTTTCCTATTACGCTTCTTAGATTCATGGGTAAAGGAAACATAATAAGGGTTATCTAAAATGATCAGTAAGGGTAAAGTATATCTGAATAAGTAATGAACCAATGAGAAAAATAATCATTTAATTGTAAATAACTAAAGACATATAACATGTAATCAACAAACTGATATGGAAATGCACAAAAATATAGCGATGTAATAACCAGAAACCCATTACATTCAAATTAATAGATAATGTAAATTCAGTGTGGAAAGTAAAGAAAATAAAACACATATAATTTAATCAATGAAATGAAAATTAAATATATCCCTAGATATATCAATGCAAAATATCACGTGAAAATAATAACTGATGGTAAATATGGTAAATTCTTGATTATTGGATTCCATGTTTTCTAGGAACACCATACCTTTACTATTATTACCTTTTACAAGATGGTTTACAAAATATCGATTAAAAATCATCTAAAGAAGCTAGCCAAATCCTTCATCACATGGGACAACCGATGAATCAAGGGACTATATATAATTAGGCCCCACCCATGTCATAATTATACAAAACATTTCTCATATATCTAATAATAGATTGATCAATGTTCCTTATCAAATATTCTTATTGAGTAAGGGATATTGATTTATAAATATTTACCCAAACAATCAAATAATTATCAAATTAAACACCTTATAAAAATGATATATGGTTTAGGAAATGAACATATCCATAATAAATGATTTTTTAAATTAGGGGAAATTCAATGTTCAGTGATCATAGGAAATTAAATATTTCCAATGGACTAAAAGGAATCAATGAAGTTAATGTGAATATTATCCATGGAAAATTCAATAATAAACCATTTAGAGGAAATTAATGATGGCACCAATACAACATACCCCATGTGGAGTATAATAATGGGTTGTTTTCATTGATGAATGGAAATATTATAAAATATATTTTAAATACATTATTGAGGAAAATTCCCATTTTTTTTGAAAAACAGTTTCCATTAAAAAATAATTTTTAAAAAAATTTATTTAAAAAGCAACATTTTAAACATGAAATAGAATAATCGAAGGAATTGTGATGGGTTAATTTTTACATTCCATAGAAGGTAAAAAATAACATTTATTTTCATGGTAAAAGGTTATAAACATGTGTCGTTAAGAAAGAGGAAAGAAGATTCCATTGTTCTTTTTAAAATGAATAAATGGTTAAAATATCTGTACCAAATCATTTTAAAAACAGTTTTGAATACATTTTAATAAAACATTATTTTTAGATGAAAATAGGTTCTCCTACTAAAAAGATCAATAATGTCAAGTTTTATTAAAAACATTTTCTAAAACACCTCGATTGCCAATGTGTGGGAAAATGGTAATAATACTTGAAAAGTTCATGATTTAACATAGGGGATGAAAATTAAATGGTTTATTAAACAATGTTTATATAATTTTTCTGAATGTAAATGAATGATCAGCAGAATTATTCTTGAAAAAAATAATCTTTAAACATTCTTGTGTGTCTCATACCACTTTTCAACATTTTAAATAATAAGCCTCACAATGGAATAAAATTAAATGGAAGTTATAATATCATGAGTGTAATTAGATTCATGATATATCATGTAAAATTGTAGTATATACACCTTATAAATTAATCTAGGTTCGTGAAAACAAAACAGTCTTAATAGAATGTAAATTGATATGAAATCCCTTAAAATTGTGGTATCTTATTTATTAGAAACACAAAAAGTAGTAATCAAAAAATGAAACATATAAATATCATGAATATAATGTAATTTATGATATAACATGTCAATTTGGTAGTATTTACACCATATATATGAAATTAGGTGTACAATAATAAAGTATTCCTTATGGAACAAAAAGTGAGACAAGAATACCTTACCTTACGTCCAACTTATATCGTGTGTCTTTATATTCATGAATAAAACAATTTTTTTAATTATTTCTATAATTGAGAAAATGTTTCATGTTTATCATTTAATTTATTTTACTTATTAATATGTTTTATACAAACACATAAACAATTATGTTTATGTTTGGTGTTTTGACCATGTTTGGTTTATGTGTCATAAACAACATTGGTATGTCAACTATGGTAAAATGGGTCATCATATAAAATATATAGAATAATAATAATTAAATAATTATAATATATATACATAAACTATACTTTTAAAACAAATCATTAAATATTATTATGAAAAATGAACCAATGTTACACTCATGGAGACGTTAGTTCGTACGTATGCACGAGTAACGTTCCCATTTTTCAATGATCATTATGGAAAGAAGTTAAGTAATATAATATATTTTTATAATGATCATTATATTATAAAAAACTTATTATTTAGTCATATATACTTATATATAGAAATATTTTGATGTTAAAGCAATAACATTATGACGGGGAGACGACAATCCGCACTTCCATGAATGATGTTATCCCTATCTGTGTGAAATGGTAAAAAAGATAATGGTATATATATAAAAAATATTATTTCAAGAAAGGTAATTATTTCATTAATAAAAATTATATTTTATGTATTTATAATATGTTTACATAAAATAATCCTTCATACATTCAATGAATCATGTGAACGAACCACATCGCTTTGAGGGGGTGGTAGTCAACACTTCCTCAAACAATGTTATCATATAAACACTAAATGGAATGTATTAAAGGTATATGTTATAAAACATATTATATAAAATACATAAAATACATAATATATATCATATATATCATATATAGATAGAGTTTCCATCATAATTTCCACAATTAGAGTAGTAAAGGAAAAATTAACAGTCATCATTTCGTGAGGTAGTACTTCGCCCTACACAGAAATTGTATATCCATTTCCCATTAGCTGGATGTGTGTGTAAGTATAGGTATAAAACATAATATAAAAAATATTAATATATTTATGATATAGGTGTTATTATATGAAAATGGAATAATAAGATTTTTGGTGGTGGAAAAGTAAATTGAAGAAAAGAGATCGTTGGAATGTGTTACCTTAAATATCGTGTAACTCCTTTTGGTTTATACAGAAGAGCCTATTTGGAAGGATTTATTACCAGATATAGGATTCATGGTAGATGGGAGGGATTATGTGAATCTATTTGAGCATATATTTTCTGAACCTAAGTGTTTTTAAAGGAGTGAATAATGGGGATAAGTGTTGGCCATTTATTCTGGGGGAGGAGTGTCACTGTTGTAATATGTTGAAAAAGGAATTCTTCCCATATTCTTCATGTTGAAAGATGATAAATAAATGGTCTAAATACTATAAAATAGAGTTTATTTTAGAAAAATATCCATCCAATAGATCTTGGAAAAGTGTATAGGTCATTTTGGGTGTTAAGGTTAAGGTTTAGTCCCTTATTAATCTTAATTTAACCTTAATCGTTGTAATTAATTTTAATCACTTTCACTAATATTTTTATTGAAAAAAAATATGGTATTATTATGAATTATAAATTATATTTATTCATATTATGAAGTCCATTTTTTTTAAATTTCAATCATATAAGTGGTATAAGTTTATTAAAATTTAATCCTGTAGGCGGGACAACAATGTGGTGTTTAAAAGTTAAAACATCTGAATGATTGCTATCATTTTATACTGAATTTCAAAGTGAAATTGATTAAAATAACCTAAATTAGATTAATTTATATAAATAATAAATAACTAAACTTTAAAACCAATTTAAAATTTGATTTATCCTTACAAATAAAATAGATGAAAAAGCAGTTTTGAACTAAAATTCAGTATGTGTAACAATTCATCAAAAATGATACGTTTCCAAAAAATATAAAAAATTATCCCTAAAATAATTTTTATGTTTCAATTTTAAAGATGAATCTTATATTTTACATATTATATTAATTAATTTGTCAAAATTATTATTTATAATGGGTTCTCCATTAAAATGTTGTAAAATTATCTTTGTAAAAATATAGGTTTTCTTATGTATGAAATCGGATTTGTTATTATCTTATGTCTATCAAACCCAATGTATTAATATAAAAAATAGTTTATTGATTATATAAAATATATATTTCATTAAAATAATTAACTAATTAAAATTAATAATTTTTATTAAGACGAAACACTTTTGGAAGAAAAATAATAATAATATTTATTTTAATATCCAATTGTTTCTTATTTGTGTTTCTCATTAGTTAGTATCCAATGAATAATTTTTATATCTATTTAATAAATAAATTTTTAATAACATAGTTATTAACATTCATATCTTTAAATCTAATGCCTTGGTTATATCATATTATATTAAGTAATAATATTTTAATTATACATTGTTATTTTATGAAACTTAGACCTGCATTTAATGAAAGATATTGGGGAAGGATTATCTTATGTGTAATGTAAGATATCTCGTTGTTGTGTGCATTAAAATATATATGAAAATTTTATATTTATTAAATATTTTAATGTATCGGATAAGTATATTCACTTTTTACACTTAGTGTTACCTATCATAAACAGTATTGAATAAGAAGCTGTACTATAGAATTTTTGGGTGTTGAAATATATATCATATATATTCATTATTACCATCATATTTACGATCCAAAAAAATTGTGATAAAAATTTATTTGTATCACTACATAGAGATGGTAAGCCCTATATATGCATGATGAATACATTCACTTTTTTATGGGAAAGATAGCGTGTAATGGTATTTTAATATTGATAATAAAATTTTATCATATTGATGATAAAAAATATATTTTTTATGATAAAAATAATATATTTAGAAGAGTTAGAGAAGACTATAAAAAGAAACTTATCATTTTGAGCGATTACCTCTTCATTGAAATGACTGCTATTAATCTCCTCCAAATGGGTGTAGGTTTTGTATTTTGAGAAGACCAGAACCTGTATAGTGCGTATATACTTGTTAAATAGAAAAAATGTTAACGGATTGTCTAGGATGAAGTTTAAATCTTATATAATGAATTAAGGGAGGATTTTTCATTTTATAATTGAGGTGAGGGACACTTATGTAATTTCCAAAAATGATGAAATATAATATGGCTATTCTCTAGCCAAAATATCCCAAAGAGACACTAAATGTATAGAGGATGTCATGGATAACCATATCTTATACCCATTATAATAATTTAATTTTTTGGTTACTTTTAAATAATTTATTAAAATATTATATTCATGAAATATCAGTATTTTCAATTTTGATACTATTTTTTTGGAAGTTACCACCTCAGACAAAGTCCGAGACATAATTTAATTGTAACGCCCCGACCCAAGATACCCAGAGTTGGTGCATTACTTCGTAACATTGACATGATAAAAAAAGATCAAGTCTCGAAAGACCGATTAGTTTAGTAGCCTTGGAAACACTAGATACATTAATAAGTCTTCATTACATCAAAAAGTAAACAAACTACAATAACATGGTCTTCATAGTCCACAATCATATAACTTTCTGACTACCCCTGCAGGTCATTCATAAAATACTTCTTCACATCCTGGAAAAATATTAAAACATTGAAAGGGGTGAGCTCAGATGCTCAGTAAGGTTAACAATATAGCGGAAGCTTTCCTAAATAAACATTAACATTTAAGGCAATGTATAACTAAAACAAAAGCCTTTTAAACTTGAACTTCAACATAATATAGCAAAAGTAAAATGAGATAATTCCATTCACTTCTTCACATGGATATTCTACTGGTCGAATAATCAAATGCAATATCAATAACCACTTTCATAATGAGGGAATGTATAATGCCAGACATTCTGAAACATTTTGTCAAGGCCTCGTCCAAGACGTCTAAAATGATTAAGGCCTCGGCCAAAACCATAAATCAAATTGGGAAAGGGCCTCGGCCAATTCCACGTCTAGTTGTCTCATGAGACCTACCGATGCATCGAGGAGCTATAGCGGGCTCCACCCGTCACTTATTAAGTCCAATACATTCCTCATATGAATAGGTTTAAACATATCATAAACCATAACATAATCATATCACATAAAACATGTATAAAAGAAACATAAAATTTCCACATTTCAATCACAAGATATCAATACAACACATTGATATAATAAAAACGCTTTCAAAACCATTTTCAATACCAAAATAAAAGAAAGTTAAAACTTTGTATTTATTTTTCATTAAAAAAATGATGGCTTGTAGAGGAAGCCAAAACTCAAATAATGGTCACGGCGGCGGAGAAGTCGTTGTCGCCGCATAAGTACACAAAAAAAACATTCCCTCTTGTCGTTTAGCAAAACGCTTCGTATAAAAAAGATTCCTCTTGAATAAACGTAAAAGTCAAAGGGGTTTATACACCGTATAAAAGAAAGTTGTGTATAAAACCAAATATACCTTAATGAAAGGAGATTGAGACGAATTCCTTAAAAAGATAATTTTTAAAATAAAATAGATGTATTATGTGTATTCACTATAGTTACACATAAATAAATTAAAAATACAAAATAGGACATAATAACTTCATGACATAATTTGAAAGTAGGAGATTAACCCAAAGAATGGAAGTTGGGTTAAGAAATTCCCTTACCTTGCGTCTTGTCCTGACTCGACCGTTCTTTAACCTCCTAAATAATAAACTAGAGTTAATTTCTATTTACTTAAGAACCTTTTTCATGTTCATTATTCCTTTTATATCCCTTATTACCATGTTATGAACATTATTTAATTATTTAAGTTAATAACGGTCGTTTTGTCGATCTTTGGTACTTGAGTCAAAAATAAACTTCTTATAATTTCAAGTTGTTCATGTGGTGAAATATCCATTATATCCAGAATTATATTAATGATTTAGATATCATATATATCATATATACAGTATATACATTCATTCATAATGTCACGTAACATTTAGAGGTAAGAAATGAAATGCACCGTTCATGGAGACGGTAAGCCGTACGTACGCATGAACGCTACTTTCATTTCTATTTCGTATTTAATGGAATGAAATCATAATGATATAAATTTATAATATAATTAAAGTATAATATAGTGTATAATACCATTTAACCCATCCTTTATACATCCCACATATGGCATTAACGATTCAAATCACTTTGAGGGGGCGGTAGTCCGCACTTCCTAAAATGAAATTATCGCGTATTACCCATAATGGAAATCATAATGTATGCCATAAATGAGAAATACAGAAGCATAAGTAAAACATAAACATATTATATATCATATATAAAAATAGTGACATCTTAATGGCCACCTTTGAAGGTGTTATATGAGTGTTGAACAATCATCGTTTCGTGAGGCAGAAATTCGCCATCCACAGAAACCGTATGTTATTTAACGATTAGATGTAGGTGTGTGTAAGTGTAGCTCGAATCCTTCTTATAACAACATCCTAGTATATTGAGGATACTGTTGTTATTACAAAAGAAATGAATAAAAAGAGTTTAGGGGGTTGGAGAAGAAAAATAAAACAAAACAACATTAGAGAAGACATTACCTCAAAATCGAGTAACTCTTTTTGATTTGAGCCAAAGGCTTCCTTGGGAAGCGTTCTGCCCAAAGTAAGGATTCTAGGAGTAAGAGGGAGAAGTTGGGAGAGTATTTGGGCAGAGTTTTGCCGAGCCAAAAGGCTTGAAAGTGTGAATGAGGTGGTAGAGGTGGGGGCCTTTTATAAGTGGAGAGGTGGGGCACTTTTGGAAAGTAATGAAATGTTATTCAATTATACAATGTTTTTCGGTTTCTAAAGGTCCCACACTTATATAATTCGTGTCTAAGGTGATAAGGGTTCGAAATATACCCATCCAATAGTCTTTGGACAAGTTTAAGCTTTGGATTTTGCATTATCTTTTCATTTTATTAAAATCGTTAAATAATGAGGTCATCGCTGCATCATAATGATGTCATAAATAATTTAATTTATTTAATTTCTAAAAATTATAAAAAAAAACTATGATGTAGGAAATCTTTTTAGATTTCTAATGAATATTTATAATCAAAATTTGGACTTGTGTAACCCCACTTAAAAATTGTTTTAGTAAAACAACTCATGTTTGTGTCAATTTAATTTTAACATTAAATAAATATATATTAATGTCATTTTCCAACCAAAGTGGCTCCATGGGGTCCCCAAGTTGACCCATGGGTTGTCTTGGTCGGTCATGACTCATCCAATAGGAGTAGGACAAGTTTCAAGCTCATATCATATTATTAAAACATTTGTTTTACCTTAAACTACACTAATAACCTCTAATCGCGATTAAGAACTTAAAAGTTACTATTCACCAAAAATTATTTTAATCTCATTGAACCACATTTTACTTCTTAATGACAACCATGTATGTAGGATTTTTGAAAATCAAATCATAGAAGTGGTAATATTTCATTTAAACGAAAAATCAGTTATTTAACTACCACTTAGTGGTTTCACTATTCATCAAAAATTGAAGTTTTTCAGAACAAGGCCAAAATTTCACCCCAAGCTATAATTGATATTCCGAATTAAAAAATAATGTCTATTTTACAAAATTCCAAAAATATAAGTTGCATTAATTAATTTTATAATTAATTCCCGCTGTTACGACAAATAGCGTGTTTTTAAGAAACAATTTATATCAAAAGATTGGTAATTGTTTATGTACAATTTCAATGTTAAATTAATTCTAATGACCACCATTGGATAAAATGGTAAAAATATATTCTAATTATACCTTAAAACCACTAAATAGTATAATTTATCAAAATAAATTATTTTTATTAAAAAGTTGTTTTAAGTATTTTTCACTATTCATAAAAAATTAGAAGTTCTCAGAAAAATACCAAAAATTCAACATAGGCTAATTTCGATATTCCGAATCCAAAAATGAAGTCCATTTTGAAATATAAAATTTCTATAATTTTAAAAAGTGGTTATTACTATTCATAACGGCTACTTTGATTAGTCGCGATGTTTTAGAACTCGAAGTTGCGTACAATGCAAGCTATTGCATTATTGAATGAGAAGCGTTTCGTGGAAGCTCGGGGTGTTAAATTCTCCCCTCCTTCAATAAATTGCGTCCTCGCAATTTGAAATTTTTCTTTGAAAATAAAAGGTTGAAAAGAGAAAATACCTTTGAGGAAAACCCACATCGGAAATAAGGTTAATAAATATATAACATTAAAAGAAAGCAGGATAAGTACAAAGGTCACCCGATATAGCCCATTATAGGATTATATGAAAATATGGATATGGAGGAGAAACAAACCATCAAGGTCTGATGGAGAGTTATAGAAAACAGGATTAGGAGAAAGTTTAACCACAAGAAAATCACAAACTTGTGATTGGTTAAACGGTCATTGAATCCCCAATTGGAAAAGTTAACCGACAACATTTTTGTTTTACATTACCTTTTATAATGTTGAGGAATTTATTTAGGAGATTTACTAAGAACTTAAGGGAATATACATACTTGTTATGTATACTTTCATTCGTTAATAAATTTTTACCACAAACCCAACTTTTACTCCAAATGGTAACAGGACTCAAAAATATTCTATTTATCCTAATTGTATAAGGTTCCAAATTTTATCACATACCATTTAGATTAGAAAAACTATTTTGTAAAAACCAGGGACTTCACGTAGTCCAGTGGTAGGCGATTAATCCTAATCGCACTATGGTTGTGGGTTCAATTCCCACAGCTTTGTCCGACGTGATGGGTTGTCACTCGGTCTGCGTGTTGTCCTTTTTATAAATATCCAAAAATAACCTTAACAATAGTATCCAATGTAAAATATAATCCATTCCAACCTTTATAGTTATCCAAAATAATTTTGTCCAACTCACAGTCCAGATTTTATGAGGAAGGTAAACATAATGAAGCTCCTTTTTTTCTGCGTAACAACATGTGAACACCTTCATCATGTATTCTTTTAAAACACTGGAACATACTGTATTACCATAAATCCTTATTGATTACATTCATGATCCCTTATTCCTTATAGAAAACTAGATATACTCCTTCTATCAAAAAATGTATACAAATCATTAATCAGTTTCAAGGATGTTAAGAATATCCAACATAATTTATCCGAATCAATCATGTCTTATTCCAAAATCACTATCTTGGTATCAGAACCATATTATGGTTTATCTTTCTCTCAACCATATATTTTCCAAAAATTTAACCTACTGTGGAGTCACTTTTCTTGGTTCCACACAATCTCAAGTCCTAGATGAAATAGTACTGCAGTACAATCCTTATATACTCCATAATTATTATACCAAATACATCATTGATACAACACTCAAATTACAAAATTATTTAATAACAACATAAGAACTCTAATCATTCCTCCTCATCTGTGGTAGTATCATAACTTGATTATTATCCAATAACATCATTTGGGGCATACTCTGATGATTTGAACATTGGTTTGCGTAGTGTCCCCACTCCTTGCAGATGAAGCATTGTACATTTGAAACCTTTTTCTTACCCTTGCAGACACGCACTCGGTGTCCTTTTTCTCCACACTTATAACAAACTCCCATTCCCTTCAGGCAAATTCCAAGGTGTTTCTTCCCACAGTTATCACATATTGGAAAATTCTTCTTTTCCCTCTTCCCTTTATCCATCATTCTCTCTTCCATCCTTTTCTTCTCTTTCATCCCTTCAAATCCATAAGACTCAGAGAATTATCTACTTATCTTATTAACACATGATACTATTTCTTCATATGTTGATAACACATGGGAGAATATTTCCCTTCTAAATGTTGGCTTAATACCATGAAAGATATGATCCTTCTTACTCTTTTGATCATACGTATTGATGGAGTTCACATTCCTTCTACTAGGCGCCATTTCTATACAATACCATAAACTAGATTAGTTTATGAATCAAAATACATAATTCCATACTTATAAAATACTTAACATAAATTGAACTATTTATGGATATAATCCATAATCATAAAAATGTTTTCTTTGAGGAAGTATATACTCATAAACCCTTCATAGTAATTTGTAAAGAAAATGAGAGTTATCCTAAGAATATCCCCCGGGAGTGTCATAACCAAGAGTGCAGCAAGGCCCGTTGTCGTGCACCAGTTCCCGTTCGAGTCTAGCTCAAAGTGGTGTTTTCGGGTTTTACCCCTAGGAACATCTGTGCCAGAGCCGCCTCTACCTTCTCATATCCAGACAGGGATGTATTGCTCGGAAAACTCACAAAATCTATACAATACCAAAATTCTAGGAAGTTCTTCTATACTAATCCTCAAAGTTCATCTTGCGTCTATGTGCTCTAATCAGAGTTTATCTAAATCTAGCTTCCAAGGTTTGTACTAAACTTCCTCTGATACCAACTGTAACGCCCCGACCCCAGCTACCCAGAGTCGGTGCCTTACTTCGTAACATTGACATGATCACAAAAGATCAAGTCTCGAATGACCGATTAGTTTAGTAGCCTTGGAATCACTAGATACATTAATAAGTCTTCATTACATCAAAAAGTAAACAAACTACAATAACATGGTCTTCATAGTCCACAATCATATCCCTTTCTGACTACCCCTGCAGGTCATTCATAAAATACTTCTTCCCATCCTGGAAAAATATTAAAACATTGAAAGGGGTGAGCTCAGATGCTCAGTAAGGTTAACAATATAGCGGAAGCTTTCATAAATAAACATTAACATTTAAGGCAATGTATAACTAAAACAAAAGCCTTTTAAACTTGAACTTCAACATAATATGGAAAAAGTAAAATGAGATAATTCCATTCACTTCTTCACATGGATATTCTACTGGTCGAATAATCACATGCAATATCAATAACCACTTTCATAATGAGGGAATGTATAATGCCAGAAATTCTGAAACATTTTGTCAAGGCCTCGGCCAAGACGTCTAAAATGATTAAGGCCTCGGCCAAAACCATAAATCAAATTGGGAAAGGGCCTCGGCCAATTCCACGTCTAGTTGTCTCATGAGACCTACCGATGCATCGAGGAGCTATAGCGGGCTCCACGCGTCACTTATTAAGTCCAATACATTCCTCATATGAATAGGTTTAAACATATCATAAACCATAACATAATCATATCACATAAAAGATGTATAAAGGAAACATAACATTTCCACATTTCAATCACAAGATATCAATACAACACATTGATATAATAAAAACGCTTTCAAAACCATTTTCAATACCAAAATAAAATAAAGATAAAACTTGGTATTTATTTTTCATTAAAAAAATGATGGCTTGTAGAGGAAGCCGAAACTCAAATAATGGTCACGGCGGCGGAGAAGTTGTTGTCGCCGCATAAGTACGGAAAGAGAAACATTCCCTCTTGTCGTTTAGCAAAACGCTTCGTATAAAAAAGATTCCTCTTGAATAAATGTAAAAGTCAAAGGGGTTTATACACCGTATAAAAGAAAGTTGTGTATAAAACCAAATATACCTTAATGAAAGGAGATTGAGACGAAGTCCTTAAAAAGATAATTTTTAAAATAAAATAGATCTATTATGTGTATTCACTATAGGTACACATAAATAAATTAAAAATACAAAATAGGACATAATAACATCATGACATAATTTGAAAGTAAGAGATTAACCCAAAGAATGGAAGTTGGGTTAAGAAATTCCCTTACCTTGCGTCTTGTCCTGACTCGACCGTTCTTTAACCTCCAGAATAATAAACTAGAGTTAATTTATATTTACTTAAGAACCTTTTTCATGTTCATTATTCCTTTTATATCCCTTATTACCATGTTATGAACATTATTTAATTATTTAAGTTAATAACGGTCGTTTTGTCGATCTTTGGTACTTGAGTCAAAAATAAACTTCTTATAATTACAAGTTGTTCATGTGGTGAAATATCCATTATATCCAGAATTGTATTCATGATTTAGATATCATATATATCATATATACAGTATATACATTCATTCATAATGTCACGTAACATTTAGAGGTAAGAAATGAAATGCACCGTTCATGGAGACGGTAAGCCGTACGTACGCATGAACGCTACTTTCATTTCTATTTCATATTTAATGGAATGAAATCATAATGATATAAATTTATAATATAATTAATGTATAATATAGTGTATAATACCATTTAACCCATCCTTTATACATCCCACATATGGCATTAACGATTCAAATCACTTTGAGGGGGCGGTAGTCCGCACTTCCTAAAATGAAATTATCGCGTATTACCCTTAATGGAAATCATAATGTATGCCATAAATGAGAAATATAGAAGAATAAGTAAAACATAAACATATTATATATCATATATAAAAATAGTGACATCTTAATGGCCACCTTTGAAGGTGTTATATGAGTGTTGAACAATCATCGTTTTGTGAGGCAGAAATTCGCCATCCACAGAAACCGTATGTTCTTTAACGATTAGATGTAGGTGTGTGTAAGTGTAGCTTGAATAATTCTTATAACAACATCCTAGTATATTGAGGATACTTGTGTTGTTACAAAATAAATTAATAAAAAGAGTTTAAGGGTTGGAGAAGAAAAATAAAACAAAACAACATTAGAGAAGACATTACCTCAAAATCGGGTAACTCTTTTTGATTTGAGCCAAAGGCTTCCTTGGGAAGAGTTATGACCAAAGTAAGGCTTCTAGGAGTAATAGGGGGAAGTTGGGAGAGTATTTGGGAAGAGTTTGGCCGAGCCAAATGGCTTGAAAGTGTGAATGATCTGGTAGAGGTGGGGGCCTTTTATAAGTGGAGAGGAGGGGCACTTTTGGAAAGTAATGAAATGTTATTCAATTATACAATGCTTTTCGGTTTCTAAAGGTCCCACACTTATATAATTCGTGGATAAGGTGATAAGGGTTCGAAATATACCCATCCAATAGTCTTTGGACAAGTGTAAGACTTGGATTTTGCATTATCTTTTCATTTTATTAAAATCGTTAAATAATGAGGTCATCGCTGCATCATAATGATGTCATAAATAATTTAATTTATTTAATTTATAAAAATTATAAAAAAAACTATGATGTAGGAAATCTTTTTAGCTTTCTAATTAATATTTATAATAAAAATTTGGACTTGTGTAACCCCACTTAAAAATTGTTTTAGTAAAACAACTCATGTTTGTGTCAATTTAATTTTAACATTAAATAAATATATATTAATGTCATTTTCCAACTAAAGTGGCTCCATGGGGTCCCCAAGTTGACCCATGGGTTGTCTTGGTCGGCCATGACTCATCCAATAGGAGTAGGACAAATGTCAAGCTCCTATCATATTATTAAAACATTGTTTTTACCTTAAACTACACTAATTACCTCTAATCGCGATTAAGAACTTAAAAGTTACTATTCACCAAAAATTATTTTAATCTCATTGAACCACATTTTACTTCTTAATGACAACCATGTATGTCGGATTTTTGAAAATCAAATCATAGAAGTGGTAATATTTCATTTAAACGAAAAATCAGTTATTTAACTACCACTTAGTGGTTTCACTATTCATCAAAAATTGAAGTTTTTCAGAACAAGGCCAAAATTTCACCCCAAGCTATAATTGATCTTCCGAATTCAAAAATGATGTCTATTTTACAAAATTCCAAAAATATAAGTTGCATTAATTAATTTTATAATTAATTCCCGCTGTTACGACAAATAGCGTGTTTTTAAGAAACAATTTATATCAAAAGATTGGTAATTGTTTATGTCCAATTTCAATGTTAAATTAATTCTAATGACCAGCATTGGATAAAATGGTAAAAATATATTCTAATTATACCTTAAAACCACTAAATAGTATAATTTATCAAAATAAATTATTTTGATTAAAAAGTTGTTTTAAGTATTTTTCACTATTCATAAAAAATTAGAAGTTCTCAGAAAAATACCAAAAATTCAACATAGGCTAATTTCGATATTCCGAATCCAAAAATGAAGTCCATTTTGAAATATAAAATTTCTATAATTTTAAAAAGTGGTTATTACTATTCATAACGGCTACTTTGATTAGTCGCGGTGTTTTAGAACTCGAAGTTGCGTACAATGCAAGCTATTGCATTATTAAATGAGAAGCGTATCGTGGAAGCTCGGGGTGTTACATTAATAAAATAAAAAGAACGAAAAAACTACATGAGTCTATAGTAATGAATATTATTACACTCTTTATCATAGAAAGGGAGAAGGTCAGCATGCAAGTTATCCTTCCAAGTTATGCCCTGGTTTATTCCTTTGTTGACAAGACCGTCAGCAACCATGTTCTCTTCACGGAAGTCCTGAGTGAAAATGCAGTTGGTCTATAGGAGCAAAGCATGGATGGTCATCCAATGTGTAGTCAAAGGCCAGGTGAGATGAACCACCCCCTCCCAAATAGCATGGAAGATAGTGGGGGAATCACTTTCAATCCAAATATTTTTCTAGCCCTTTTGCTTGAAAAAATTAACAGCGTGGATCAAACCCATATTTTCAGCCTCCAAAGATGAGGAAATGCCACAACTGCCAAAGAAGCATCCATGAAATTGACCAAGGTGGTCTCTAAAAATAGCTCCACAACCTATGGGACCCGAGATGCCTTTTTAAGCACCATAAAAATTCACTTTGATCCATACTGGGAGTAGGGATTACTAGAATACCTCAAAAGCGTGTCATGGTTTTCGGTAGATCCCATCAATTCGAAGACGACGATGGATCTCAAAGTCTCCAAAAAAGTTATCACAATGAGCTTTTTGAGTCGTAGAAGCATCCCTAATTGTAATGAGGATTCACGTCTGACCTGCATTAAGATTGAATGCGCAATTGTTGTGGATAATAGCATTTCTATCATACCAGATCACATGGATAAGTTCAGAAACAATAGTTAGGAAGAGGTTTTTGATCTATTGAGAGGTATCAAGATCCAAAAAACCTTTCAATTGAGAGCTGATAGTGTCACGGAGAAACCATATTCAGTAAAAAAATGTCATAAATATAATTCTAAAGGGCAGAAGCTATAGCACAAGACAAGAAAAGATAGTTAGTATCTTCTCTATGTTGGTGACAAAAAAGACACATAGAGCACAGTTATACCCCAAATGACTGGAGACAAACCTCAGTAGGCACACGATTGTGAGAAATACACTAAAAAAGAGAAAGTCATGAGGGTTTAATCCAGAGTTTATCAAAATATTTCAACTAGAAAAAATTTAGATCAGAGTTTGAAAAATTGTGATTGTAAAAACTTTTGGAATTAAGGACACCATTGTGAGTAGGCTCCGAAATAAAAAAATAATCAGAGTTAGAGATGGGGTAATTATCAATTACATGAATTATGTTATTAAGAAAACTGAAATTATGATATTGCATTACCTCCTTTATAGATCAGTTGGTATTATTTAGAAGAGAATTAGGAGACAACATAGAGATAAGGGGGGAGCCAGTCCAGTTATCCCTCCAAAACTTCAAGGAAGAATTTTTACTAACCATCCATCTAGAATTATTCATAATATTAGTAAAGTATTATCTGATGGAATGTTAGATCGAAGAGTTAATGTAGTTCAAATTTCCCTTCTTTATCTTTGTAAGGAATATTTTTTTAAGGAAATCAATGGAGTCAGAGTTGTTATGAATCAACATCCAGGTGAGTTTGGCTTGAAGAGAATCATAAAATAGTTTAAGGTTTTTTATTCCAATACCACATTTATCTAAAGGTTTGCAACAGGTGACCCAAGGTATTGTCAAAAGCCTCCTTTCAAGTGTTTTACCAGTACATCCAAAATTATTTATGCAAATATTAATTTTATTTAAAAGACCAGCATACCATTTATAGACCATCATCGTGTAGACCATTTTGGAGACAATGATATATTTCACCAAACATATCCTACCATCCATGGAAAGGGATTTACACTTCTAGGAGTACAGTTGATTTATAACTTGATCAACAATTTTGGAAAAGTATATAGATTTAGTCCTTCCCCAAAAAATAGGAACTCCAAGATAAGTGGAGGGGAAGGATCCTTCTGTGATGCCTAAATTAGTCATGATACTAATCATTCTATGAGAGGAGAAGTTTTTTCTAAAGAAAACATAGGATTCATTCCAGTTTATAGATTTTCCACGGATTTATTCATAATGATACAAAGAATTTTTTTAAATTTTGAATATTATTTTTATCACCTTGTAAGAATAAGATAATTTTATCATCATAAAGAATATGTGTAGGCACATTTAAGTTTTTGGAATCCTGAATAGGTTTAATATTATTTTTATTCACAAGGGGATTGAGTAATCTGCTTAGGTAATCCTTCGCAAGATAAAAGACAATGGTAGATAAAAGATTACCTTGTATGACTCCATAAGTGCACCTAAAGGAACCCTTAAGGGAACAATTGACAAGTATAAAGATGGGATCTGATTTGAATAAATATTTTATCTGATTGATGAAGGTGTAATTAAATCCAAAGTCCTAAAGAACATTTAAGATGAAGCCCCAATCAAGGGTGTCAAAGGATTTCCCGAAATCAATCTTGATGGAAATATTTCCTCCTTTGGTGGATTTGTTGAGTTTGTTGGTACATTCAGAGACACAGAAAATATAGTCTGGTATATACCTTACCTTGAGGAAACCAAATTGATTCCAAGAAACAATTTTATTTCACAACATTGAAAGTCTATTTGGAATAGGTTTTGTAATGATTTTGTAAATAGAGTCAATGAGAGCAATGGGCCAGAAAAGTTAGATCTCTAAGGAGTTTTCCACTTTAGTAATTAAGGTTATAAATTGAGTGTTAAGACCATGAGGAAGAAAAACATTAGAAAAAAAGGATCTAACAAGTTTTCAAACATCAGAGTGGATAGCCTCACAGTATTTCTGAAAAAAATCCATTATTAATGCCATAAAGGCTCAAGGCACTATCAGGGTTAAGGGTGAAGATGATGTCTTTTATTTCATGATCGAGAGGCATGCTAATAATACAAACAATGTCTTCCTCATTTACCATAACCAGAATTATCTCAGGAAGGAGATATTTTTTGTCATTTGGTCCATTGAAAATATTATCAAAGTAAGAGACCAAATGACTAAAAATTCCCTCCTTAGTGTCAATGAGGACATCATCAGCTCTAAGTAGCGAGAGAGGCCTACAAACATTCTTGATTATTTGAAGAGAGGTGTAGAACACAGTGTTTCTATCTCCATCAGAGTGCCATTTTGTTTTAAAAGTTGTCTTGAAATGTTGTATTTAAGGTAAAGAAGAGAATTATGTTTCATGGAAGTGTAGATTTCAAGTTGGGGGTCCAAAGAGAAATCAGAGTTAGTTTTGGCGGTTTGAATTTTGATAAGATCATGCTCATGGGTGGATATGTCTTTGTCAATTTGTTTATATTTAGTACTAAACCAACCTTTGAGACATTGTTTGAGATATTTTAATTTGATGATGCAAGAAAAGTCATCGTTGTGTTGATTCATAGACTCCCAAAACTTTTTAATGATATTACCACAATCAAGGTTTGCAGACCATTTGTTATTAAATATTAAAGGAAAATTGGGTTTAATTTTTTTGTGAAAATACTAACAAGAATGGGATGATGGTGTGAATTATGTTTGGGCATGGTGATGCTAGAGATGGTGTCCCAAATATCCAGATCAAGGATGTTCATGAAGGCCCTATCCAATTTACTCGCAACAATCCTATTATTGTTTCTTCTATACCAAGTGAGCTTGGCACCCGTGAGATTAATCTCTATTAGGTCACAATATTCAATTGAGGCTCCAAATTCTCTTGAGTAGATGTAATATTAGGACGGGCCAAGTTTCTCATTGGAGGAACGGGTAGCATTAAAGTCACCGATCACAAACCAGGGATCCAGAATGTTGTTAGCTAACCCAGAAAGATCATGCCAAAGAGACCTTCAGTCTTGATATCTATTCTTAGCATAAATCATGGTACAAAAAAATGTATTCCATATAAGGAAAAATCACATGTGAACATTTGTTCAAAAAAATTTAAAACTTTAACGTTCTGTAAGGAAGCATGATAAAAAACCCAAAGAGATTCAGCAACATTACCCTCTTTGCAAGCACCTAAATAATTATAGACATAAGTTCAAAGGTGCATAAATTTCAAATAAAATTTTATTTTTGGATCAGTAATAGCAAACATTTTAGGATGATGAGTCAGAAGAAAACTTTTAAGCACATTAAATTTGATATAATTTGCAATTCCTTGATAGTTCAAAAATAATATATTCATTAAAACCTAGTTTCGGAGGCATAAACTCCATTTTCTTATTTGAGCAACCCGATCCTTTATTACTATTAGACCTTATGACATTTTGAGAAGTGTTCAGAGTGGGATTCCTTTCCTATTTTCTCATTGGAGAAACAAATGAGATGTTAGGAGTACCTGCATCAACAATGGTCTAATTTGATTCATATTTTTTTTAAATTCACGGGGGATGCCTCGGGGATGCCCTTGAATCCATTTAGGAGTTAACATTAAGTGTGGTAGTGGGAATATATCTTGAAAAAATATTCTTAATAAATCTTTAATATTTCATATTCATTTATAAAATTTGTGTATACACTTAATTAATTCAAATCATTTTACTTTTAATATTTCTAATATAATTTATTTTACACTTCCATTAATTAAATAATTAATTCATCATCATTGTATAATTATTAAAATTAATTATTTATTCACTAAAAATAAAAAATAAATTAAAATGATTTAGATAAATCTCATAGATTTATAAATAATATTTATATTCTATAAAATATTATTGAAAACACAATATTTGAAATATTATACTTACTGAAATCAAGAGTGTGAAATTATTGACATTTAGTTAAATAAAATACCATAAGGGTCATATCGAGTTATTTAATGAAACAAATGGTCAGAAATAAAAGAACTAAATCATTATAGAAAAAATTTACTCATAAAAAAATTTAGAAAACATTTTTTTTGTAATTTCAAGGTTCTTATCATTTTAATTAAAATTAGTTCATTGATTTAAACATAAATTAATAATTTTTTCATCATTTTTAGATAATTATTTAAGGTATTTATTTCATCAATAATTTTTATAAATAAAGTACCATGATTAAAATAAATAATTTATATTTAAAATTTCTATTTATGGTTGATTATATCTTTTGGAATACCACATATTAAAAATGTTATACTAATTAGAAGCCACATTGTAAACAGTTTTACTTCCTTTTAAATAAAATACTATAAGGGACTAAATGTCATCCATGTGGATCTAAAAAATCCTGAATTGCACCCATAAATAGTTAGAGTATAAATGTATCCATATAATATGATTTATTAAAAAATTTGTTCACTTTTATGGATCTTATAATTTAAATTAAAATCATTTTATTGATTCTTATTTTGGTTGATTAAGAACTGTGTTATTATTTAATAAGAATTAAAGGTAATTATTTTATATATGATAATTAAAACTATATTAATATCATAAAAATAAAATAATTAGGCTCAATATAGTCCTTTATATTCATTAATTTTGTATATTAAATCATATATATGTTAATAAAACTTATATAATTTGTTAAATTGACATTTTTCAAGCATTGTGTAGGCATTGGATAAGAAGTTAGATAACATTATTGTCATATATATCTGAAAATAAAAACTATCATTCATAATAATCATTGCTGAAAAACATTTAATAATCTTGTCATGAAAAGTCTTTTTAATTATAAATTACTATTTATAAGGCACTGAACTTGACTTTTTCAATGTTGTGTAGGCACTACGCCGACATTGAAAATGACTTGTATAATTATCATTAAAAGATTAATGATTTATATGTTCCATAAATTTTTTATGAAATTTATATAATAATATCATACATTATTCATTCCATATGTTTAATAATTTTTTATATCATACCTATTTCTTAATGATATCACAAAATTTATCGTATTTTATAAAGAACTGTATTTTTGTTACTATTCACTAAAATTTAACTTTATCAAAAAATAAAAAAAAATCACCATAAACTAATTTTGATATTAGTAATTTAAAAATATTTTTATTTTATCAAATATATTTTCTAAAATTTTCATAAATTAATTATTCTTATTTTTTCAATAAATAGTAACAAAAGTCACTATTATTATAAAAAAATTGATAAAAAACCAATTTACAGAAAAGTAAGAGTTTATTACCTAATAATTATTAAATAAATATTTTACATAATATGTTAATTCCTATTCATACACTTCAATTTAGATACAGGTTTATAATGGACATGTTAATATTTAAATAATATATCACAGCTCGTTAAAAATCGTGTAGTTTAAAACAAAAGATAGTGATGAAATAAAATTATTTAGAAAGAAATTTTTAATTAAAATATTAGTGAGTTTCATTATACAACCCTTAAAATTAATTTCTTCCTCTAAATTCAGCTGAGTAATAAAATATTTAACATTTGATAATTTATTCATATAATCCCATATCATACAAATGAATAATAAAACATCCCTAAAAAAGGCAATGTTGGAAACATGAAGCTTGCTTAAAGTAATAGATATCTAGGTTTCAACATATGGAAATCATTGGTGGAAAAATAAAAAGATGTATTTGGAATGGAAAAATAATCCCCAATAATAAATAGATATTGATAAAGAACATGGTTAAGATGAGGTTAATGACTGTAATAATATAGAAAAAATAGATATGAAAATTGTTCATTGATATCATCAAAATTTATAATAATGTGATAACATTTTATTTAAAATTCCTTTGAGAATATATAGCTACATGATTTCATTTCTGTAGAATAATCTCTCTCATTGTTTGTTACTTTATTAATTTATGATTCATTTCTTACATTGATAAATTAAGATTAAATTGTAGTGCACAAAGAACTATGTAATGACCCACTTATTCTCATGGGATTTAGAATAAAACTAATTGTTAGTAGGCCTTAAGAGATATCCTCAAGGTTTTAAAGGCCAGAAATAAATACCCAAGGGT
Organism: Viscum album; assembly: GCA_963277665.1. Classification (NCBI taxonomy): domain Eukaryota; kingdom Viridiplantae; phylum Streptophyta; class Magnoliopsida; order Santalales; family Viscaceae; genus Viscum; species Viscum album. The sequence continues at coordinate 1,342,156,927 of OY728140.1, read as the reverse complement.
CTCCATTCAAGTGGGGGATGATTTACCCTTTAATAAATAAACATCTAACCAAACAACTATTAGTAAACAGCCATGATATGATGCATGGTCAAAATAAGAAAACTCAACCAGATCCTTTATAAAAAGCAACTGAATTATGCTATAGTAGAAGCTAAACCAATATCATAGTAAATAGCTAAAATAAAATCAATAAACTCTGAGAATACAACAAGACTCCATGCTCCACAAGCTCCATGATCCAATCATCAAATTGCCCAAGTATAATGAGTTGATGCTAAATACTTGTGATATAGTATCTTTTCCCATGAATAGAAAGATAGAATATGAAAATAGTATTAAAGTGACAAATAAGGGCTGAGTATAAAACATAGTAGGTTTTCCCCCAATGATTTCCCTACTCATACCACTAGGATAGAAAAAATATCCACATTTCTATAAAACCATTTATATAAAACAATTCTTCAAAATATTTTATAACTAAATATAAATAACTTAAAAATAGTGTACAAATCAATATAAACAAAGGACATATTAATAATTTCCGAACCAAACCATTTTTCAAAGAAGGAAACCAAACATGGATTTAGCCCATTTCATAAGTTCCCTTCGGCACAACCAATCCATTCCACAAATCCACAATACCAACCATGTATGCTTCATTATGATAGTTCCATACTCATGAGAAATTTCGCATCTATCTACCCGTTCATCACAAGGTAATAATATCCCATCTTCCATTACAACTTTGGCACTAATCACAATTTCATATTTCAATCATACAATGAAAATGAAATATTAAAACACACACACACACCAAGTACACCAAAAACCATTCCACTACCAACATGCCAAACCATTTCAATAAAACCATCTCTTTATTGAAAAACTTCTTCCAAAAAACCATTTCAAAAATCCAAAAAACTAATATTTTAAATTCACCATTTTAAAACCAAGAAACCAAATATCTTTTCACAATAAATCACCAAGATTTTACAATTTCACCAAAAAACTATAAATCAACACTAAAGTGGATTTATATCATGTTCACACCCATATTTTTCAATCAATTTCATTTAAATAAATCAATTTTATACTAATCCAACAAATTATAGAAATAGGGGTTGATAGTGAAGCTACCTACCTCATAAATTTTGATGAAAATGTTAAACGGACGAAGAATGCTCATGAAACCCGATAAAGATTTCCATGAAACCTCATGGAATCACTTCCCCTATAAACAAGTCCAAATCTCATCATATTTGGAATCCATGATCTTATATATACCCATAATAGAAATATATTTTAGAAACTAAGAGAAGAGGACAATTAGATCTACGAAAAGGTGATAATAACGGTGAAGAACAAGCACTTACTACAAGAATAGATCTTTTAAACACCAAGGGAAGGCTTCAAATTGATACTAATTCCCTTGAGAGAGGTTCTCCAACAATAAAGAGAGAAGAATCACAAATTTGGGATACATGGGAGGAAAAACTTGGTAGATAATTTTAAAAACATGTGAGATCCACTTTTTTAGGATCTCACATAGACCCCATGCATGGTTAGTCCGCACGGTTAGACAAACCATGCGCTAACCGTGCATTATCTAGTGCATGGGATGAAACATTCACAAACTCATCACACAGAATCCATTACTATGCACCAACCATGCCGATTTTAATATCCAACATCTTCCAAATTGCATGGTTTCTCCTAGGATTTCCACATGGTTTGGACAAACCGTGTGCAACCCATGTACTTCTTCTTTATTCCCAAAACTCATTGAAATATCCCCAAACCCTTCCAACCTTCTACTTTATAATTAAAAAACATAGAAAGAACAATGTATGGGGTATATAATATAAAACTAGGGTACTAAATTCTCCCCTTAGAAATAATAAAACCATCCTTTCCCTGAAAGATTTTCGACCACTGCCCTTTTATTCCCTTCACATGTTCTCAAATCTCATCTTTAATATGACCATGTTTCCATAAAACCCACACTAGATGGTTCTTTTTCCATGAAAGAATTTATATTTCCTATCCACAATCTACACTAGTATATGTACCAATAAAGCATCTAGCTCTAGGTCAACTTGGTCCCATCTAATCACATGTTCAGCATCAGGCTGATACATTTTCAACTACCATACTGAACAATGGTGGAAACACCAAATGATATTCTACATTTCCAACCCATTATAATATAATAAAAGGTATAATGTATTGAGGATATAACATTCCCTGCTTCCCTTAATGATGATGTCCAATCCTTGGAGAATTCTTCAAGAACACATGATCATTTATTCCAAACAACAATAGTCACCGATGATGATCCACATAAGATTTATGATGACTTTGCACCGTCTCTATTCTCTTTTCGATGAACCGAATCTTCTCCATTATTTATTTTACAAGTCTTGGACCAACTAGAGAATTCTCACCTATTTTCACCCAACACATTATAGAATGACTAGGATGCCCATAAAACACTTCAAACGGAGCCATGTGTATTGAGCCCTAAAAGATATTATTATATGATAACTCCACTAGGTGTATATGATCCTCAGATGGGCCACCACAATCCATTAAGCAAGACCGATACATATCTTATAATGTCTGTATCATCCTTTTGGATTGTCCATCCATTTGAGGATGATATGCCGTACTCATAGTCAAATGAGTTCTTGGGGATTTTTGTAAGGATCTCCAAAAATGAGATGTGAACCTCAGATCTCTGTCTGAGACTATTGAAACCGGTATGTCATGTATCGTTACCACTTCTTGGATATTGATTTGTGATAGACCCTCCACTGTATGAGTTCCATGAATAGTGACAAAATTGGATGACTTTGTGATTATATCCGCATCACCCATATGGAATCATGTTTCTGAACCATTCTTGGGAGACCTGTAAAAAGAATCCAGGGCTATATGCTTCAATTTCCACACTAGAATAGGTAAATACTACAACATTCCTGCTGGTCTCTGATACTCTTCATCAATATATTGATAAGTTATGCACCACAAAATGAACCCTACCACTTTTATTTTTAGGCCGCTCCACCAAAAATGTGCCTCAAATGCCTTATACATCATTTGTATTCATGGAAAAACAACCCATATTGAATGGTTGTAAGCATGAATAATTTTATCCTAACAAGCGATAGGTACACCCATCTGATTTCTGATCCAAAACACTGAACTCCTATCTAGTTCTTAGCCATCAATGATCTCCCCACCATTGAGTTTTGACATCATGGCCACACATTCTACATTGGATGTCTATTCCTCAATTACTATCTTTCCAAATCAGGAAAAATAGTGGATAAAATGAAAACTACAACATCACCTCAGTCTTCACATTCTATAAGCATGTCTTCTAGAACCGATATCAACATGAATTCTTCTGAATCTTTTTCTTCCAACTCAGCATATAAATTTTATCTTCATGAATCTACCACAGAATTTTCTTTACCTAGTGTATAAATTAAGTCAAAGTAAAATATTTTAAGATACTACATTCATATTCTTTATTTTAGATTCAAATATCATTGTGAGAAAATATGTTTCTAGATTTTACGATCCATAAATATAGAGAATTTCTCACCGAAGAGAGAATGACACCAAGTCTTCTAAGAATTGGAAACTGAAGTTAACTCCAAATCATGTGTTAGGTAGTATTTTTTATTCACCATCAACATCCTTGAACCATAATAAACCACATGGTCTCTTTGCATGAGAACATAATCCAAGCCAGATCCTTAAACAACATAACACACCAAATACCCTAGTAATAATTCTAGAACAATCAAGAAAGGTACTGATGTAAGAAAAAACTTTAGATCTTGAAAAGTCTTATAGAATTCCTCAATCCATTGGAATGGAAAATTACTCTTTTTAAGGCTATAATAGGTGATGACTATCATCAGAAGCCATAAAAACATCAATAATAACCAGTGAGACCAATAAAGATTTGTATCTCAATGATTTTTTTCAGTGGTTTCCAAGAGATAAAATCTTATATATTTTCTTGATATATTGAAACATTTTTTTTAAAAAAATTACATATCCAATATTGTGTACCTATTGTATAAAAAAATCACACATTGATAGTTTGGAATACAGACAATGATCTCTTAAGATTCCTAACACAATCACCAAGTGTATCTCATACTGATCTTTTTCCCTTGAATACACCAATATGTCTTCCACGAACACCATAACAAAAGAATAAAAAAATCTCTAAGTTATTTGATTAATCAAATCCATAAATACCTCTGGTGTAATCTTATGACTTAAAGGCATTACCACATATTGATAATGACTATATCTACTTCAAAAATCTATTTTCGGAATATCCTTCTTCCGAACGTGAAATACGTGATATATGGATCACAATTAAATTATAGAGAACCACTGAGCTTCCATGAATTGATCAAATAAATCACTAATTCATGGTAGTGGATACCAATTCTTTATCATAGCTTGGTTAAGATTACAATAATCAATTCACAACCTTAGAGTTTCATTTTCTCTCTTCACAAACAAGACTGGTGAAACCCACAAATATGTGCTCAGCCAAATGAATCCTTTGGTTTCAATCTCCTCCAACCAAACATTCAGTTCCCTTAACTCTATTAGTTCAATCCTATAATATAGAAGGGAAAAATATGTAAATTGATCCAAAACTACTGGAAAACTATATTCATCAATCTCTTCCATCGATTTCAATGTCAATGCCTCCAACTGGTGAGAGATTGTTCCCATTGCTGGTTCGAACAAGTTCATTTCACCTTCCTTTACAATCCTTTCTCATATAAGGATATTCTCAACACCATCCTCAGTCGCAAAAGTAAATGTCCTTCTATATATGTTGATATGAGCCTTGAACATTGTCAACCAATCCATACCCATGATTTCATCATAAACATCCATCTCCAACACTGATAAGTCCCATTTTATCTCATCCCTATAAAAATTTATAAAACATGATCTATACATGAAGGCTCTATATTCTCTTTCCTTGAGATGATTTTTATGTTTTAACATAGAGGGCATCATTTAGAGTTTTCAACATAGAAAACAAACATCAACAGAAATAATAGAGGAATGTGAAACACTAATATCAAAGAACACATACATAAGGGTAGAACATAAAAGAATCATACCTCTCACCATAGATGGTCCATACTAGTTATCCACATCCATCTTATCAGCTCCAAACAACTACTTTGTTGCTGCAAACTTCTCCTTGTTTCTTTGTTATGAATTATATTTCTGAGGAACCATCGTATTTATACAGGAAACATTTATTTCTCTATTCTATTGATGAGAATGATTATGTTTTACTCACCCGGTGAAATCATATGATTTCTGCAACATCTGATAAGTGTCTCAAGTACCTGATCTCAAAGAAATACCAAAATTGCATTTTAGATGTCCCATATGGTTATAGTTATGGAATTATCTAGGTTTTATCATACAGTCTTACTTTATGTGGTCAAGATAACCAGATTGGAAACATCCAGGGTTGTTCTGTAGTATTAGTAAAAGACGAATTGCTCTTGTGGTCTGATTTTGATTTTTTCGACCTCCTTAAGAATTAGTGTCCCTCTTCCTTTTACTCTTAGTACTAAAGTTATCATCAACTCTTATGAAGAAAACTATGCTCCCTACAATTTTATTTCCAACTGTGAAAAATATCATAAAAAGAGTATCGAGCTGAAATCATGGCTCAATGGTTTGAAAGTTCTGCATGATTCATTGGTCCAACTCTTGGTTCTCATATGGCTCTGGTTTCTACAAATTCTCAATGACCTCTTCCAAATGCTTCCTATGATGCCTATCAAGTTCTATTTTATAAACACACAACAAACTTTTTAAGGATCACACTCTAGAAACTGAAGTCTTATCATTTAAAATTCATTCACATAAACCATCACAACATTTCTTTCAGAAAACAACCCTTTCCATGTTTAACCATTTCTGAAAAATATCTACCCACTTTTGAAAATCAAACCATTTTGAAATTATATCAACAATTCTATTTTCAAAGTATTTCATTTGTAAATTATTTCTAAATTTTTCAAAATTCAACACAATGCATCAAATCATATATCATTTATCAAAATGAAATATACAATCCTAGCGGGAAGTCATTCCCCTAATGTATTTCATGCTCATCTCATTGGAAAAACCCATGAAAATGAGTTTCCAATTTTTTATAAGTGCCTCTAAAAAACATATATACCCAAATCATTGTTAACTTGAAGTCCAATATAAAAATTTTAGCTATGTATTTACACACTCTACATTTCACGTACCGACAATCCTATTCCTTTGTAAGATCACAACTCAAGGAATAGCAAATAATTAACTCAACTCATGATGACTACTTGTTCCAAAAGTAAATGAACATGATGATACCACTTATATCAAAAATGATTTTGGATTGATTAATTTGATACCATTTGTAATGACTCAGTTATTCTCATGGGAATGAGAATACCATGAATCATTACTAGGCCTTAAACAACATCCCCGAGATGCCAAAGGCTGGAAATAAATGCCAAAGGGTCTTAATAAAAGTGAAGTATGATTTAACTATTAATAAATAATCCATTAACCAAACAACTATAAAGAACCATAATATTTTGCATGATCAAAACAAGAAAATTAAACCATTTCCTTTATAAAACACCAACAAAAGTAAGCTACGATTGAATCCAAATAAATATCAATGTAAATAGCGTAAATAAAAATAATAAAATACAATATGACAAGAACACTCCATGATCCACTATCTCTATACTCTAATCAAAAAATATCCCAAGTATCATGAGGTGGTACTAAATACTTGTGATACCTTACCTTTTCCGATGTCTCAAATGATATCATCTGCAAAATAACTAAACTACAAAAGTAGGTGTGAGTATAAAACTCAGTAGGTTTTCTCCAATGACTTCTAATCATGCCAATAGGACATAAGATATATCCACATTTATATAAAACCATTTATAAAAAATAGTTTATAACTTAATATAAAAAATGTAAAAAAACATAAAATTCAATTTAAAAATGATATATTAACAATTTTCTTAGCCAAATTAAATAAATTATATCAAAAAAGATGATCTAGGAATGCCACCCATGGGCGACCAGAGGGAAAACCCAAACATCGCAGATACAAGGACCCTTGATGCTAGATCATTCGCGAAATTAGTTGCAGGTCGAGTTCCTCGCGCTGAATCAAAGGCCTCTGATAATATTTCACAAAAAACGTATAGACATAGAGGTCTACCAGCAATTGCATTATCGAAAGATGAGGTACACAAAATTTCTTCAGATTTTCGATTTACGCTTGTTAGAATTTTTGTCAAGCATCGAACTTCACTCAATTTTCTACGCAAAAACCTGGAAAACATTGGATTCATAGATTTTCATATTGGTTAATTGAATTCACGACATGTTTTGTTTCGTTTTGCTTCGAAATTTTTTTTTATCAGTTCTGGACATGAGGTACTTGGTCCTTTGGAGGGTATGTTATAAAGGTTTTCAAGTGGGCTCCAGACTTTGAAATTAGTGTTGAGCCTCCCATTGTACATATCTGGATTGGGTTACCTGGTTTACCTCTTCATCTATTCAAGCAACGTGCTATTTTTTCAATTGCTGGCCTCTTTGGACATCCAATTAGGCTAAACTTTTCTACTTCGAATCTCTCAAGACCTTCTATTTCTAGGATTTGTACTGAAGTCAACATTTCACAGGAGTTTCCATCACATTTATGGATTCAAAATGGAAATTATGGATTTATACAGGATGTTGTCTTTGATAATGTTCCATTATACTGTAAAAGATACTCTATAATTGGTCATATAATGACTGAATGTGAGGATCAAAGGTTTGAGCCTCCCCCACCTTGTCCTAGGTCCCATTGGGTGGAAAAGACTCCTTCAAAAAAGAGAATTGTTGCTCAAAAATTAAGGCCAACTGCTAACACTAAACCCATAAACCCCATTGATGTCCATGGACCTATCACCGAGACATCAATATCCAAAGACATTAAGCACAACCATGGGGATAAGGATGACACCCCTATGGAAAAGGGTGAATCTTCTATATGACACCCTATTGAATCTAAGGACACGTCAAGACTTATTCCTACATCAAAAACTGCCAATAACCCCAATATGGATCCTACACCCCTGATAGAGGAACATGAGAAGCGCTGTAAAGTGTTTGATACACAAAATAAGGATCGAAATGATTCTTCAGATTCTAAAAACTCCTTACGGGGGGCTAAGGATTAGCCTAATCAGATTGAGGAAGCCTATTTAAGCTCAAGATCTAGAAAAGGGAAAAAATAAATGGTTTATACTGATGGATTCATTACCCCTAATCCAAGAAAATCTAGAAAACGTAGAGACTATTCCCAACTAGAAAAAACTATTGTTACAAGGGCTCTGGATCCCTCCAAAAGGAAGATTTTGACCCTCCATCACCCCCAACAATGGCTGATTCCCCCCTACAACCCATAACTGAAGAGAATTCATCTACCCCCTCAAATTCATCTAACTCAAATAGCTCTGAGAGTGATCTCGAAAATGAACCTTGTTATCAAGATGCATACCAACTTGAAGAGAAGTTGGATATGTCTGAGTAACTTGGATCTTGGATGGAAGATAATGATACACGTGCATTCTGTCGATACAAAAATAATGAAATGATGACTGATAACAGCCTACAAATCAGAAATAGAATGTTCCTTAATGTGGTGGAAGAGTTTAAAAAGGACCCTCACTTTTAATTCAATGCTATATCTTTGGAATAAATTTTTATGCAATCAGTCCTTGTCCGATTTGTAGCTTTCTGGTTTTGCTTTGCATCGTGCTTGCCTATTTTCATCACACTTCTCCTTCTGTTAATGTTTCCTTCTGGGACATTGCTGGAGATTTTCAATTCTGTTCCTATTTAAGAAACCTACTTGGGATGTACCTTTTTGCAATGCCCTTCAACTGAAATAGCTTGCTTGGATATTCTTTGGCTGATTTCTATCTTGAAGATGAGATGTTGTTTCTTTTAACTTAGAGATTCATGTTTGGATCTGCTTGTGATTTTTTTCAGCACTAACTTTCTTCAGTCCCACTACTTTATTAAATTACATGGAGGAATTTTATGTTTCATTTTTGGTAGAGGAATTCTCATAGGTTATAATGTGAAATTTTTCAATGAGGAGGTGCCCTATGTAAATATATTTTTTATCTGCTCAGATGTTATTTTGTTTCTTTTAACTTGTGAAACATTGAAGCCTGTCGTTTTTCTATGATCACCCTTGAGTTTTCTTCAGTCTATTTACCACATGATAGAAGGTACTTCTGATTTGATTCGGACTGCAGTGCTGAACATCATGTCAACTTGATCCGCAAGTCCCCGGATACCTTGAGTTCTCTCTTCTTTATCTGATGAGCAAGGAAGATATCTAAGAGCAGGTCAAGAAACTCATTTTTTATCTTTTATTCTTCAATGTTAAATCTGAATTTGTCTCTATAACTTTGAGATGGTGTATGTGTATTACACCTTGAATTTTCATTGTAACCCTTTGATTTAATAAATTCATTCAGCATGGACTGAATTTCCAGTTCATGTCATTCTCTCAAAAAAAATTCTCTACCAAACCCATTTTCAAAGTAAGCAACAAAACTCAGGTTTATCCCATTTCATAGGTTCCCTTTGGCATAACCAATTCATGCCAAAAATCCACATTACCAACCATGCATGATTCATTATGACATTTCCATACTCACGAGAAATTTCTCATTGATCTACCAAGTCATCACAAGGTAATTATATCCCACGTTCCATTATACCAATCATAATATAGTCATGTTCTAGTGTTGTCACGACCCACTTATTCTCATCGGATTGACAATACAATGAATCATTACTAGGCTTTAAGTGACATCCCCGAGGCACCAATGGATTGAAATAAATGATGAGGGGTCTCAATGAAAGTGGGGGATTATTTTCCCTTTAATAAATAAACCTCTGAACAAATAACTATAAAAAAACCATGATATGATGCATGATCAAAAACATAAAACTTTACAAATTCCATTAAAAAAAACCTACCAAAGTATTCTACAGTGGAAGCCAAACCAATATAAAATTAAAAAACAGAAATAAAACTAATAAAATCCAAGATGGCAACAAGATTCCATGCACCAATCTCCAAAGAGACCAATTATCATGATGTGGTGATAAATAATTGTGATAATGTATATTTTCCCATGTCATATTAGATAATATATGCAAAGGCACCAAAGTTCCAAAGTATGGGTGAGTATAAAACTTATTTGGTATCCCCCAATGAATTCCCTACTCACTCCAATAGGATAAAAAAGTCATCAACATTTACATAAAACCGTTTATTTAAAACAATTATACAAAATTATTTATAACTATATATAAACAACTTCAAATAGTTTATAACTAAATATGAAAAATGCTATATTAATAGTTTCCCGGCCAATCACTTTTTCAGAGAAAGCAACCAAACAAATCCTTAAACCCATTTCATGATTACCATTTGGAATAACCAGTCTATTAAACATATTCACACTACGAACAATGCATGTATAGTGATAAAAGTTCCATAATAATGATCGGTTTCTCGTCGATCTACCAAATTGTCACAAAGAAATTATATCTCATGTTCCATTACAAATTTGGAACTGAGCACAAAGTCATACTTTAACCAAGCCTCAGAAATGAAATATAAATATACACACAGAACGTAAGCCAAAAACAATGCAACTACCAACAATCCAAAACCTTTTCAATAAAAATATCTCTTTATTGAATTTTTTTTTCAAACAAACCATTTCAATAATCTAGAAAACCCATATTTTAAATTCAATATTTTTAAATCGAGTAACCAAATCACTTTGCACAAAAATTCACCAAGATTTTACAATTCCAAAAAAAATCATCACTAAAAGGATTTATATCATGTTCACACCCATATTTTGAAATAAATTTTAATCCAATAAATCAATTTGAAGCTAATAAAATTAATTGTAGAAGGAGGAGTCAAGAGTGAAGCAACCTAACTCATGTATTTTGATGAAAATGGTAAAAAATGATGAATTCTCACAAAACTGGGTAAGAATTCCACATAACCACCTTAGATTTATTCCCCTCTCAACAAAGAGAAAAAATATCATCATATTTGGCATCCAAAATCTCAAATATGCACATAATAAGCATAGATATGAGAAACTGAGAGATGAAAAGAATTATCTCTAAGTAGAATTAAGAAAACATGAAATGAATGGTGAAGAACAAGAAGATAACCTAAGAAAAGGGATTCTAAACATGAAGTAAAGACCCTAGATTGATCCCAATATTCTTACAAGAGGTTCTACAACCTATAAAAGAGAAGAATATCAAATTAGGGTTTCATAAGTGGAAAAAGAGGTAGTTAATGTCAAAACCTAAGAGATCCACTTTTTTAGGATATCACATTGACCTAGTGCATGGTTAGTCCACACTGTTAGACAAACTGTGAGCTAACCGTACATTAACCACTTCTTAGAATGACACATCCATGAACTCCTCACATGGTCTCCCTAACTGTGGGCCCACCATGTCGAAGATACTATCCAACATCTTCCAATGTGCACTATTTTCCCTTTTATTTCTGTAAGATTTAGACAAACTGTTCATAGCCCATGTGCTTATCTTTTAGTCCAAAAAACTCCTTGAAAGATCCCAAAACTCTCCCAACCTTCACCTTTATAATTAACATAACTAAAACGAATAATGAGAGGGTTACATAATAGAAACCAGGTGTACTACATTCTCCCAACCATTGGTCTTTCTGTCCTTAGAAAGTAGAAACCCGTTCTTTCCCTAAATGAGTTTTGTGCATTGATCTTTCATTTCCTTCTCACATTCCCAAGTCTCTTCCTGAATCTGAATATGATTCCATAAAAAATACTCTAGTCTGATGTATTTTCCATGTAATAATTTATCCTTCATATCCATAATATTCACTAGGATATATAACAATTAATCTTTGAGATCTAGGTTAATGTGATTCCATCTAATCACATGGTCAGGATCAGGCTAATACTTTTTCAATTGAGATATGTGGAAGACATTATTCACCAAATTGAACTATGGTGGCAATGAAAAATGACATGAAATCTCTCCAAAGTATTACAATATTGCAAAATGTCCTATGCATTGAGGAGATAAATTTCCCTTCTTCCCAAGACGATGATGTCCAAGACTTGAAGAAATCCTCAAGAACACATTATAACTTAATACAAACAACAAAGACAATCAATGATGTTACACATAATATTTATGAAGACTCTGAGCCCATCTCTATTCTCTTTTTGATCAAATGAATATTGTCTGTTGTTTCTTGGACATGGCTGTACACAACTAGTGAAGTCTCCCCTATTTCCACCCAAAATAGTGTAGAACGAAATGGAAGCACATACCACACTTCAAACTGAGCCATGTGCATCAAGTAATAAAATATATTATTATATGAGAGCTCCACTAAGGGTGTATAATCCTCTCATGATCCACAAAAATACATTACGCAATCCTGCAACATGTCTTCCAATTTCTATATCATATTTTAAGATTGTACATCTATCTGAGGATGATACGTTGTACTCATAGTGAACTGCGTGCTAAGGGATTTCTGTAAGTATGTACAGAAACAACATGTGAACCTCAGATCTCTATAAGAGACTATCGATACTGGTATCTCATGTCTCTTTACCACTTATTGGATATATATTTTGGGAAAATCTGCCACCATAGGAGTTTCATGAATATATATGAAATGGGACGAATTTGTGTGTCGATCCACTATCACCCATATGGAAGCATGTTTTGGAACAATTATTGGGAGACCTATAAAAAAATCCACAACTACGTTCTTCCATTTCCACAATTGAATAGGTTAATATCTCAAAATACATGTGGGTGACTGATGAACTAACCTTCCATATTGACAAGTTAAGAACCATAAAATGAACTCTTCCATATTCCTTTTTTTATCTCTCCTCCAAAAATGAACCTTTGATGCATTATACATCTTCTTTATTCTAGGATGAACAACCCATCTCGAATGGTGGTAAGCATTAATAATTTTCCCCTGACAAGTCATAGGTATAACCATCTGATTTTTGAACCACAACATTGAACTCCCAACCAGTTTCCATCCGTCAATGGTTTACCTACCATTGAGTTTTGACCACATATAAGGCCCCAGCCTTAAAACTTACTTAATCTTGAGTTATTACAAGATTACACATTGAGGATCTTTTCGGGTTTAGAGTTTTAGAGAATTAGATCATAAAACTTGCATTACATTCCACATATAAACAAAGTGGTTACATAAAGATTGTATTATTCATTCCCATCAATGGAAACATATTTAAAATAAAACATGGATTCATTCTTGACACTTCCTTGACACTATCATCATATCATGTACCTTTCCCTTGACCTGTGAAAACATTTCAAAAAAACTTGGGATGAGCATAAAAAGTTCAGTATGGGTTATAAAAACAGGAAAGGAAACATGGGTACATATATACATAAGAGTGAAATCATACTTTACCCATAAAACATAAGCACATTAACATACCTCATCAAATCATTAGTAAATCTTTGAAATCATAAGACATAAAGGTAACTTGAGGCATTCATAACATTCTTACGTAGGGAGTAACCCTCTTGGTTATGTTTGGAATACCCATCACAGTATATTCCCTAAAATATCTTCAGAGAAACCTAAATATTTCACTCCTTCGCGTTACCCAATGCATTGGAGAGCTATATCTGGCTCACCCGCCCTTAGTTTATCACGGAACCACCCGTCTTCATAATAATGCCCAAGAACCATAACATAATCGTATCACATAAAACATGTGTAAAGGAAACATAATATTTCCACATTCCAATCACAAGATATCAATACAACACAAAAAACATTGTGAAAACCATTTTCAATACCAAAATAAAAGAAAAGTAAAACATGGAATTTATTTTTCTTTTAAAAAGAAGGTATGGCTTGTAGAGGAAGCCGAAACTCAAATAACAGTCACGACGGCGGAGAAGTCGTTGTCGCCGCATACGTATGACAAAAAACCTTCCCTTTTGTCGTTTAGTAAATGATTCGTATAAAAAAGATTCCTTTTGAATAAACATAAAAGTCAAAGGGGTTTATACACCGTATAAAAGAAAGTTGTGTATAAAATAAAATATGCCTCAATGAAAGGAGATTGAGACGAAGTCCCATACCTCGTATCCGACTTGACCCGACCGTTCTTTAATCTTCTGAATAATAAACTTGAGTTAATCTCTAATTTCTTATGAACCTTTTTCAATTTCATTATTCCTTTTATACCATGTTATTAACATCATGTAATCATTTAAGTTAATAATGTTCATTTTGTCGGTATTTGGTTCTTAAGTCAAAAATAGACTTCTTACACATACATGTTGTTAATTTGGTCAAAGGTTCGTTATATCCAGAATGATATTAATTATTTGGATAACATATATATCATATATATTCATCATATACATGTATTTATAAAATTACATCACATTTAGAGGTAAGAAATGAAATGCACCGTTCATGGAGACGGTAAGCCGTACGTACGCATGAACGCTACTCCCATTTCTATTTCGTATTTTCTGGAATGGAATCATAATGATATAAAAGTATATTATAATTCCAGTATAATAACATATATAATATCATTAAATTTATCCTTTACACATCCCACATATGGTATTAACGAATCAAATCACTTTCAGGGGGCGGTAGTCCGCACTTCCTAAAATGAAGATATCGTGTTTACCCATAATGGAAACCATAAAGGTATGCCCAAAATGAAAAAAAAACAGACGATTAAGGAAAACATAAAAATATTATATATCATATGTAAAAATAGTGACATCATAATGGCCTCCTTTTAAGGTGTTAAATGAGTAATGAACAATCATCGTTTCGGGAGGCAAAATTTCTCCATCCACGGAAACCGTATGTTCTTTAACCATTTGATGTAGTTGTGTGAGAGTGTAGCTCAAATAAATATTATAACAAAATCCTAGTATAATGAAGATACTGGTGTTGTTACAAAATAAGTAAATAAAAAGAGTTTAGGGGGTTGGAGAAGCAAAATAAAACAATTGAACATGAGAGAATGAATTACGTTTAAAAGTGTAACTCCTTTTGATTTGAGCCTAAAGGCTTCCTTTGAAAGGATTATGCCAAAAGGGAATCCTCTAGGATGAGGAGAGGGATGTGGAGAGAGTAAATGGGCAGGGTTTGGCCGAGCCAAAGGCTTGAGGAGTGTGTGAAATGAGGTAGAGGTGAGGGCCTTTTATAAGAGGAGAGGAGGGGCACTTTTGGAAAGTAAAGATAAGTTACTTTATTTTAAAAAGAGTTTCGGATTAAAAAGGTCCCACATTACTATAATTCTAGGATATGGTGATAAGGCTTCGAAATACACTCATCCAATTGGTTTCGGCCATGTGTAGGTTTTATATTTTTCATTATCTTTCCATTTTATTTAAATCGTTAAATAATGAGGTCATCACTGCATCATCATGATGTCATAAATAATTTAATTTATTTAAAGTATAAAAATTATAAAAAAAATACTATGATGTAGGAAATCATTTTATATTTCCAATGACTATTTATAATAAAAAATCTGATCTTTATAACCCCATGTAAAATGTTTTTTCGTAAAACATATTATGTTTGTGTCATTTTTACTTTTACATTAAATAAAAAGCTATTTATGTCATTTCCCAACCAAAGTGGATCCATGGGGTCCCCAAGTTGAACCATGGATTGTCTTGGTCGGCCATGACACAACCAATGAGGGCAGGACATGTGTCAAGCTCATCTTATTTTATTAAAGCATTATTTTTACCTTAAACTACACTAATTACCACTAATCGCGATTAAAAACTTAATAAGTTACTATTCACCAAAAAATTACTTTAATCTCATTGAACCACATTTTACTTCTTAATGAAAACCATGTATGTCGGATTTTTGAAATTCAAAACACAGTGATGGCAAAATTTCATTTAAACGGAAAATCAGTTTTTATAAGTACCACTTAGTGGTTTCAGTATTCATCAAAAATTGAAGTTTTTCAGAAAATTACCAAAAATTCACCCTAAGCTATATTTGATATTCCGAATTCAAAAATGAAGCCTATTTTACAAAATTCAGAACATATAAGTCACATTAATTAATTTAATAATTATTTCCCGTTGTTATGACAAATAGCGTGTTTTTATGAAACAATAAGTATCAAAAGATTGACACCTGTTTAAGTCCAATTTCAAAGTGAAATTGATTCCAATGACCACCATTGGATTAAATGGTAAAAATATATTCTAATTTCACTTCAAAACCAATTCAAAAGATAATATAATCATATAAATAAATTAGATTAAAAAGCAGTTTTGATGTAAAATGCAGTATTTTTCACTATTCATTAAAAAAATGAACATTATCTGAAAAATACCAAAAATTCACACAAAGTAAATTTTGAAGTCCCAATCATAAAGAATAAGTTTATTTTGACAAACATAGTTTATAAAATTGTCAAAAAATATATTTAAAAAGGGTTTTCCATCATAAGGCAGTAAAACAATCTTTTAAGAATATTAGTGTATTTCATGCTTAAGATTGGATTTATTTTCATTTTAAGCCTCTAAAACACTATCTTAATCATTAATAGACATAGATAAAAATATCTATTATTAATTAATTACTTGGGATGTTACATCCTTCCCCCCTTTAGAAAATTGCGTCCCCGCAATTTATTTACTTATCGAATAAATGGGGGTACTTATCCCTCATTGCATTTTCAGATTCCCATGTTGCCTCTTCCATCATGTGGTTTTTCCACAAAACCTTTACCTGATTAATCACCTTATTTCGTAACACTTTCTCCCTGTGGTCAAGAATCTGGACCTGTTTTTCCTCATAAGATAGGTTCTCTTCCAGCTGAACTACTTCTGGACTCAAAACATGTGATGGATCTGGCATATACTTTCTCAACATCGAAACGTGAAAAACATTGTGTACCTGAGATAAACTCGGAGGTAAAGCCACTCGGTATGCAACTGATCCAACTCTCTCCAGAATTTCGTATGGTCCAATGAACCTTGGACTCAACTTTCCTTTCTTACCAAATCTCATCACACTTTTCCAGGGAGAAACCTTGAGAAAAACATGATCACCTACCTCGAAAGATAAATCCTTCCTCCGGTTATCCGCATAACTCTTCTGCCTGCTCTGAGTTGTTCTCATGTGTTTCTGAATCAGCTGAACTTTTTCTGCCATCTCTTCTACCAATTCTGGTCCCATCAACTTCCTTTCACCCACTTCATCCCAGAAAGCTGGAGTTCAACACTGCTTCCCATATAATGCCTGAAATGGTGCCATCTGTATACTGGAATGAAAACTGTTATTATATGAAAATTCAACCAAAGAATGATGTTGGTCCCAAATTCCCTGATAATCCATAGAACAAGCTCGTAGCATATCCTCCAATGTCTGAATTGTTCGTTCTGACAGACCATCTGATTGAGGATGAAAAGCTGTACTAAAATTTAATTCAGTACCCAACGACTTCTAAAGGCCTTTCCAAAAGTTATAAGTAAACCTAGGATCACGATCCGATACAATGGAGAGAGGAACTCCATGTAACCTGACTATCTCTTTAAGATACAAACGGGAAAGTTTATCAAGAGAGAAAGTATCTCGTATAGCAAGGAAATGAGCAGATTTGGTCAAGCGATCAACAATAACCCAGATTGCATTATTACCTCGAGATGTCTTCGGTAATCCCACAACAAAGTCCATGGATATATTCTCCCATTTCTACTGTGGCACTGGTAAAGGCTGAAGCATCCCTTTTGGTAACTGCCACTCTGCTTTAAAATGCTGATAATTCAAACAATTCACAGTAAAATCAGCAATATCCCTTTTCATTCCATCCCACCAGTAATACTCCCGCAGATCTCTATACATCTTAGTACTGCCCGGATGAACTGAAAACGGAGAACTATGAGCTTCACATAACAACTCTCTCTTCAACTGTGAATCACAAGGCACACACAATCTCGTACCAAATCTCAAAACACAGTCATTATCAATGTTGAATTTAGGCAACTTACCTTTCTGAACCAGCTCTACCTTTTTCTGCAACTCACTGTCTTGCTTCTGTGCTTGCTTGATTCTATCTGATAGAGAAGATCTCACTGATACCTAAAAAAACAGAAGGACTTCCTGCACCAACAACTTCTATGCCAAAGTTCATCAAATCCTTAACCAAAGGATCACGTTCTAAACACAACATTATTAATGAAGCATTATTTTTTCGACTCAAAGCATCAGCCACTTTATTTTCTTTTCCCAGATGGAAATGAATTGTACAATCATAATCCTTGATTAATTCTATCCATCTAATTTGTCTCATGTTCAATTCTTTCTGAGTGAATATATACTTTAAACTTTTGTGATCGGTATATATTTCACACTTTACTCCATACAAATGATGCCTCCAAATTTTTAAAGCAAAAACAACAGCAGCTAGTTCCAAATCATGTGTAGGGTAATTTACCTCATGAGTTTTCAACTGTCGTGAAGCATAAGCAATTACCTGATCATTCTGAATTAGGACGCAACCAAGTCCTTTCAATGAAGCGTCACTGTATATAACAAACTCACCATTCCTGTAAGGTAGTGCCAAAACTGGAGCATTTACCAATCTTCTTTTCAATTCCTGAAAACAATCATCACATTCTTTTGTCCAGATAATCTTAACACCCTTCTGAGTTAGCTTAGTCACTGGACTAGATAACCGTGAAAAATTTCTAACAAACCTTCGGTAATAGCCCTACAAACCAAGGAAGCTACGAATCTCGGTTACATTTGTGGGTCTTGGACAGTCTTCCACAACTTTTGTTTTTGCAGGAACAACAGTTATTCCATCTTTAGAAACAATGTGACCAAGGAAAGAAATTTGTTGCAACCAAAACTCACAGTTGCTGAATTTCCCATACAGTTTCTTTTCTTTTAAGGTTTGCAAGATAACCCTTAAATGTCTTTCATTCTCCTCTTTACTTTTAGAAAACACCAAAATATCATCAATGAAAACCACCACAAACTTATCCAAGAACTCATGGAAAATTCTATTCATTAAGTCCATGAATACAGCAGGTGCATTGGTTATCCCAAAAGGCATTACTACAAATTCATAATGGCTATATCTCGTACGGACCGCGGTCTTCGGAATATCTGCCTCCTTTACCTTCAGCTGATGGTACCCCGATCTCAGGTCAATCATTGAAAAAAATGAGCTCCTTGGAGCTGATCAAACAAATCATCGATATGAGGCAAAGGATATTTGTTCTTAACAGTGATGTTATTCAAGGCTCTATAATCAATGCAAAGTCTCATAGAACTATCTTTCTTTTTAACAAATAAAACAGGAGCACCCCATGGTGATGTGCTAGGTCTAATGAAACCTTTCTCTAATAAATCTTGCAATTTCTCCTTCAACTCTAAAAGTTCAATTTGTGCCATTCGATAAGGGGGTTTTGAAATTGGCTTAGCATCAGGAACTAAGTCAACAGTAAACTCAACTTCCCGATCTGGTATTATTCCAAGCAACTCATCATGAAAAACATCAGGATACTCATTTACCACTGGCACATCATTAATCTGAACAGTTCCTTTATTTTCAACGACTTGTGCAAGGTAACATTCATTTCCATCTTTTACATGTTTCTCAGCCTCTTGATATGTTATCAAAAGTAAGGGTTCATTCTTGTAAACAAACTGAAAGTCCTTCTGAAAAGAAACTTCTTTAGCTCTACAGTCAATCTTAGCATGGTAAATAGAGAGCCAACCCATACCCAGGATAACATCAAACTCTAATAGAGGTAGAACAATAAGGTTTGCAAGTAGGTTCTTTCCACAGATAATGATAGGAAGATTCTTATAAATTCTTTTTGCCTCAACATTTCCCCCAGGTGTTTTTACCAAAAGTTTAGGAGTCATTTCTTGAGATGGTATTTCCATTTTACTAGAAAAGGTTTCAGAGATGAAAGAATGTGTAGACCCCGAATCAAACAACACACTGGCATAATCTGAAAAAACAAACAAAGTACCTGATACAACTTCATTTGATGGCCCGACATCTGCTGAAGTAGTTGCAAAGGATTTCACCACCCCTTTCTACTTGTAGTCTAACCGCTTCCCATCACTCAAGCTCTTTGTCGGACACTCGTTTGCATAGTGACCCATCTCATTGCACTTATAACATTTCCCTAACTGTAAATCAAATTTGTTCTTACCTTCACCTTGATCCTTTTCAGTGCAATCCCGAGCCTTATGTCCCATCTTACCACATCGGTAGCACTTTCCAGAATTCAGAAGACATTCCACAGCATGCCTTTTTCCACATTTATCACAAACTGGAAACTTAGTTCTCTTACCATCAGACTTTTTTGAAGAATTCTTACCTTTCTCCTGCCACCTCGGTCTCTTCTTCTGTTGGTTGTTATGGAACACTTGATCATCGGAAAACTCCATTTCCACCTTCTCAGCACATCGAACAAGCTTTTCATAACTTTTAAACTCACGAGAAGCTAATTCCCTTCGATATTTTGGCTTTAATCCTGAGTAAAAACGATTGATTTTACTATCAAGGTCTCGGATAAAACTTGGAGCATACCTTGCCAATCGAGTGAACCTTTATTCATAGGCAGCCACTAAGTCTTCCTCTTGCCTCAATTCCAAGAATTGTTTTTCCATCCTATGTCGAACAACCTTAGGAAAATACTTCTCAAGAAACATACCTTTGAATTCATCCCAGTCGAGAGCATCAATCTCATCGGCGTCCCGGATATTTTTAACCATAGACCACCACTGATCTTCTTCACCATCCAAACGGTAAATAGCAAGACTAACCTTTTGATTGTATGAACACCCCATGACATCAAAAATCTTCTCCAGTGATTTAATCCACCCTTCAGCTAGCACAGGGTCAGATGATCCTCTGAATGATGGTGGATGTTGCCTCATGAAATATTCCACCACTGACATGTTCCTCTGCGGTTGATCTGGATGATCTCGTGCATGGATACCACCACCATTTATAGCCTGAGTCAACTGCGCCATTACTGCAACAAACTGTTCAGTTCCAATTCTGACCATCTCAGGATGCTGATTTGGAAGTTTATTTCCTTCTGTATTCCATCCTAGCACTGCTTCCCTGTTTCCTCTGCGGAAAACCATTCTGAACAAACATGTCTTAGA
This sequence comes from Viscum album, assembly GCA_963277665.1. Classification (NCBI taxonomy): domain Eukaryota; kingdom Viridiplantae; phylum Streptophyta; class Magnoliopsida; order Santalales; family Viscaceae; genus Viscum; species Viscum album. The sequence continues at coordinate 1,342,135,533 of OY728140.1, read as the reverse complement.
TGAAGCAACATGGTAATCTTCAAATGCTATTTGATTTCAAAAAAAAATATTTTTGGATAATCATCTAATAAAATTCTAACTCTTAAAGTTATCTAAACCGACCTCTGATACCAACTATAAGTCCCCAGCCTTAAACCTTACTTAATCTTGAGTTATTACAAGATTACACATTGAGGATCTTTTCGGGTTTAGAGTTTTAGAGAATTAGATCATAAAACTTGCATTACATTCCACATATAAAAAAAGTGGTTACATAAAGATAGTATTCTTCATTCCCATCAATTGAAACATATTTAAAATAAAACATGGATTCATTCTTGACACTTCCTTGACACTATCATCATATCATGTACCTTTCCCTTGATCTGTGAAAACATTTCAAAAAAACATGGGATGAGCATAAAAAGCTCAGTATGGGTTATAAAAACATGGAAAGGAAACATGGGTACATATATACATAAGAGTGAAATCATACTTTACCCATAAAACATAAGCACATTAACATACCTCATCAAATAATTAGTAAATCATTGAAATCATAAGACATAAAGGTAACTTGATGAATTCATAACATTCTTACGTAGGGAGTAACCCTCTTGGTTACGTTTAGAATACCCATCACAGTATATTCCCTAAAATCTCTTCGGAGAAACCTTAATGCTTCACTCCTTCGCGTTACCCAATGCATTGGAGAGCTATATCGGGCTCACCCGCCCTTAGTTTATCACGGAACCACCCGTCTTCATAATAATGCCCGAGAACCATAACATAATCGTATCACATAAAACATGCGTAAAGGAAACATGACATTTCCACATTTCAATCACAAGATATCAATACAACACAAAAAACATTGTGAAAACCATTTTCAATACCAAAATAAAAGAAAAGTAAAACATGGTATTTATTTTTCTTTTAAAAAGAAGGTATGGCTTGTAGAGGAAGCCGAAACTCAAATAACGGTCACGACGGCGGACAAGTCATTGTCGCCGCATACGTACGACAAAAAACATTCCCTTTTTTCGTTTAGTAAACGCTTAATATAAAAAAGATTCCTTTTGAATAAACATAAAAGTCAAAGGGGTTTATACACAGTATAAAAGAAAGTTGTGTATAAAATAAAATATGCCTCAATGAAAGGAGATTGAGACGAAGTCCCATACCTCGTATCTGACTTGACCCGACCGTTCTTTAATATCCTGAATAATAAACTTGAGTTAATCTCTAATTTCTTATGAACCTTTTTCAAGTTCATTATTCCTTTTATACCAAGTTATGAACATCATGTAATCATTTAAGTTAATAATGTTCATTTTGTCAGTATTTGGTTCTTAAGTCAAAAATAGACTTCTTACACTTACATGTTGTTAATTTGGTCAAAGATTCGTTATATCCAGAATTATATTAATGATTTGTATAACATATATATCATATATATTCATCATATACATGTATTTATAATATTACATCACATTTAGAGGTAAGAAATGAAATTCACCGTTCATGGAGACGGTAAGCCGTACGTACGCATGAACGCTACTTCCATTTCTATTTCATATTTCCTGGAATGGAATCATAATGATTTAAGAGTATATTATAATTCCAATATAATAACATATATAATATCATTAACTTTATCCTTTACACATCCCACATGTGGTATTAACGAATCGAATCACTTTCAGGGGGTGGTAGTCTGCACTTCCTAAAATGAAGATATCGTGTTTACCCATAATGGAAACCATAAAGGTATGCCCAAAATGAAAAACAACAGAGGCTTAAGGAAAACATAAACATATTATATATCATATATAAAAATAGTGACATCATAATGTCCACCTTTGAAGGTGTTAAATGAGTATTGAACAATCATCGTTTCGGGAGGCAAAATTTCTCCATCCACAGAAACTGTATGTTCTTTAACCATTTGATGTAGTTGTGTGAGAGTGTAGCTCAAATAAATATTATAACAACATCCTAGTATAATTAAGATACTGGTGTTGTTACAAAAGAAGTAAATAAAAAGAGTTTAGGGGGTTGGAGAAGCAAAATAAAACAATTGAACATGAGAGAATGAATTACCTTTAAAAGTGTAACTCCTTTTGATTTGAGCCTAATGGCTTCCTTTGAAAGGATTTTTCCCAAAGGGAATCCTCTAGGATGAGGAGAGGGATGTGGAGAGAGTAAATGGGTAGGGGTTGGCCTAGCCAAAGGCTTGAGGAGTGTGTGAAATGAGGTAGAGGTGGGAGCCTTTTATAAGAGGAGAGGAGGGGCACTTTTGGAATGTAAAGATAAGTTACTTTATTTTAAAAAGAGTTTCGGATTCAAAAGGTCCCACATTGCTATAATTCAAGGATAAGGTGATAATTCTTGGAAATACACTCATACAATTGGTTTTGTCCATGTGTAGGTTTTATATTTTTCATTATCTTTCCATTTTATTTAAATCGTTAAATAATGAGGTCATCGCTGCATCATCATGATGTCATAAATAATTTAATTTATTTAAAGTCTAAAAATTATATTAAAAATACTATGATGTAGGAAATAATTTTAGATTTCCAATTACTATTTATAATAAAAAATCTGATCTTTATAACCCCATGTAAAAATTGTTTTCGTAAAACATATTATGTTTGTGTCATTTTTACTTTTACATTAAATAAAAAGCTATTTATGTCATTTCCCAAACAAAGTGGATCCATGGGGTCCCCAAGTTGACCCATGGCTTGTCTTGGTCTGCCATGACACAACCAATGAGGGTAGTACATGTGTCAAGCTCATCTTAGTTTATTAAATCATTATTTTTACCTTAATCTACACTAAATACCACTAATCGCGATTAAAAACTTAATAAGTTACTATTCACCAAAAAATTATTTTAATCTCATTGAAGCAGATTTTAATTCTTAGTGACAACCATGTATGTAGGATTTTTTAAATTCAAAACACAATGATGGCAAAATTTCAATTAAACGGAAAATCAGTTTTTATAAATACCACTTAGTGGTTTCACTATTCATCAAAAATTGAAGTTTTTCAGAAAATTACCAAAAATTCACCCTAATATATATTTGATATTCCGAATTCAAAAATGAAGTCTATTTTACAAAATTCAGAACATATAAGTCATATTAATTAATTTAATAATTATTTCCCACTGTTATGACAAATAGCGTGTTTTTATGAAACAATAAGTATCAAAATATTGACACCAGTTTAAGTCCAATTTCAAAGTGAAATTGATTCCAATGACCACCATTGGATTAAATGGTAAAAATATATTCTAATTTCACTTCAAAACCAATTCAAAAGATAATCTAATCATATAAATAAATTAGATTAAAAAGAAGTTTTGATGTAAAATGCAGTATTTTTCACTATTCATTAAAAAAATGAACATTATCAGAAAAATACCAAAAATTCACACAAAGTAAATTTTGAAGTCTCAATCATAAAAAATAAGTTTATTTTGACAGACATAGTTTATAAAATTGTCAAAAGATAGATTTAAAAAGGGTTTTCCATTATAAGGTAGTAAAATAATCTCTTAAGAATAATAGTGTATTACATGCTTAAGATTGGATTTATTTTCATTTTAAGTCTCTAAAACACTATCTTAATCATTAATAGACATAGAAAAAAATATCTATTATTCATTACTTACTTGGGATGTTACACCACATGGACACACATTCAAAATTGGATATCTATGCTTCCATTACTATCTTAATGAAATTAGAAAAAAGCATTTATAAAAATAAAACTCCCAAATCACCTCGGTCTTCACATCCCATAAGCATGTCTAATAGAATAGAAATCAACTACCACTCAAATGAAGAATCTTTTTCTTACATAGTATATGAATTTCTTCTTAATTCATCTACCACTGAATTGAATTTTCCTAGTGTATACATTATGTAAAATTCGAATATTTGAAGATACTTCATCCATCTTATTTTCCTCAGATTAAAATTTCATTGTGAGAAAATATGTTTGAAGATATTATGATCCATGAACAGAATGAATTTCTCACCATAGGGATAATTATTCTATGAATTCAAAGCATAGAAAACTTTAGGTAACACCAAATCATGTTTTGTGTAGTTCTTCTCATGATCCCTCAATTGCCATGAACCATAAGCAACAATGTAGTTTCCTTGCATGAGAACACATCTAAAACCAGATCTTGAGGCATCACAATACACCACATACCCCTGTCCTAATTCTATAAATATCAACATAGGTGATAATGTAAGATGGAATTTTAGATATTGAGAATAATTCTAGAATTCATCACTCCATTGGAATAGAAATTTATTATTTTTCATGGTTTCCATAGGCGATGGTATTCATGGAAGTCAAAAAAAATTCAATAATAACCAATGAGACCAAAAACAATTTGTATCTAAAAGAAGTTTTCCAGTGGTTGTCTAGGGGTAACAACTTCTATCATTTCAGGATCTGTTGAAACACATTTTTCATAATTTATATGGCCATGAAAGTGTATGTATTATATCCAAAAATCACACTTTTATAGTTTGGAATACAAATTATGATCTCTTTAGATTCCCAACACTATATCCAAGTGCTTCTCATTCTCTGCCTTTGTCCTTGAATACACCAATATGTCAATCAAAAATACTACAAAAAAATAATCTTAATATCATTGAAACATCTGCTTCCTCAAATACATAAAGACCTTTGGTACATTCGTAATACTAAATAGTATAACCACATATTCATAATGGACATATCTACTTTTGAAAGCTATTTTCACAATATATTCCTTCCAAACTCGCAATTAGTGATATCCTAATCTCAATTAAATTTTATAGGACCACTTAAAACCCCTCAATTGATCAAACATTCCATCAATGTGTGAATGTGGACATCGATTCTTTATCATAATTTGGTTAATCTTAAGTTAATCAATGTAGAACCTTATAATTCCATCTTATTTCTTCACAAACTAGACTGGTTTTACCCATTGAGACATGCTCGGCTGAATGAATCCTTTGATTCCTATCACCTCTAACTTCACATTAAATTCCCTTAACTCTATTGTTGCTATACTATATGACTGAATGGGAATATGAATGGTCCTTGTAAGGAGATCAATCGTAAAATCCACTTCTCTTAGGGGTGGTAACCCTAATAAGTTCTTGGGAAAAAATATGGAAATTGATCAACAACTACTTGAAAAAAAATTTCCATGATCTCTTCAATCAATGATAAAATCCATTCCACCATCTGTTTAGAGATTTTTCCCACTACTGGTGCGAATAAGATTGTTGTGCCTACCATTACATTCCTTTTTTCCTTTAATGAGATGATCAATGCTGTCCTCAGTCACAAAAGTAACTATCCTGCTATAATAGTTGATGTGAACCTTAAAAGTTGTTAACCAATCCATACCCAGGATAACATCATAAACATCCATATCCAACAGAAATAAGTTTCATTTTATCTCATCTCCATCAACATTTATAGAACATACTCTATAGAGTAAGGAACTACATGCTTTTTCCCTGAGAGGAGTTTGATGTTTTAGTATATAGGGTATAATTTCAAGATTTAAACCTAGGAAATAAATATAATTAGTTGAAATAAAGGAATGTGATGCACTAGTATCAAACAATAGTTTCATAAGGGTAGAATTATAAAGAATCATACCTCTCACCATAGAAAGTCCGACCTGATCATCCATAATCATATGCTCATCTTCATAAAACTTCTTCGTCACTACACTATTCTCATTGTTACCTTGCTGAGATTACAATTTCTGAGGAGTCATGGAATTCATAGAATCACTATGGCTTGATCTACTCTATTGATGAGACTGATTCTATAGTCCTCACTCGGTCGAATCACATGATGTCTGTGACACTTGATAAGTTTCTCAAGCACCTATCGTCGGAGCACTATGACAATAGCGCTTCAAATGTACCATCTAGTAGCAGTTATGGAAATATATATCTTTTCCCATACATGATCTCTTTATGTGCTCAAGATAACCACAATGGAATCATCCAGGTTTGTTCTTCGGTATAATAGGAAGATTACTTGCTCCAGTGGTCCAATTTAGATGTTTTCAACCTCCTTGAGAATTGGTGTCCCTAATAATTTTAAACTTAATGCTAGAGTTATCACCAACTCTCATGAAGAAAAACCTACTTCCCCTAAATGGATTTATAGTAGTGATAGATATCATAAAAATTGTATCAAAAAAAAATCAGGGCTCAATAGTTTGAAAATCCTATGCGATGATTTGGACCAACTATTGGTTCACCTGTGGATCCGGTGTAACCAAATCATCAACGACCTCATCCGAAATATTCATATGACGTCTACGACATTCCATGTTTTAAATGGATAAAAAACAATTTTAAGGCTCAATCTCTCACAACTAAAAGATTAGCATTTCAAATTTTACCATATCAAGTATCACAACATTGCTTTCCTAAAACAACCTATTCAACATTCAACATTTTTAAAAAAATTTCTACTCACTTTTGAAAATCAAAACATTTTCAAAATATATCATGCATGCACGATTAAAATTATTTCATTTTAAAACAAATTTTTCATTTTTTAAAAATCAACACAATGCATCAAATCATATATCATTTCTCAAAATGAAATATTCAATAATAGTGGGATTTCATTCATTTAATGCATGTCATGCTCATCTCATTGGCTAAACCAATGATAATGAGATTCCAATTTCTTATAAGTGTATCTAAACCAATAATGTACCCAACACCTAGGTAACTTTATGTTCATAATAAAAAATTTAGTTAAATATTTTTATGATCTACATTTCATTTCATGACAATATTACTCCTCTATAAGATCACAACACAAGGAATATACAATAATGAATACAACTCCTGATGAATACTTGTTCGAAAAGGAAAGGAACAAGCTGATACCACTTATCTGGAAGATGATTTTGGATTGAAAAATATGACACCGGTTGTAATGACCCACTTATTCTAATTGGATTGAGAGTAAAATGAATTGTTTCTTTTCCATAAGCAACATCCCTAACACACCAAAGGATGACAATTAATATCGATTGGTCTCAATGAAAGTGGGGAAAGACTTACCTTTCATAAGTAAACCACTGACCAAAAAATTATAAAAAAAAACCATGATATGATGCAAGATAAAAAAAGAAAACTCAACCATTTCATTTATAACAATCCATCCAATGTATTCTATAGTGAAAAGAAAAATAATAAACTCCAACATAAAAAAAGATTTAATGCTCCACAAGCTCCATGCTCCGATCACCAAACATCCCAAATATCATAAGGTGGAGATAAATACTTGTGATACATTACCTTTTCCCATGCACCCAACGATAGAATCTACAAAAGAATAAAAAATCCAAAGAAGTTCTGAGTATAAACCACAATTGATTTTCGTCCAATGACTTCCCTACTCATTCCAATAGGATTGAAAAGTCAGCCACATTTATATAACTTTTTTATAAAACAAAATTATTTAAAACAATTCATAACTAATTATAAACAACTTACAAATAGTTTATAACTAAACATAAAAAAATAATTTAATAAAAATTTCCCACCCAAACCCTTATTCAATGAATGAAACCAAACAATGACTTAAACCCATTTCATGAGTCCATTTATCCTAACCAATCCATTCCACATATTCACACTACCAACCATGCATGCATCATGATGAAAATGTCATAATCATGAGTAATTTATCATCAATATACCAAGTATTCACAAGGTATTTATATCCCATGTGCCATTACACATTTATCATCGAGCACACGGTCATATTTCATCGAAGCCCTAGAATTCAATATGAACACCCACCCACCAAGTATTCCAGAAACCATGTCGCTACCAAAATGCAAAAACTATTTCAATAAAACCATCTATTTTTGAAAAACATTTTCAAAAAATACATTTAAAAAATATAGTAAACCCATATTTTAAAATATCCATTTTATAATCAAGTAACCATATCACTTTGCACAATAATTCAAAAGGATTTTACAATTTCACCAAAAACTATAAATCATCACTAAAGAGGATTTATATCATTTTCACACATATATTTTGCAATAAATTTCATTCAAATAAACCTAATTGAAACTATGAAAATAAATTCTATCAAGTGGGGTTAAGAGTGAAGCTTCATACCTTGAGAATTTTGTTGAAAAGGGTAAACAGACAAAGAACACTGACAAAACTGGGTATGAATTACACGAAACCACCTTAGATCACTTCCCATGTCAAAAAAGAGAGCAAATATCATCAATGTTGGCATCCAAAATCATATATATTCCCATGATGTGAATAAATACAATAAATCTAGATAATTTGAGATGTATATCTAAGTAGATATAAGAAAATATGATAATAACGGTTAAGAACAAGAACTCACTGCAAGAATCAGGCTTCTAAATGCCAAGGGAATGCTCCGGATCGATCCCAATTCAATTGGGAGCGGATATAAAGCCTTCAAGAGATAAGAATAAAAAGTTAAGGTGGAATAGGAGTAAAATTTTGATAGTTAATGTTAAAAACACATGAGATCCACTTTTTAGGATCTTACTTTGACTTCGTGCATGGTTAGTCCACATTGTTAGACAAACTACACACTAACTATTTGTTAGATAATTCCTCGGGTGAAAATTTCATGGAATCCTCACATGGTCTCCCTAAATGTGCACCCACTATGCCGAAGATACTATCCAACATCTAAAAATGTGAATGGTTTCTCCAATTATTTCCACATTGTTTAGACAAATTGTGCATAGCCCGTGGGCTTCTCCTTCAGCCCTCAAAAATTCATGAAAGATCCCCAAACTATCTGAACCATCAACTTTATACACAATATAAATAAAAATAACAAATTAAGGGTTAAATATCTGAAATTTGGGGTACTACAATATTTTTTAATCATTCAAGTATTTTTTGGGGTAAAGGAGAAGTGTGCGGGATGTGCACGGTTCGTCTAAACCATATGGAAATCCTAGGTGCAAGCATGAACATTGGAAGATATTGGATAGTAGGGTTGATAGGGTGGGAACATGGTTAGGGAGGAATTAAAATAAGTACATTCATGTTTCATCCTAGGAAGTAGCTAGCATATGTTTTTCACACAGTTTGTTTAATCGTGTGGACTAACCGTGTGGGGGGTCAATGTGAGATCCTGAAAAAGTGGAATTCACACGTTTTTTACATTAACTGCCTCTTTCCCCTCTTATTCAGCCATAATTCTATATTATTCTCTATTTAAGGATTCATATCATATCCCAACTGAATTGGGATCTATTTGAAGCTTTCCTGTGGAATTTATAATCCCGAATCTTGAGGTAAGTGCTTGTTCTTCACCGTTCTTGTCATGTTTTCTTAGATCTACTTAGATAAAATACTATTATTCTATTGTGTTCTCAAATATATGCTAGTTATAGTTATACATGAGATTTTGGATGCCAAATATGATGATATTTGGCCTCTTTGTTGATCGGGGAAGTGATCTAAGGTAGTTTCATCGAGTTCTTACCCGGTTTCTTGAGCATTCTTCGTCAGTTGACTATTTTCATCAAATGGTCGAGCTAGGTGGATTCAATCTCAACTTAGATTTATAGAATATTTTTTATTATTTTAAAATTGATTTATTTGACTGAAATTGATTTAAAAATCAAGGTGTGAATATGATATAAATCCATTGTCCTGATGATTTATAATTTTTGGTGGAATTGTGAAATCTTGGTGACTTATTGTGAAAATTGATTTGGTTTATTATTTTTAAAATAGTGATATTAAAATATGTGTTTTATTTATTTTTAAAATGGTTATTTGGAAATAAATTCAAGAAAGATATGGTTTTACTGAAATGGTTTTTTCATGTATGTAGTGGCATGGTTTTTGGCATACTTAGCGTGTGTGTATTCATATTAAATTTTTGGGGTTTTGTTGTAAAATGAAATTGTTCTTGGTGCCAAAGGTGTAATGAAAAATAGGATATAAATACCTTTTGATGACTTGGTAGATCGATAAGAAACCGCTCATGAGTATGGAACTTTCATAACAAATCATGCATGGTTGGTGATGTGGATTTGTGGAATGGATTAGTTATGCCAAAGGGAACTTGTGAAATGGGCTAAAGATGGGTTTGGTTTCTTTCTTTGGAAAGGGTTTGGCTGGGAAATTTTTAATATACAATTTGGTTATATTGAGTTATAAACTATTTTGACGTTTTTTATATTTATTTGTAAACTATTTTGTAGATATTTTTTATATAAATGATTTTATATAAATTTGGAAGACATTTCTATCCTAGTGGAGTGAGTAGAGAAGTCATTGGGGAAAACCTACGAAGTTTTATAATCACCCTCCTTTGAAACATTAGTGATTTTGTAGATTCTATCTTTTAGGACATGTGAAAAGGTAATGTATCGCATGTATTTAGAGCCAAATCAGGATGCATAGGTAGTTTGGTTATTGGAGCATGGAGCTTGTGGATCATGGAGTCCTGATATCTTCTTTGATTTTATTAGTAGTTTTCCCACTGTTCACTTTGATATTGGTTTGGATTTCGCTATTTTTTAGGACCCTTGATTTTTGGTATATAACCCTTTCTTTGTGATTTTTATGTATATTATGTATAACGGATAATGATGGGAGAATTTGGGGATCTTTCAAGAATTGTTTGGGGGCTAAAAGTGAAGCTTATAGGCTTCATACAGTTTGTCAAAACCATGCAGAGATCCTAGGAGAAGTCGTCCACTTTGGAAGATGTTGTCTAGTATCTTCGGCATGGTAAAAACATAGTTAGGGAGACCATGTTATGAGGCCATTAATTTGTCATCCCAAGCAGTAGCTAACACACGGTTAGTGTACAATTTTTCTAACCATGCATAGTAACCATGCACAAGGTCAATGTGAGATCCTAAGAAAGTGGATCTGGAATGTTTTTGACTTTAACTACATCATTTTCCTCATATGTTTCCCAAATTAGAGATTATTTTCAATTAAAGGCTAGATAACCTCTCCTTTGTGAATTGGGATTGATCCGAAGCCTTCCATCAGTGTTTAAAATCCCCCTTTATTTGGTAAGTGCCTTTTCTTGACCATTCTTTTCACATTTTCTTAGATCTACATAGATCTACTTCTCCTCTTCTCTCAGTCTCTCAGATCTATTATAGTTATGAGAATATCATAGATTTTTGATTCCAAATATGATGATATTTGTTCTCATTGTTGATAGATAAATCAATCTAAGGTGGTCTCATGGAATTCTTTACTGGTTTCATTGGAGTTCATCGCCCGTTTACCGTTTTCATCAAAACGCTCGAGGTAATTGGATTCACTCTCAACTCATCTTGCAAGAATTATTTGTCTTAGTCTCAAATTGATTAATTTTAAATGGTTTATTGGAAAAATGTTTTCAATAGAGATATGGTTTTATTGAAATGGTTTTGGCATGTTGTTAGTGTCATGGTTTTTGGAATACATGTTGTGTGGGTGTTCATATTTCATTTCCAGGGATTGGTGGAAATATGACATTGTGCTTGATGCCAAATGTGTAATGGAACATGGGATATAATTATCTTGTTTTGAATTGGTCTATCGACAAGAAACTACTCATGAGTATGGAACTATCATAACAAATAATGGGTGGTTGGTAATGTGGATTTGTGGAATGGATTGGTTATACCAAAGGGAACTTGTGAAAAGGACTAAAGCTAGTTTTGATTTCATTCTCTGAAAAAGGGTTTGGTTGTGAAATTTTTAATAGAGTATTTATTATATTGAGTTATAAAATGTTTTTTAGTTATTTATATTTAGTTATATAATATTTTATATTCTTTATATAAATGGTTTTATATAAATGTGGATGAGTTTTCAATCCCAGTGGCATGAGTGGGGAAGTCATTAGGAAAAACCTATGGATTTTTATACTCACCCATTCTTTGTAACTTTGGTTCTTTTGAAAATTCTATCTTAAGAGATAGGGTAAAAGGTAATGTATCACATTTATTCATCACCAAATCATGATAATTGGTATTTTTGGTGATTGGATCATGGAGCTTATGGTGCATGGAGTCTTGTTGTCGTCATGGAGTTTATTAACTATATTTTTTCTATTTAAATTAATATTAGTTTGTCTACTGCTATAGCATACTTTGGTTGGTCTGTTATAATGGAAATGGTTGAGTTGTCTTATTTTGATCATGCATCATATTGTGGTTGTTTGGTTATTATTGGTTGGTTAGTAGGTTATTTATTAAAGGGTAAATCATCCCCCACTCGAATTGGGACCCTTCATCATTTATTTCCAGCCTTTGGTAGCTTGAGGGTGCTGCTTAAGGACAAGTAACGATTCATTATATTCCCAATATAATTAGGATAAGTGGGTTATTACAAACTAGTTTATCATAAGATCTGCAATGGGATGATAAATCATTATTTATTTCTCTATTTATAAGAAAAACAATGTTTGAAAATGTTATACAATATTCATATATCATTATATGGTGAAGTAATACATAAATCTATAAAACCACTTCCAAAATTAAACTTAACAATTTTTTAAATAGTTACCATTGTAAACCTTACAAAATATTGAAATAATTGTTTTTGAAAGAATGTAACTATGTTTCAAAAATTATCTTATCATTAATCCCCCAAAGCACTTAACATACCTCATAATTTTCACATATGTGAAGAACATGGTCATGTATTCTATTGAATCGTGGTAATAAATTAATTACCACAAAACCTTATTGAAAACATGAATTCTTTAAAAAATTGATTATTTACCGATACTATAATTCCAAAAATTATATAAACTCAATACATTATTGTAAAGACCTGTAAAATTCAAGGGAAATTTTTTCTTAATTTTCTTTGGAATCTTACAAGAGCGCGGTTTCTGACGGCACCTGATTCCGAGGCCCGGTGAGCCCGGAATCAATTTCCGAAGTTTGGCTCGGGTACGTTCAGTGAACGAACGAGCGGGAATTCCTAACTTTTGATCCGGTGCTCGGAATTGAAATCTGAGGGCACCGATGAACTCACAGCGCCGATATTCGCTTAAGGAGACCTTTTCCGAAGTTGCGTTTATTGCGGGACGAAAGTTATTTTTTGGGAGAATTATAAAAAAGTTGAATAAAAATGTGGAACACTTTTTATTTTAATTTTGTTGGTTAACTTCTCTCAAAGGAAGTTAGTGGTGAGACCCACACCCACTTAACCTCCCTTGAGAGGATTAAGTGTGGTGGGACCCACACGAACCTAAACCTTCCATCTTCTCTCAAGCTCCCTTAACCCCTCTTTAAATGACATGACAAATTGTTATTTAATTTTGGAGTTATCTTATTTGAATTTCAAACCTTTTAAATTCATTTTGTTAAGTTTGTGAATAAAATAAGTCTCTATATTATTTTATTTGGTTAGAATTGTTTAGCCATCTTGAGATCTTTTGAGAGCTTTTCCTTCTTCTTCAAACTTTGACAAAGAGCGCTCAAGCTTTGACGAAGAACGCTCAAGCCTTGACGAAGAACGCCGCTCCCCTCTTCTTCGTCTTCCGTGTCAACGAAAGGGAACGCCGCTTCCTCCTCGGACTTCCTTCGTCGGCATACGAAGATTCGCCAATGACATACCTCTTCGGACGTACCTCTTCGTCATCGGATTTGACGAACGACTACCGCGACGCCCGACCTCCGCGACGTTGTCTTCCGCGGGACGTTGACAATCTTCGAACTTGAACCCAAGGTAGGGGTTGTTGTTAATTGTTTATTTATTTATCCTTGTTCGTGGTTCTGGCATGACTAACGTGAGGATTTTAAATATGTGTTATTGTTTAACGTGAGGGGGCCGGACCGCATGAACACAGCCGAACCCCCTAATTAGTTCTTGATGATTTATCTTGCGGTTGAAACAATATGGCGTGTTTCCGTTGCACCACGCGGATTTTTGCACGTTTATTTTGTGCGGCGCCGTCGCGCCGCGCCGTGGAAGGATCATCAAGAACGCGATGCCGTCGCGCCGCGTTGAAGGGAATCAAAGGCGCGGCGGAGGGGCGCGGTGCCGTCGCACCGCGCCGGACGATGAACACCGCGACCGGTTCTGGGCCACGGCAGGACGAGAAGACCGGCGGCCGGGCCGCCGGCGTCGGAAGCCGGAAAAGAGGACCGGTTTACCGGTCCCGTTGAAGAAAAACCGGCCGGCCAGATGGCCGGCCGGATCGTCAAAATCCGGGGGAAATTAATTCCCCCAGCTAGCGGTCAAAAGCCCCCCCATTTAATTTGGGGGGGGGGGGGCAGGCGGCCCCCCGGTCCTCTTCAAAGCAGGCCCCCCACGAAGGGGGGGGGGGGGTTTCCAAAGGCGCGGCTAAAAGCCGCGCCGCCTTTTGATGAAGCGGGGGCTTTGCCCCCCGCGCGCTGCATCCGTGCGGCGCCAGGCCGCCGGCCGGCCGGGCCAGGTCAGACCCGGGTCGGGTCGACCCGGTTTGGGCCGACCCGGGGGGGGGGGGGGGGGGTCGGGCCGGGACGGCCCGGACCCGGACCCCCTGTTTTCGAGATGGTTTCGGTCTTTTGGCCATAACATGAGCCACGGACCTCCGATTGAGGAACCGTCTGCGGAAACGCGATCCTTGGATCGAGACGGTCGTTTCGGTATATCGCACTCAAAGTTTCGGAATACTTTGAGTTCGGCCGGGTTGGTTCGTTCACGAAACCAACTGGGCCTTCGGAGTGGAAACGCTCATATCTTGAGCAACGGAAGTCCGATTGACGTGCCGTCAGCTTTTTTGTGTTCCTCTTAGTGATAAGGTTCTTTTGGCATACTCTGCCTGAGGTTTGGACGCAGGTGGAGTACAGTCGATTTGGTTTTTCTTTAAAAACCAACTGGGCCCCGGGGACGAAAATGCCAATAACTCTCAGACCGGGCGTCCGATCGACGCGCCGTCTGTTGCGTTGAGTTCCTGTTGATGATACGGAACTTTTGGATACATCAACTCTGGACTTTGTGACAGTTGATGTATCAGCCTCTCGGCTCGTGGAGCGGATCCTCCTGTACGAGCTTGCTGTGTGCGGGAACCCTAGTGCTGGCTGCGACTGTTACTGCTACTACTACTACTACTGCTACTGTGACTGCGACGACGACAGTACAGAGATCCTGTGTGGATTCGACGACGACGACTACAGCACTCAGCGATCCTACGTGGATCAGTGCTACAGGTCCTGTGTGGGCCCGATCCTGCGTGGGTCCGATCCTGTGTGGGTCTTTGCGCTCAGCGGTCCTGTGTGAACCATCGCCTACAGGTCCTACGTGGGCCCGATCCTGTGTGGGTCCTTTGCGGGGGTTAGTTACCTATCGATCCTTCGTGGGTCCGACGACTTAGATGGATCAGAGATCATCTTTATCGTCCTTTGAAGAAGTATACCTGTGTGAGCTGAATCCTGTTGCTTTCCTGTGTGGATTGTGTTGTGCTATCCTGTGTGGACTACGTTTTGCTTTCCTGTGTGGAATACGTTTACTTTCCTGTGTGGACTGAGTTGTACTTGGGCTCGGAGGTTGGAGCGTATTTGAATTTGATGACTTAGGTATATGTATGGTCATATACCTAAGCAGTGTCGGTTGTTACTTAGTGATTGTACCTTTCTTCATGGTTTATCCTTTGTGGATTTGAGAGACCTTTAGGGGTCCTGGGGTCCCTATTGAGTAGCTTATACTCACCCCTGCACGGGCTTTGCCAGCACTACGTTGTGTTGGTTGCAGACGACGGACAGCGTTGATCTTAACTGAGGCTTGCAGAGCAGGACGGTACCTGGAGGTGGACCACTGGGCGGGACGTGCTCGGAGCGGACGGCGGGACCCGTGGAGCAGTGGAGCTATCTGTACCCACCCTTCAGGTGGGATTTCCAGTGGACAGCTCGGTGTAGCGGCTTTTACTTTTCAGTTGCTGTTTTCCCTTTCGAGTTGTACTTTACTTTCAGTTTGGGTTTGTATACTGGCCCATTTACTTTTCCGCACTTTCAGTTGTACTATGCTTTTGCTTAGTGTTTACTTTCCGCTTGCTTACTCTGTGGTGTTTGTTTACTTTACAAAGGCAATGCCTTCCCTTTTTACCGGGATTTACGCCTTGGTGCTAGTCGTCAACCCCTGGCCTATGGAAGGCGGGCTTGGGGTAGTCACGGCACGGACCCCGAGGGCGGGTCGTGACAAATTGGTATCAGAGGAGTTCGGTTCTACCGCGAACTCTGATCTTTTCTATGTGAAGCAATAATGTTTAGCGTATTGAGTGTGGTTATCAGTCCAGTGAGTCCAGTGTTGGTGCGGCGACCGACGTATCCGTACACCAGGACCATGACTTCTGATTTCCGACTTAATGCACAAAAACATTGATTGCGTGTGTGTTTCAATGTTTTCTTTGTGATTACTTATATCAGCTCACCAGGTATACTGTTCTGACCATGGCGCACCTGTTTCCTTTTCCGGATGGCCCCACGACGGCAGCCAGCTAGGGTTCCGAGATTCGAGTGTGACGACATCCCACTAAGAAACAAAATCATTTATTGTGGTAATAAAAGGTAGGGAATAATTATTCTCTTGCATCACACTATAGTCAATTGGAAGTTCCTATTTTACCAATATTAGCTAGTTCTTTATACTACCTCATAAAATAATCAGGACCTTATTAAATTTTTGAAACACAAAATCATTCCTCTACCTATTGAGACTTTAGATGGATGTCAAAATGCTTCATTTCGCTTCACTTAATTCTTTTTTAGTTTTCAGTTTCATAATAGAAGGAAAGTAACTATTCTTTTTCCTAGTGTAAAATTAAAATCCAGAATTCTTCTTCTTCTTCTTATTCTTATTCAACATCCATGATATGAATATATTATGGAATGATTAATCTCGTAATTCTCATTTTACCTGAATAATAATAACCAGATATCAACTTGATAAGTAGCTATTCTTCTATTTTTGATTTTCAGAAAACAATATGAGATACACAATTTATGTGTGGGACTCCTCAAACACTTCCAAAAATATTCTCATAATAGTGTAATTATTTGACTAAATTACTCAATATAGTATCCTTTTTTCAACTAAAAATTTACCACCCTTAATATTTTTTTTTGGTTTTTATCATGATATTCTTCAATATCCATAATTAGTATGACTTATATGCTTTATTTTGGTTTTACACATATAGTTGAGTTCTCTCCATACATGTGAACATGATTTGTAACCACAATCCTTCACACCTTTAGGTAGCTATGTTTATAATTTTGTCAATATCAACATATATAGTCTGAATTTTATGTGTAGTTCCTTGTAATGTAAACAAGAATACCAAAATTCTCTTTCTCTTTCCCCTTCATATAGACCAAAATAGATATGTGTAACATATTCTTCACATAAATTTTTATGTGTCAATCTCAAATAAATCATTTCATTACATTACGTATATAGAAAAATCCTCCTTTTGTTATCTCCGTGAAAATTTTACTATGTGCATGTAATTTTTCATGAAAGAAATTGTGCTTCATAGAGGATTATTCCTATTCATGTAATCAAGTATAAAAAAATATTTTCTTCACATAAATTTTTTTGATAGTATTAAAATATCACAGGTTTATAGAATATCTAAACAGTCATGTAGTCATGAAGGATGAAACACAACATGACATAATGAAACTTTTATTCATCATGAAATTATATCATGGATATTATTCATGCCATTTATGAACACATAACAATCCTTATTCTTATTCAAGAGAGTCTCTTAGAACTCTTCTTACTCATGTAATAGAACTAATAGAGATGCATTAATTTTCCAAAAATGAGAGCTCATTGAAATCATTATAAAAAATATAATCTCTTAGTCTTGGGTGATATCCTCTTATAAAAGTGAATCACCACCTCTTCACCACCTCATAAGCCTATAAAATCAGCAGTTTCAGTCCTACTAAATATTCCATGCTACATATTTCAGTATTTTAAATACCACATGGTATTCCTGAAAAATACATAAGATGAAAATGATTGAATTTAATCCATCATGATCTCAACCTATGGATGTGATAAAAATAACATGTTATATCATTTTTTATACACTCAAACTTGTGCATGAATCTTAGATGCACGAATAGCCTCTTACCACATTGTTTTCATTTGGTAGCAGTATTTTCCTCAAATGAATCCTTCCATTCATATTGTTTCTTATGTGAATAAATTCCCATGGGATTAACTCTCCATAATCTTAGAGATTCAAGGTTCTCTCGATGATGGAAGATTGGACATTAAATATCTACAATGAAAAGAAGCATTTGAGTTTCAGAAGGTTAAATAAGTCGACTAATTATATCAAACTATCAAAATCTATCTCATCATGTAGTGGGTGTTTTATCCATATATCTTTAAACCAAAAAATAGTTACATGTGGAATGATTATCCATATCATTTTATCAACCAGTCTAGAACTCCATAATAATAATCTATGTGTCACTTATCACTCATTCCAGATGAAAAGTATAGAACCAAGAACACTACACCCATATGATTCATGGTCCACACATCACCTGCACTATCCCACATCCCCAATCCCACATGCGATCTTCATGTGCCATATTTAACTCATCCACGATTTAGTAGGCCCTATGCGGCCTACTCACTTTCCTTCCATCATGAAGGCTATTTGGATGGATACAACTTATGTTTGATCTTTCTCCCACATAAAAGGAAGATGAGTTGGACTTTAGATTAGATGTTTGGAAAAATGATTCTCTAAAAACTTGAAATATACATAATTGATATATTCTAATAGTCCAAATAAAAATTATGACCCATAATATCCATATACATTAGGAATTACCCATAAAAAATATAGAAATATTTTTTTCATGGGCTACACATTATTATAAAAAATGAGTCACCAATGACAGAAGTCATTGAGATGAAGATCAATTTAAAATTCATCAAAATTATAAAATCATATTCTTCAAAATATCTTCTTTTATATAATAATACATTAGTACTTACCTCTTCATGCATTAATCAAAGATACATTTACTTTGTTACCATGAATCAATTTTGTATTTATTTACTTGTAGGTTTAAATAATGTTTTATAATTGTAGGTATGTATTGAATTCTTAATTATGAATTCAATTCTGAATTTTGTATATATTTACTTGTAGGTATGAATTATGTGTTATAATACTTGCAATTATGAATTCAATTCTTATTTTTTCATGTATTTACTTGTAGGTGTGAATTATGTGTTATAATACTTGTAGGTATGAATTCAATTCTGAATTCTGTATGTATTTACTTGTAGGAATGTATTTAATTCTAAATTAAATTCTAAATTAAATTCTGAATTTTGTATGTATTTATTTGAATGTATGAATTATGTGTTATAATATTTGTAGGTATGTATTCTTCTTCATCTTGAAAGTATTTATTACAATTTAATTATGAATCATGTTGCTGGAATTGGAGTCATATATTCTAAATCCTGTTACTGAATTCTGAATTCTGTCTGTATTCCGCTTCCTGTTGTTCTAAATTTTATTCTGAACTCTAAATTCTATATTTATTATGCTTCTTATTTTTTTGATTTCTATTCTATAATTTCAGACTATGATAATGATTAACAACTGTTGGTATTTGTGTGAAAAAAAAATCACCTATACCAACAGTTAACAACTGTTTCTATATCTATGAAAACTGACTCATCTAGTCCAACGGTTTAAAATGATTGGTAAATGTTTAAAAATAGACACTATATTCCCACATTTTCATGTAATCCATTGTTAAAATTCTATACCAATGGTTTACAAACCATTGGCATAGATTTATGAACTCAATTTTCCCCAACGGTTTACATAAAACCATTAGTGTAGATATGAATAACCGTTGGTAAAACATTATACAAATGTTTACTAAAACTGTTGGTATATATGTTCTTTCTAAAGTCATATACCAACGGTTATTCAATAACCATTGGTATATGTATATCCACATATCTCACTGACCAACAGTTTGGACAACTATTGTTATAGATAATATCAATGGTTTTCCAGCCTTTACCAATGAATTAAAACTGTTGGTATAAAATAATATTCTAGCAATGACCCCCAGCAGCTCTTTTGAATGAAATTCTTGGAGAGTAAGAAAAAAAATATATATGGGTGAGTAAAGAAATATTAAAATTGAAGACATACCTATTGTGTAAGAATACAATGATGTATTTCCAAATGATTTACCTATACATCATCTAGAATGGGATGTTGAGTTCTCTATTAATTTAATTTCTGGTAAAAGACCTATATCAAATACTCCCTATAGAATGGAAACTGTGGAATTAGTGGAGATAAAGAAACAACTAGATGAATTTAGTGACAAAGGATTTATTCGACCTAGTGTTTATCCATCAAGATACCATGGCCTCTTTGTCAAAAAGAAATATGGATCCATGAGGTTATGCATTGATTATAGGAAAATAAATGCTATTAAAATAAAGAAAAAGTATCCTCTGCCAGGTATTGATGATTTATTTGATCAACTTCATGGAGCCCAATATTTTTTGAAGACTAACCTTCACCCTGGATATATTCAACTGTGTGTGAGGAAGGAAGATATTCCAAAGACAACATTTCACACAGGGTATGGGAATTACAAGTTTACAGTAATTCCTTTTGGACTAAGTAATGAACCCACTGCTTTCATGGATGAAATGAATATAGTTTTCAAGTAATATCTTGATGAATTTCCTGTGGTATTTATCTGTGATATCCTAGTATACTCCAAAATCTACTAAGACCATGAGAATCACATGCAGATTATTCCAAAAACTCTTATAGGAAAAGAATAATATGGGATGTTTATAAAGTGTAAATTTCGGATTCAATCAGTTTCTTTTCATGACCATATTGTCTCTAATGATGTAATAATAGTTGATCTTTTGAAGGAAAGGGAAATATAACAATGGCCTAAACCAATGAACATAACCAAGGTACATAGTTTTATTGGCATAGTAGGTTACTATCAGTGTTTCAATCAGAATTTTTCTCAATTAGATAACCCTTTAACCAGGATCACATGTAAAGGGGTTATGATTTTATGGATAAAAGAATTTACAAAATGTTTTGAAGAATTAAAAATAATATTTTTCAAATCTCCCATTTTCAATCTTCCATCTGGAAATTATGTATATGTGATATACACTGATACATCAATGAATGGATTGGGTTCCTTCCTTATAAAAAATGGAAAATGTTATTGATCATGCTTAAAGGAAGTTGATGACACATGAGAAAAATTATCCAACTCATGATCTTGAGTTAGTAGCAATAATATTTTCTCTAAATATATAGAGACACTATCTCTATGATGAAAGATGTGGGATATATATGGATAACAAGAGTTTGAAATACATTTTTACATATAAAGAACTCAACATAAGTAAAAGGAGATGGCAATAGTTACTCAGAGATTATTATTGTTAACATCCCTACCACCTAGGAAAGGAAAATAAGGTGTAAGATGCATTAAGAATGAAAGATCATGGTCTTCTGACCCAAATAAGGATTGAGAGAG
Organism: Viscum album; assembly: GCA_963277665.1. Taxonomy (NCBI): domain Eukaryota; kingdom Viridiplantae; phylum Streptophyta; class Magnoliopsida; order Santalales; family Viscaceae; genus Viscum; species Viscum album. Next base: position 1,342,113,920 of record OY728140.1, on the reverse strand, counting down.
ATCTTATATGTATGGATCTGCTAAAGATGAATATGGGAATTTTTAAATAAGGGGGAACATATTTCTATTTTCAAATGATTGTTAAAACATATTTACTTGAGAATAATAAAAAATCTCAATCTGAAGATGATAATCTACAAAAGAAAATTAAAGCTGTTAAGGATGGAAGATTGGAAGACTTCATGTATGAGGATGAAGGTCTAAAATTTGGGAAGGAGTTATGAATTCCATCAGTACCTGAGCTAAAAAAGGAACTACTAGATGATACTCATAGGTAAAATTTCTCTATACACCCTTGTAGATCCATGATGTATAGAGATCTAAAGGGAAATTTTTGGTGGGATGAAATAAAGCGAGAAATTACAGACTATGTGTCAAGGTGTCTATTTTTTCAACAAGTGATGGCCGAGAGACAATATCCAAGAGGGGTCATGAAACCTATACCTATTCCTAAGTGAAAGTGGGATGAAATTAATATGGATTTTTTCACATGACTACAAAGGACACCTAGAAGTGATGATGCAATATGGGTAATTGTTGATCGTCTCACAAAATTGGAACATTTCCTTGCTATAAGAGAGGATTGACCACTTGAGCACCTATAAAGATTTTATATTAATGATGTTGTAAGAATTCATGGTGTACCTATATCGATTGTGTTCGATCAAGATCCCCTATTTACATCAAAATTATGGAAAATTATCTAGAAGGATATGGATATTGAGCTTCATACGAGAACTTATTATCACCACAAAACCAATGGACAAGCAGGAAAGACTATTCAAACACTGGGGGACTTTTTGAGATCATGATCTCTTAAATTTCAAGGTATGTGGGATCAATAAATGCCTTTGGTAGAATTCTCCTATAATAATAGTTTCCATTATAGCATTTAAATTGTACCATATGATTCATTATATTGTAACAGGTGTGGAACTCCAACTTGTTGGGGTGAAGTTGGTGAGAGGAAACTTATAGGCCCATAAATTATCCAAGAGACAAATGTAAAGGTAAAGAAAATTCAGGCCCATATTAAAGTACCCCATTGTAGGAAAAAGAGTTATGTTGAAAACTGGAGAAAGGATTTGTAATTTCAAGTAGGATATCATGTATTTATAAAAGTATCTCTTTGTAAGGGTGTCTTAAGGCTCAGTAAGAAAGAGAAATTGAGTCCAAAGTATATCAGACTGTTCAATATTTTAGAATGAATTGGGACTATAGACTACCCTTTTAGTAATGCCACCAAGTCTCTCTAATGTTCATAATGTATTCCATGTGCCGTTGTTAATGAAATACATGCCAGACCCAACACATGTACTCACATATGAAGAAATAGAGCTATAACTTGATTTTTCATACTATAAGATCCTATAGAGATTCTTGATATAAGGGAGAAGGTAATGAAAAATCAGATAAATTGACAAGTAAATGTTTTTTGGGGAAACCAAAAAATGGAGGAAGAAACGTGGGAACTAGAAGACGTTATGAAGATGAACAACCCACATCTTTTGAATAGTTTTATACATGAAATATTTTGAGGGAAAAATTTCTAAAGGTGGGAAGAATATAACACCCCAAACATTTTATCGAATGTTTCTATTAAATACTTTCAATTAATTAGATAGCTTATATTTCATGAACCACTGAGTCTTTGTGTAAAAAAACCTTGGTTATTTATGGGAGATAGTCATAACCTATCCATTAAACTTAAAATTCCCACTTCTATGTTTTGAAATTCAAAAAATGGACATACAAATTTGTGATCAGGGTGATATTTAAAGTCTGATAGAATCAACTTAATTTTTAGTGAATAGTAACATAACCTTATGAATATTAACTTACCCTTATGAATAGTAACTCACCCTTGTGAATATTAATATGATTCATATGAATGGTATCCTTACCCATGAAATTATAAATAAAATTTAGGCACCTTAAAAACGAAGATGAATATTTTAAGTGTTGAAATTTTTCGATTAAATGATAATTTTAATTAAAAAATAAATTTCTCATATTTTGAAAATTATTTTTGAAAAATGGAGTTCATTTTTTTATTATACAAATTGATAAATGGTTAGGATGATATTTTGGTATTTTTATGAAATACTTTATTTTTTGTGAATGGTAAAATATGCTAATTATAGTATAAATACATTATTAGATAAACACACTACTACATACATCATGGCTGATGTAAGAAACCATTAGTTTAAACTCACAAAGTTATTAATAGTTTTGGTCATGGAATCATTTCTATTGACTTTCTCTGGGAAAAATAATAAACTAATGATTAAAATATTAGGAAAAGCCTCCTTCCCTCCACTGTATAAACCACAAGTCACCCCCTCTTCCCCTCACACTACTCAAACCTTGATCCTTCCATATGTTCTTCCAAATAAACTTACCAAGCCCTACCCCCCAAGTCCAAGACCTAATGCTCTCACCAAAAGGCTAAAAACAAATGCCTTAAGAAGATTATCAAGGAAGAGTACTCAAGAGGTGAACCTATCTTCCTTTTTCTTTAAAATCCTTTTAAAAGTTCCATTATTTTGTTACTCTCTCCTAAGATCCCCTCATAAAAATTCTATGATAATTCCAGTATCTTACATGAACTGGAATTTTATTATTCTAATGCAATATTCCATCATTATCTCTCTTTTCCCCCTCCTCTTATACTAAAAATGAAAACACAGTCTGAGATGTGTTAATTTATCACATTAAAGGACGATATGTTTTTAATTTATATTACCATCTTCAAGAATGCTCATTAAACCTTTTTAATGGTTCAAAAAGATCATAATATATATTTTATTTTATTAGATTTTATAGAATCCTTACACATTGATAATATAAAATTATAATACAAAACATGTTCATTGTGCACAAAACCACCAAGTTAATCCAAGCGTTTATCATTAACTTTTAGCTAATGAGTCATACTCATGGTACATAAAAAATAATTATAATATCATTTATATAATTATAATTTCACTAATAATATATATTAACAATTCAGGTTGTTTGACAACATTTCAAACGAAATTCCATTCATGAATACAAGTAAACTGATCATGAAAACCAAGGAAGTAAATGCTTCCAAAACAATAAATATGACCCCCTTAAACCCAACCAAAGGGCCATGAATGAACCTAATAAAGCTATAATAAATCAATTTAATATAGATTAGGTTCTTTAATTATTAATTAATGAATATAAATTTGATTATTCAGGTCATTAATATCAATCGAAGAACACATTCGGGCATAAGGTAAGGGGTTTCTCATCTCACTTTTAATTTTGTGATATTTTCATAATTCACCACTTATTTCTTGTATGTGATGTATGTCTACATAAATTTTATATATAATATAATTATTTTTTTATATTAATTATATTCTATGATTAATTTGGGGATTATTAATTTTTGGTCATATGATTCGATTGATTATAATGTGGTAACAAACTTTGTCTCAATTTCCATTTCATTAAGATTTACCTGGTATTATGCACCTAATATTTCTTATGTGGTCTTTATACTTCCCCTTCAAGATCATTTTTCATGTGAAATTATAATTATGTTAAAAATATATTTTATTGTATCATTGATATTATTATTTCTTTAATTCGTATACAATTTCACATACGGTGCTTATTTTTGAATGCTATTACAACTGGGGAAATATTTATGAATCTGTATCCTCTATTCAATATAGTTATATAGAAGGAATATTTTTCTTTTATTAAATTTATATATAATAAATTAATTTGAATATAAGTGACAATTTGGTCCCATTATATCCCATCGATGCATTGACAAGTCTCAATAGATAAATCAGTTGGCGACAAACCTTTCGAGTTTGTTTCAAAAAATCATACGGGTTTCTACCCACAGAATTAAACTGTTTCAAAGATAAAATGGTTCATGTTATAGATACATGACATCCAAATAATAATAATTCTATTTATTTAATATTTTGTTGTTACTATCTATGAGGTTTTCACTATGAAAAAATCTATGGATGCATTTTTATTCCCATCTTATTGATGTCAAGTGTTTTTATTTATTCATCATTCCATATTAGTCATGTATAAATGATTATGATTAAATTATTATTGATTCATTATTTCACTATATGTAACCATTAATATAAATTTTATCTCACCATTATTATGTTTCCTTTCCCCAGGTTATGAATAAGATAACTTTGAAAAAACTTTCATGGAGGCAGTTTATTTCAGTTTTTTATATATCATGTTGTATTTTCTATCTTTCTGAATATACTTTGGGTATCATGTACTTAATATAGTCTTCAAAAACATCTAAACTAACTATAACTTCAGGATTTTATTTCTTGTAATCATTCCAATATAGTAATGTAATGCACCTGCTATGGGTTTTTGGGGTCAGGGCATTACAGGTTCCCTTTAATAATTGATGTGAGGGTATCTTTTAGATTTTCCAAAAATATCAAAATATAATAAGACTATTCTAGATCCAAATGAATCTAAATATAATATAAATGAACATGGGATCCAATTTTATAACATATGATAACCCATTGCAATTATGTAATATTTTTGTGATTTTAAATTAATTTAATATTATATTATTTTCACGAAATATAATTATTGTCAATTTTGATACAACTGATTACATTGAAACTAAGAACAACAAAATATCAATATATCATAATTTTTTTAATAAATCTATAATCTCTCATATTAATATATAAAATTCATATGCACTATTTGTTAATTAAAATTATATTACTATTGATATTTTTTATAAAATTAATTTGATTTTTCCATTAATTGAATAATTACCTCACGATCATTGTGTAATTATTTAAGATAAATATTTAGTCACTAATATATAAAAATAATTTAATATGATTTATAAAAATATTATATATTTCTAAATAATAATAATAATTGAAAAAATATATTGGATACCACCATATTAGAAGTATTTTACATATTGAAAATAAGAGTATGAAATGTTTATATTTTAATAAAATGAAATACTATAAAGGTCATAACCACTTATTAATGATAGAATCATTGGCCAAAAATAATAAACATGAATGATTTTGTACAATATTTACACATCTAGTAAAATTTATTTCACTTTTTGTATAATTTAATGGTTCATATCATTTTTATTAAATACATTTTTTGATTTTTTCCATTAATTATATAATTATTGCATATTTGTTACAAAAGCGTTTAATGTTATTTATTCCCAAAAAATTAAAAATAAATTACCACGACGAAGATAAATAATTTAACATTAATATGAATATTTAAAATCAAATATATCTTCTAGAATACCATATATTGAAAATTTTATACTAATTAGAAATCATAGTGTGAACAATTTGACATTCCTTTGACTAAAATACTACAAGGGACTTAATATCAACCTAGTTGATACAAAATGTCCTAAATTATATACATGGGTTGTAAGGGTATAAAATTACTCCTAAAATATGATTTATTTAAATTTTTAGGTATTTTTATGCTTAATATAATTTTAATTAAAACCTTTTTATTGGTTTTTTCTTCTGATTGCACAATCACTACATCAGAGTTTCATAGGAATTAATGGTAAATATATCATATACGAAAATTTAAAATAAATTAATAAAATAATAATAAATTAATTATTATCATTATCAACCTATTTATTCATTCATTATGTATAATTAATAATATCCATATCAATTAAAATTATTTAATTTGCTAAATTCACATGTATAACCATGCATAAGAATTGTACAAACATTTGGATCAGATTCATGTTATATAAGTCAAAAATTAGAAACTAACATTAAGAATCAGAATTTATGAATAATATATAATAATAATGTTTTTAAACGGTTTTTTATCTCTATATTAATCTCTATAAGGCACTGAATTTTACTTTCTCAATGTCACACAAGAGTTGCATCGATAGTGAAAATGTGTTTTATTATTATCAGGTAAAAAATATAATTTAAATTTTCTATATCATTTTTTATGATAATTATATTATAACATCATACTTCATTCATTAAATAGGTTAAATAAATTTTTATATCATAATTATTTATAGACTATATGAAAATATATATCATATTTTATAATGATCTATATTTTTTATTATTCCAAAAGATTTATCTTTTTATAAAATTTTAAAAATTTCATCATAGACTAATTATGATGTGATGATTTCAAAAATAAATTTATTTTAATGAAAAACATTTTATAAAATTTTAAAAAATTAATAATACATATTATTCCCATATAAAGAAAAAATGACACTTTTTTATTAAAAATTATATTCGAATAATAAAATGCCTTTACTAAAAATAACTTGTTCATTTCCTAATAATTAAAATATAAATATATTTTAAAACATGTTTATTCCCTATTAATAACCTTTAATTTAGTGTATAGGATATAATGTTTGGGTTATTATTTCAATAATATATCATGGTTGGTTAAAACTCAGTGTTGCATGCTACACAAGCTATCGAAGAAATCAGGTTATTTAAATAGGAATATTTCATAAAAATGTTAGCGTGTTACACTAAAAGGTATGTATATTATCATGTTTATATACAAAGAAAAATATCATAATGTTTTGGGCTGTTACGTTATAATCTATTCTTGGTGTTGAGTGTCATATATGCTCTTGAACCCAAGATTTATCTTTTATAATATCCGATTGTAGTAGTTATGAGAAGCATATTTGAAAGAAACATTGATTGATTAGATTCTAGATTAGGCTATAGAGGGAATGATATATTCTATTTACCATGGTTTATCTCTAGACCCTACATAGGTGAGAGGTCGGGATATATAGAAGTTTAGATATTTGAATCAATCCTAAGAATTTCTCTTCTAGAAACCAACATCCTTAGATGGGTTGAATGATCCTTAGGAATATAATTTCGTATAATGGAATATTGATAAGAGTTATTAATTCTTAGATATTATAGATTCCATTATGGTGAAGTGTGATATCATTAATATTAATGTACCAAGTTGAATATGATGGGGATCAATGGTTCAACAAATAAATCATTGTTTGTTGGAGTATAATTGATATTAATCTAACATTACTTAGAAGTTTTAGACAAAAATAATGGATTTATCTTTTCATATAGAGTTCCTCAATCATTAAAATGGGAATAGACAGTATTGGAGAATTCCAACCATTTTTCTAAACAATCCCTTTTCTCAGAATGTAATGTATCGATTGAAAATTTAATGATTTAATGGTTTGTAATTTTATTAAAACTATATATCCATTATATAGGATTAATTCCAAAACAGTACACCTCTATTGAATTTTTTTCTATTGCAATGATTTTAGAAATTAATTAGGCATACAAGTTGGTATTGATTGGAATTCCACTGATTTCTAATGATTGACAAAATTTCTGTTAATATAGGATGTGAGAACAGAATTAAGTTTATAGAGTAAGTGTATGTAACATCATATAACATATTCATTTTATAACCTATATAGTTTCTAGTATATTACCTCTGACTTACTAAAATACTAAAAATTTATGGAATATGAAATACTCATTCTGAACAAAACTAATTTTTCCTTCTTTTATGGACATATGTTCCACTAACAAAAATAATTTCCAGATTTCACTTCCTAATGACATGGTTCATGTAATTTAGAACCATGAGCATCAATGGGGTAGTTAGATAATTCCATAGTATATTTTTTCTATAAAAAAGTTATAGTGTAATGGTAGAATCATCTAATGGGTAAAGTGGTTACATCTAATTAAAAATATTACTATAAAGATCGAGGTGGGCCCACCGACTATGAGAAGTTTTATTTTCATTTATTCATAAATAAAAACTAATATATTTTATATGAGTTCCTCTCACTATTTAATTTTTACCCACACTATAAATCTTTTAAATCTCCACATAGAAATGATTCCATGTATTCTATTGATAATAGAACAACTCAGAAATAAAAATGAGAATTTTATTTGATTTACCTCGTGAACTCTTTAAATATCTGATGTTATATTATTTTTATAGATATTATACATATATATCACATTTATTTTATTTTGGGGAAGGGATAGATAGTTTTACTTAGTGCTCAACTAAATTTTTATTATTGTTTAGTGTCTTTTACTAAACCTAATTAGAACTCTTATGTATTTCATGTAGAATGTGACATGAAGTCCAGTCATGTTTATTCTTCTATACTAGAGCTTAATAAGTCGAGATCCTTATTTTTAGATGAGATTGAAGAGGAAAACATGTGTTATGACATTAATCAAGTGGTTAAGAAATATCCTGATGTGTTTCCAACTGAATTTTCTGGAATACCTCTTGAGTGATAAGTAGTGTTATAAGTTTATTTTTTACTAGGTAACCGTTATATATATATTTATTTTAACTGAAATAATCAATATAATTTAATGAAACGAATATTTAGTTGGATGATTCGGAATTTTAGGGCTTAATATATCAATGTGAATCACATTGGGATGCCCCAATACTATTTTTCATGATGTCTAATTAAACAGTCTATTTTTATTTGATTATCAAAATCCCAATTATATGGGTATTAAGAATAAATACCCATTTTTCTACATTGATAATTGGGTTGATCAATTGAAGGGGAAAAGGTGGTTCTCCAAAATAGATTATATATTAAGATGATTCCACCTTAGGATTTTAGTGTTGTATGTCCCATATACTACTTTCAAGAGTAGTTTTGTTCACTTCAAATATCTTGTTATAATATTTTCCCTAAAAAAGGCTCCTTAAATTTTACCACACTCATTCAAAAAATATTTCACTAGTACCAAGACTCTTTCTTAGTGGTTTGTGTTGAGTATGTCTTATTGATTTCGTGAACCTTCGAAGATAATGAGCTTCTCATAATAACACTTTTAGGAACCCTAACGTATCACTTAATTTATAAACAGATATAATAGTTTCACTTCTAGAAATGAGATAATAAATTGTAGAAAATTTTAACTTAGATTATGTCCTCTCATTTGATATAGAAAAAGTATAAGTTATCAAGTAATTTGACAACTTAATAAATGTTTTATACATTAAGATATTAGTGGGTATAAGAGGGTGTTACCTATAGATTGTAACATATTTATAGATTATATCATCATCATTAATATATATGACTATAAAATGAGTGACATTATCTTATGATATCAAACCTATATCTTCCTTCAATGAAATAAAATAGAATTTGATCGTGGATATTATCATTTTATTTTTGAAGATATTTCAGGATATTATGTGTAATATGATGCTTGAGGCATATCTTTTTGTTGCATTATTATAAAATAGAGAAATTTGGTTGTGTATGGATCTAGTCAGCTTCAACTGGATTATAATAACAACCCCAGAGAAGACCTAGAGGTTTAAATAATCATGAATTCCATTATGATTGATTGAAATTACCTTTTTGGGGAAATATTCATGCTCAACTATAACAATAAATGTTTGAGATATATATTGTCTTTATAAGGGCCCACAACACAGACAGAGAAGGTGGGTGGGGTACATTTAGTCACTTTACACTAATATTTTCGATAAAATGACAATGGGGATTACTATTATCGATTCACTCAACATGAATTTTCCCTGTCAAGAAAAGATGGAGTATATGTATGAATGGACCCTCATGGGACTCATCAATATGATCAACCTAGATTTAAAGGATTTAAAGATAAATGGTTCTCTATTAATCATATAATTAACACTATATCTACTTGAATTCATTTTCATGGATCAATAGTGTGGTGGAGAATTCAATAGTTCCATGGATTTTTATATGGCAGGGTGACAATCGCTGAGTGGCCTCAATAATCATATGGTGTTATTTGTTTCATGATTAGTTTTATTGTTCATTCACTTAGGATAATTATTTTTATGGAGTTTTTCCATTTATTGACCCATTAAAATTGGCACTACTAACATGTATTACAAGATAATGCATTAGTTTTAGTTTCCTTATTCAAATTGTGACATAGTTGATTTCCCATACTATTGTTATACATGTAAAAATATTATTGCTGAGCAATAAAAAATTATAATTTACATCATAATATCCATGTACTAGTATGTAATTCAGATGAGGTGTTAATTTATTTCATTATTATACTAAAAAAGAATCCATGATGGATGAATAAAATGTGGATCATGATAAACTGACTAACATATGAAGCTTATTTTATCCTAATCAGGGATATAAGAAATGTTGAAGACTTGGAAACACAGTACACGAAAGATATTTTTAGGTCTCATGATGTACTATAAGCAATAATTTCATATAGATTCTCCTGATCATGCTCTTGGTTTTGGAAAGGCATACTTGAGGAAATTTGATCTCATGTTAGACTAATAAAAACCTCATATACCCATATGGATTGTCAATTATTGTTACAAATTCATATTCTTTAAGATATTTTCTATGCATTCATCTTATACATTCGGGGATCAATCGATTGTCATTTTATCCTAATCAATAGTTTTAATAAAAAAGTTACCAGTCATCCATTAAAATGGATACCTATAAAAACATATATAGACAACCATACAGATCACTCATTTGATTGTGTGAGGTTGGTGAATAATTATTGGTTATAAATAGTATTAGTTAGGAGAAAATAGATATGTTGAAGAATTTTATTAAGGATTACGATAGATCTAAGTTGAAATAAATCTTATGTTGATCTTCAGAATTATTCTTTATAGTTTTAGATGTTGACTAATAATTCATGAACATTTCTCTGTGGTTTGGAATCCAACGGATTATGATTGATTGAAAATTATCTATAATTATCATTATAATTTTTCAGATTATTAGTCTAATTGGAAAGATGGAATATATTTTGTAATTTTTTCCATAGTTGAATATTATACATTATGTGTCCTATGTTTCTTTGATAATGAAGTATCATACCAACCAACATTAAATTATGAATTTGGAGGACCTTGAATTGGATTCATATTTTTTAGTGGTAATGTAATTTATTTAGTAATATTATTCCTTTTAAAATATCTATTATGGAAAATTTATTCTATTTTTCATGGTATAGAATTATGGGAGAGATTCCCATGAATAGTCTATGTGAGAATCATGGGCAAGGGAGTAGTGTCCTTATCCCTTTTTGGACCAACTTTTATTTAAGTAATTTTTTAGGGATAAAATAAAATATGGTTGGGGGAATCTTCATAAAATTATATTTCATTTACTTATGTAATTATATCTTGGATTTATTTTCTATGTCAATACAATATTATCATCCATTTGGTGTTATTTATATATGAATGAGCTATAAAACTAGATTATTAGTTATTCATTGCAGGACCTTATGACTAAATTTTTGAATTATTATTATGGTAATATCAACATTATGTAACAATGATTCATGGAATGAACCAATTTTCTTATCCATGAACTAGTTGAGATTAATTGGATTCACCTTTTAAATCCCAGTTGAACTTAATGAACCAATCCAGATAATTTCTTAATGTTTTTTATTTCACATTTTTCTATAGTTTGATTTAACTTAATCAATAATGACTTTTAATAGTTTCAATCCTAGTAGAATATCTATCTTATGGACCTGTCTTCCTCTTGATCCATGGTGTAAATCTGTTGATATTTTAACCTATATGTTCAAGGATTATCATGGGGTGTGGTTAAATTCATCATCAGTTGCTCATTCCACCATCATTCCTTGGTTATTGAATCTCTTCAAGGCTAGTAAAGCCTATTTTTTGTGGACTAAAGACATATTATTGAGGATTTGTGGTTTTGATATTCCACTAATATCTTCTGAAATATCTCTCTATTCATATTGTAGGGAACATCCAGTTGATGGATATATCAATTGTTTAAGGTAGGTTGTTTAACAAAAAATTATTTTTAATTTTACCCTTGATTCATTTCACATTTTCAACTAGTTTTTAAATCATTTAATAACTTCTATTTTTTTCCATGGAAATTTTTAAAGATGAATGTGATTTAAAGATGGAAACTATTTTTAGTCAGGGTTATTGATGGTTTTTGGGATATTAATATTCATTTAAAAATGATAGATTTTCATTGATGAAACTACCATTTTGAAATAGTTGTTGAATTTTGAAAACGGTTCCTCATTAAGAGGGGTACATCACAAGGGAGCTTGGGATTATGTGTGTGAGTTAAGAAATCCAAAAAAGGTTATGGGAATCTTCATAAGCATTGGATATATGAAAAATATAAAAAAACATTGGTAATGCATGTAGACACATGGCAGAGATTCTTTAATACATAATCTTGTGCTCATGGGATATGTGTGCATGTATGGATATTATTATTTAGTCATTTGAGGAGTTAGAATCCAACCTCAAAAAAACCTGATATAACTTACCACTCTTTTACATGGTATTGAATTATTATATAATATTGTAAGTTCAATCATGTTTGTAAAATGGTTTATATATTTATATATAAATATATATATTCTTTTCAAATTATTATAGGGTGGTTAATTTCCATGACATATTTTTAACTTTGAAGTGTTTTTTTCATTTCAATAATGTTTTCTGATGTGTTTTGATTCCATGTTATATATTAACTATTGTAGACTATTTTTTTAGATGATATTATATATGAAATAGGAATGTACCAAGATACACATAGAATTAACAGATTAATGATCGATTCTTATTTTAATTATGGTGGTGTCATGATGGTAAGCTTACCAACATGTCACATGGAGATGTGTTATAATAACTCTTATTATTTTATTTATTCATGGACTAGTACATGTAGTGTCTCTTTGGAAGTTATTTATCCTCTTATTTTTTATCTCTATATTTGTTTTTATTTTTCATAATTTTTTACTGTTACTTTTTATTTCTGTTATGTTTTTAGATGTTGTTTACTTACCATTTTATTGATATATCATGGTATCTTTGTCCTTATCAATTAATTTTCTCCCAAAGGAGATTATTTGATGAAAATTAACTTTATTTCATCCCATTGGGATTAGGAACCATGTTCATGACATTCTATGAGACGGCTCAGGTGTCCTATTCACAGATGACATTTCCATGTTTATGACAAGGATTCCATGTAGCAATCATTATCATAATATATATATATATATATGGATTTTCCATTATTATAGATTCATCATGAAATATTTTAGACTCATTCGTTGAATGGATGAGTAGTTCTTCCATCATGACATACTTTGGCTCTGCATGGAAGCATTGAGGAGAGCGTATAAAATCTACAATGGGCTCTATAATACATAATTTAAGGATAAAACTTTTCATAGAGCTTTGGGATCAATTTTCTACAAGTATTGTATATGAAATGGATGAAAAGATATATTTTCCTGATAAATTATCTCTACCTATGATGAATTTATCTCAAAAAAGTAATGTATCGTAACAAAAAGAGTGTTAGAGGGACATTGTAATAAGCGTTAGGGGTTATGGAAAGATTAGATATGGAACATAATGTGAGGAGTATTCATAGGAATTTATAATCCCAATGAAACATGTCTTATTGAATTTTTTGATTATTTTTAGAATATGGAATTGATGTAAGTCTTTCATTATGGTGTTATTGGCCTCTTTAAATCTTTTAGGGGATTCCAAAAGATTACATTGGTGATCCTTAATAACCTGTGTTTTTTTATTGTTTTTTCAGTTGAACATTTGGTTTAGTTATCCCAATATCATTTCCTTGAACACATATCCTATATAATCATTAAAACACTAAAATTATAGATCATCAATATACCTCAAACTATCTATTACATAATCATCATAATAAAAATATAACATATATATAATACGGTCAAAATTAATCTTAATTAATAGAAATGTGTTAAATTATCTTTTAATGTAATTTTTTATGTTGGTGTTATCTATAAAGGGTGTCATAAAATTTTAGAAATTCATGTTGGACCTCTCCCCCAAAAATACCTTTTTACACTTCAAGGAAAATAAATATACATATAACATTGAAATAGATGTATCACAAGGATAAATAAACCCTTATGATAATACCTGAATTAATTAATTTGAAATTAGAATTGATTTAATTTTTCATTATATGATAATTCCAAACGTTTACAAATCCCTACATATTGAGTTCTTCACCCATTGTATAGGTTCACACTTCCTTGATACAATATAATAAATAATCTAAAATATCATTTTCCTTATATTCGTTGTTGATTAATATTACCTTCACAATTTATCTACTATTTCAACATGGAACTAAATTTTTTTATCCAAATAATTTATATTTTTAACATTGATTGGATGATTTGGGAAAATATGGTACCATATCATTCCAAAGAGTGAGTACAACCAATGTTAATTTTTATATATGAGGTATTAAAGTAGTATATGGATGAATGGATAAAAGATTTTAATAACATTAAATAATGGAGAATATTTTTAATACATGCACACTATAAAATGTTGACTTTGAGAGCCTTTAGTAGGATACCAACATCCCATTTTACTCCATTTCATAATATTGATTAGATTAAATTTTCAACTGGCTCCTTGAGTGTAACAACTAATTATATATATATATATATAATTAATTTATGATAGAATTTTTTTTAAATTTACTTCTTATTTTAATATAAATAATTTTAATTGTTTAGAATTGTCAAATATAAATATATTAATATGATTAAAAATATGTTAGTTCTCTATTTGATTAAATTAAATTAAATGTAAAATGTAGACATGCACTGTTTTTTATCTAGGATAAAATATTAAATAATTGTAACCAAATTTCACATAATTATCACCCATAAAAATATTAAATATGATTATTTTATAATAATAATAAAATATTAACTATGAAATATACATTAAATCAATGAAGAAGATAAATAGTGTCTATATATGATACAATTAAATTTTTATTTAAATATTTTGATCAATTTCATACAATTAGAAATATAAAAATATTTTAAAATCATAATGTCTTAGGATTTTATGGGAATAATTATTATTTTTAATATATCTATAAATATATTTCAATTATTCATATAATATTATATTGTTTCTAAATGAAAAATAAACGGTAACTGTCATAATAGTCATTGTAAAACATTTTTATTACTTATATTTCTACAAGTAATAATTATATTTAAATTAAAAAATATATAAGCTAAAATGACTATGTTTGATATATATAAATTATTATTCTATTATTCATTTAATTGTTTTGGTACTATGACATGTTATAATATAATCACTTATCAAAAAATTAATACTTATTAAAAAAATACATATTTTCTATGTATAATACATATATATATATTTTTTATTAAATCTATCAAATATGAAGAACTATTTTTATATAATTAAATATAAATATATTAAAATTAATTAAATTTCTTATAGTGATTAATAATGGATTACAAATAGAATAATTTCAATTAGAGTTTAAAAATATTCTATTAAAGAATTAATTTCTATATGTTGTGTATTTTTAATTTACCAATAAAAATATATCATTTTTAATGATGATTTGGTTAAAATGTAATTTTTATAAAACTAAATTTATTCTTTGAACTCATTTAATGAATAATAATTAACATTTTAAAAAAATAAGAACACATAATTTATAAAAATTCATATTTCTATTAAAAAATTTCTATATTTTATGTTTCCATTTACATGTTGTAGATAAAAAATATATAATTTAAATTATAATAAATGGTGTCAACATTTAAAATCAACTTGTAAATATGAAGTAAAAATCTTCATATAAAAATTAGTGAGAAAAATATTTATAATGGTAATTAATTAAATGAATTTTAAAGAGTTAATGAGGACAGAAATTGACATGACTAAAATATTGTGTAATGCACACATTGTAAACATATATTATGATTTGTGGGTTCAATCCAAAAAAAATATCGATATCATTTATATACCTTAAAAACCAAAATCCAATGTGATTCAATCTTTACCTTTTACCTAAGTCACATATCCAATAAAACACTTATATTTTCACTTAAAATTTCTGATCTCTTATTCCCAATAGAAGACATATAATTCATTAGAATTTCAATTGAATCCCAACCTGTATAGAATATTCTATATTATTATTTCAAATTTTTTTCATTTTATAATAAGGTGGCCGAAATCATTCATTTGGAAAGAGCCTGTTATGAGAAGGAGAGATTACACCAAGTTAAGTATATATTTCTTCAATATCTATTTATATTATATTAACATATCCCATATTCTAAAAAATAATTCTACACTATAATAATTTCATATTTACATCATTATTCTTCTACAAAAAGTATATATTTTTAACAATATTCAATGTTGTTACATACTCAATACGTATAACACATTCATGTTTGGGTCTATTTTACCACATATTAGAATGATGTTATTAGGTTTCAATTATGAATTATTTAGACAAGATAAATTGTATTCCAATGCTTTAATAATGACCAATTTTGTGTGTGATTTCAGTTAAATAATTTTAATATAAATATTTATAAACATGGATGAAAATAAATCCTTTTTCTAGCATTATAAAATCAAAAAACAATATATTTATCAAATATTTATGAACCATATCCAGAAATCCTATGATATTATCATGTAACATTATAACTATAACAAAATCATATATATTATATCCATTGAAATTTTTGAGGCGATGAACATATAAGCATGGATCGTGGACGAAAACCTTCACACTAAAGAAAGTGTTAATAAAAAAAGAACTATTAAAACAAAAATGTTATGTTTAAAAATGAATTATTTATTAATAGTTAATAAAAAATTATAAATGAAAAATATTAATTATAATAAATATAAATAAGGTTCTGAATAAGATTTATAATAATGTAATTTTATTTGTATTTAGGGAGTTATGGCACATAACAACCCCCTCTTTTCAAACTTTAACATTACATATCATTTTTGGAATACTTAAAACATTACAAAAAAGACTCCCAAAGACCATAGTAGTCCAGTGCATTTGGAAACATAGAGACATAGTCATTGGTATATAAATGTTATATAACATTTCCCACTAGGTTCTTCTTAACTACAACCGTACTTAGACACATCAGACCTAATACGTATCATCATAACTTTGGGGGAATGAAACATAAAAATGTGTGAGATTAGATGATTAGTAAGGGTAAACAAAGAGGATATGTAAGAATAATCATGAGCATAAGAATATGAGAATATGATCATGAAAATAAAAGATCAAACTAGTCATATGAAATATCATATACATGAATCATTTTATAAAGAACAGTAGTTCAAAAGACACTAATCATAATAAAATAAAAAACATAAGCCATGAAATAAAAAAAGAGGAATAAAACATGGAATTATGGAAGACACATAAGAATATATAATTATTTCCATATTATCCTAGGCATTCCTATCTAGAACATCTTACTAGAAAAATCCCTTTAATGAACTAGGTTCACACCCCATTCCAGCCCGGTATTATCGAACCTAGTTCACTTCCTGTTCCAGCTCTATAATATTGAACTGAGTTCATTTCTCATTCCATCCATGTGTATCTCATGATATATAAATATTTACCCAATTCATTGGAGGGAGATATATGTCGCACCTGTCTCATAGTGAAATCATACATACATTTTCTAAAATATGTTAAATACCATATCATAGCCTATGAAGTGAAATGGGTATTATACATATGTCATCATATCATAACCAATGGAATGTTATAGGGTTTATAATAATTTCATCATAAAAATAACCTGTGAAACGAAGTAGGTTTCAAAAGAATATAACCCATAAAATATAAAATATTTTCATAAAAATCATTCCATAAAAACATTTTCCATTAAGAGAAATAATATGAATGGAAACATTGAATAATTTCTAAATTTAAGCCTGAGTTACACCAATTTATGTTATCATAAATGGGAAATAATTTTAAAATATCTTTTAAAAACTTTTTTTGGGTAAATTAACCTTTCTCTATTGAAAACACTTTGTAAAACATTTCTTTTGAAATCATTTTTCTTTGAAAATAGATTTGAGAACATATAGGGAAGCATTAAAAACTAGAAAACATTTTAAAAATCCCTTTTTCTTGAAAATGGTCTTCAAAGATCTTTTGGATTCATTTTTTAAAATAATTTTAGATATATTTTTAAAAAAATAGTATTTGAATACTATAGATTTCTAACCAAAGAGAGATACAATCAGATTTTTCTTTATAAACTCATCTTTAGTACAAAAGAGTGGAAAATGGTACTAATACATGAGGATGTTCTGAATAACCCGAGAAGAATAAAATTCATTAGTGTTTTGAGATATGAATGATGGTATTTCATTAATTGGATCATAATCATAAAAAATCTATAAAATAGATTATATTATTTCAATAAACCTTAATTACTTAGAAACGTGGAATAATTATATCCATGTAAGAAAATAAAATTACACAAAGCATTAAATATAACAAACCATGTTTTTAAAAATAAATTGAAATACCTAACACTTATTTTAATTAGTTATTTATAATTATCCATTAAAAATAATTTTTCCTCTTTTATGATTTGAATTTTAAGAAAAGATCATCTACGGTGGTTATCATTAAGTTATTTAGAGTCTGATAGAACCAACTTTTTTTGGTAAATTATAAAAAACCCTTATGAATGTTAATATGAATAGTAATATGACCCTTATAAATAGTCAATTATATTATTATTATTTTTTCTTAAGGATATAAGATAATGAGATGTTGATTAATTTTTCAATGTTTTAAAAAATGATTTATAGATTTCAAATTGTTATTTTTGAATAAATTATTTAAAAAAATTAAATTAATAATATTTCGAAAATTATTATCAAAAAATTGAGATCTTTTTTGAATTCTATACATTGATAAATGGTTATGGTTAATTTATGGGATTTTTCTTAACTTCTTAAATTTTTTATGAATAGAAAAATATGATAAAATATGATAAATGCTAAATACTTGTTTTCTGGCATCAAAGGTGATGCAAGGCTGATGTAATGCCCATGGTTCTAACTCACATGAAATTAATACTATTCGGGGCCACATTAATTAATACTATTCATATTCTTGAGAAAAAATATTATAATAATGATTACAATAATATAAAATTCCTTCGCTCCTCTACTATAAATACCACCCTCATTCCCATCTTACTCACATACCTCTAAAGTCTTGAGACTTGCCTAATTTCCGCTGAATAATCCTCCCAAGACCATTACCCAAATCCAAGACCTACCGGTCTCATAAAAATTCCAAAACCAAGGGCCTTAAGAATGATATCAATGAGAAGAGATCAAGAGGTAAACATCCTCTTTTGTTTTCTTTATTTTCTTTTCATTTTCTTTTCTATTCTTATTATTTACTCACCTACCCATATCCAAGAATAATTAATGATCCAGTAGATCAAATATTCTGGATTTAATCATTTTTATATAAAACTCAACATTATACTTATCCTCCTCTCCCACTTATTCAAGAAATTAAAACACCATCCATGATGTGTAGATTTACTAACATCATGGATGATGTGATTTGAATTTCATTTACTTCCTTGAAGACTGGTCAAGAAACCATTTTAATTATTGAACCAGATTTTATTTTATGTATTATATCTTATATAAGGTTATGTAATTATTTTTTAAACATTTTATTAATTTATAAAACAAAATTATTTTATTACAACAGAAGAATTTACAAAATGACTAAAACAAATTTCAGTATTATTTTAACTTATGAATCATCCTCATGTCATAATTCAAAAAATTAAATTGTATAATTTATGGTTATATAAATACATAAATACCATTACATTCCCATTATGGAGTTTTAATTTCAATTGACAAGAATATCCATCATGAATTGATTATAGAAATCATGTAAAGAATGCACCCAAAATAATGGGAGGAACAAAATACTAACAATTAAAAAGAGAAAAGATGTAATAAAATGATCATATAAGGTATTATAAACATGAATATGATTTTTTAATATATTAGTAACACTCTTTTAACCATTATATAAGAATTTTAAACAATTTTTAAGTAATAAAAACCCGAGGTAAAGGAATTTTTAACCCGATTTTCATTCTTTGTGTTAACCTTCTACTCCATTATTTTTGAAGTATTAAAATTTTTTGTGTGATGAAATTTGTTTTTAATATATTTAATTATGTTTATTTATATATTAAATACATATTCAAACTATTCTATTAAGTCTCACTTCAACTATATGATATTTGTAAGGGGCCTTTATTTTAAAATCATCTTTTAAAATACTATTTTACAAAATTCGAAAGAAATGATTTTATGAAACTATTAATATTGTATGATTATGTTATGGTTCATGGAAATTGTTAATGATGAAGGGTGGTACCTATATCTCTCTCCAATGCATTGGGTATGTGTAAGTTGGAGGTCAGCTATATGGTTACTCTATGTTTAACAACGATGGTTACACAAATTGCAAGGTAGTAGTGAGGGTCATAAAATACAAGGTAGTCGAGGGGGTTACAAGATTATGTATGTAATGATTCAAGATACCTATATGGGTTTATTCAATTTCTATATGTTTTGTGTAAATCTCATGGTGATCTTAAGTTTCACAAATTATGTTTATTTGGGTGAAAAGTATGTCTTTTTGAAAATGATTTCATACTGTACAATTATTCATAGACTAATATTTTCCTTCCATATTTTTATATCCCCTACTAAGATTTTTGTTATAATTTAAAGTCTTTAAATGATTTTCACAGGTTATAATTATGTGTAAGACAAATAAGGAACCCAAGTAAAACTTTATGAAGCTCTGTCAAATAAGACATGTTTTTTAAAAAAGTTTTTATATTTTGGAAAAAATGGATATTGTTTTTGTTGTATCTACTCTATATGAATGTGGAATGTTATGTATATATTATATCCCAATTCTATAAAACTATAAAATATAAAAGATCCCAAATTTTAAAAAAATTATTTCTTGACTAACATTCAAGATTATGTAATGTAATAAGGTCTGATCCTTATAGTTCGTATTTGAGGATGGTTTAGATAAATTTAGGGGTTAGGATGCTGTTAATAGAATAACATGAATGATTTTTACTCTATGGTTAATTTTAAACTATATATAATTTAAATATTAAAATGTTTATTAGACTAAGATATGCTTGTTTAGAATGGTTTTCTACAGAATAAATAGGGAAGCTGCAGATGAGAGGCCCCGACAGAATGATATCCTTTGGAATATGCAGCCTAGAATAGTAGGGATTGGAACTGAGAAGATTGTGACGATAATGGATCAGCTATCATAGGAAATAAATGTTGGTTTCATCCATTATGGTTAAAAACCATATGTAACACAATATAACATGACAATAGTGGAACATTTTATGAGACAAATTCCTCCTGCTTTCAATCGATCTTCTGAACTAGTAGCATCTGAACGATGGATTAAGGTCCTTGAAAAGATATTCGATGTTAGGGGATATTTAGGTAATGAAAAGTTAAGTATTTCCATTTATCATTTTGAAGTGAAAAAGATTAGTGGTAGTCAATGGTAAAAAATATCAGGGATAGAGAGGGGATTAGTTCCTTAGAGTGGGATGAATTTATATGTTTCTTCTTCAATTTTTCTTCCTAAAGTGTGTGACTTAGGATTGAGAAGAAATTACTTTAACTGAATTAAAAGGAAGAATATTAAGCGGCTATTTTTGAAGAAAAAATATTCCGACTAGAGAGGTATACTTCAAATCTTATTCTAGATCTGGACAGAAAAATCAAGAACTTTTACTTAGGATTAAATCCAAGATATTGAAGGGAATTGGGCTCCCATGGATTAAAAATTTATGGGAAACTTTTTGATGGTATGAGAGGGTAGAGATGGAGTTTTCTAATGATGAGAAGCACATTGAAAAAAAGGAGAATAAGAGGGTAAGATGAAATGTTATGCGTAAGAATCAACCAAAGAAATATGATGGTAAGAAATTCTTATTTCCAATTTCTGAAAAGTGTGGAAAAAAGAACCATGGGGAATGCCTTACCAAAATAAGAAAGTGTTATCAATGTAGTATGTTTGGAAATATGACCCTAAATAATAATGAAAATGATCCTAAGACTAATCCTAAAAAGAAAATTGTTAAGTGTTTTAAATGTGGAGAGATGGTACATTATGGAAATGCCTGCCCAAAGAGAGATCCAAAAGTTACAAAAAAGAAAAACAATAAACAGAAAGGTGTAGTGACATCCTTTGTGACTACATCTGCAGATGTCAGGAAATCCAATGAAGTTGTATGAAGTGCCTTGTTTGTTTACTCAGATTTTTCAAAAGATTTGTTCGATGTAGGGTCTATACATTCCTTTATTTTCGAGTAATTTTCTGGTAAATTAGAAGTTTCACCTCAACAAATGAGACTAGAGCTTATTGTTAAAACACCAGGGGAAATATTAAAGCAAATATGAATTGTAATAATCATTATATTATGGAATGTGGAAATACATTACCTAAAAAAATAGTTTTTTTACCATTAGTAGTGTTTGATGTAATTCTGGGAATGAATTGGCTTTTTGTTTATCATGATAAGATTGACTGTATAGCTAAAGAAGTTTTTATTCATAAATAGTTTTAGGTTTTATACATGAAAGAACCTATATAATTGATAACATATCAAGAAGCTTAGAAACTATTAAAATATGGAAATGAAATTTATCTTACTAATATTGTTGAAAAGAAGGGAACTATTCAGATTAATGTAGTGCCATAGGTAAATGAATATATAGATGTGTTTTATAATGAGTTACCTAGTGTTATACCTGATCAGGAAGTCAAATTGATGATTGACTTAGTTTCTGATACTAATCTAATTACAAAACTCCCACATTGAATGGCTCAAATAGAACTTAATGAATTGAAAAATCATTTGCAGGATTTTCGTAATAAAGGCTTTATTCATCCTAGAACTTCACCATGGAGAGATCATGTTTTTTTCGTCAAAATGAAATATGGTTCTATGATACTTTTCATTGATCATAGAGCCTTGAATAACGTCACTATTAAAAACAAGTATCCTTTGCCTCATATTGAAGAATTATTTGGTCAACTCCATGGAGATCATTACTTTTCCATGATTTAATTGAGATCCAGATACCATCCGCTAATGTTGGAAGAGGATGATATCTTGGAAATAGATTTTCTTACCTTATATGGGCATTATGAATTTTTTTTATTACATTTGGGTTAACTAATGCACCTACTATATTTTTGGATCTTATGAATATAATATTTCACGAGTTCTTGGATAAGTTTTCAGTTGTGTTTATTGATTACATTCTAGTATTTTCAAAGAGTAAAGAGAAGCATTAAAAACATCTATGGGTTGTTTTGAAAACCATAAAGGAAATGAAACTGTATGTAAAATTCAGAAATTGTGTTTTTTTGTTTCAACAGATTTGTTTTCATGGGAAAATTGTAAATAAGGATGGAATAACAGTTCATCCTACCAAAATAAAAGTGGTTGTTGAACGGCCAAGACCAACAAATATTACTGAGATTCGTAGTTTTATTGTATTAGAAGGTTATTACTGATGATTTTTTAAAAACATTAAATGTTTATATATCTAACTATGTATGTTAACACAGAAAGGGGTTAATTGTTTTTGGAAAGAAGAATGTGATTTTGTTTTTCAGGAGCTAAAGAAGAGATTGGTGAATTCTCCAATTTTGTCCTTGCCTTCCCGAAATGGTGAGTTTTTCAACTACAGTGAAGCTTTAATAAAGGGACTTGGTCTTGTTTTGATGTATAATGATCAGGTAATTTCTTATGCTTCAAGAAAATTAAAACCTCTTGAGTTAAATTATCCCACACATTATTTGGAATTGGATGCTATGGTTTTGTATTTGAAAAATTTTTAGGAATCATTTATAAGGATCCAAATTTCAAATATATACAGACCATAAATGTTTTATGTATATATTCACTCATAATTACTTAACTGTGAGGATGAGAAGATGGATTGAACTGATAAAAATTATTTTTACACGATCAATTACTATTTGGAAAAAGCAAACAAAGTGGAAGATACCTTGAGTCGAAAACAACATGCATCATTTACCATGTAATGTTTGGAACATGATGCCTTGATTAATGATTTGATAAATTTTGGATTAGAATACATTATTTTGAGAAATACCTCTATTTTGTTTCAAGTTTCAGTGCAGTCATCATTATAAAAAAGAATTAATCAAGAACATAAGGAAGACTATGAGCTATAGGAAAAGATAGAATTTTTTAAAATGGGTATGTATATAGAATTTAATATTGATAAAGATTGTGTTTTAAAATTTTGTAAAAGGTTTTGTGTGACATGTGATTACCTGTTGAAGAAAGAATTGTTGTGTGAATAACATAGTTCCCCATTTTCAGTTCATCCTGGCAGTAATAAGATGCACATAAACCTCTAGGAGTATTATTGGTGGGATGGAATAAAAAAGGATATTGTTGATTTTAAAATGAAATATTTTACATGTCAACAGGTTAAAGCAGAGAGACAATTATTAAAGTGGATGCTTCATCCTTTTCCAGTGCTAGAGTGGAAATGGGAGAATGTATCCACGGACATTGTGGTGATACTACTAAATAATTCTCTAGGTAACAATGTGATTTTGGTTATTGTTGATCGGCTGAAAAAATCTACACATTTTGTTTCTATTCTAGATATAATGTTTTTGGGTCAGCTTTCTAGACTGTACATCAAAGATATTGTCAGGTTACATGGAGTTACTATTTTCATTGTATCTGACTGGGATCCCAGGTTCACTTCTTACTTTTGGAAGGGACTTCATAAATCACTGGGAAGAAAATTAAATTTCAGTACAACTTTTCATCCTCAATCAGATGGGAAGTCGGAAGGAATGATTCAGACTTTAGAGGATATGCTTCAAGCTTGTTCAATGGACTACTAGGGAAGTTAGGATCAATATATTTCTTTATTTTAGTTTTATTATAATAACAATTTTCATTCCAATATACAGATGACACCTTTTGAGGTATTGTATGGGAAACGGTGTAGAACTACAACCTTTTGAGATGAAGTTGGGGAAAATATGTTTATGGGACCAGAAATAGTAGCGGAAGTGTCTTACACAGTGAAGATAATATAGAAACACTTGAGGAAAGCTTAGAGTGGGTAGAAAAGTTATGTATAAAATAAGAGGAATGACTTTTATTTTGAGGTAGGTGATTATATTTTTCTTAGAATCTCAGCACGAAAAAGTGTTATTCTTTTTTGTAAGAAAGTAAAGATAATTCCACAGTTCATTGGACCTTATGAAATTATGGAGAAAGTTAGACTAGTTACCTAAAGAATAGATTTTCCTCTGATTTTATCATAGGTAAATAACTTTTTTCATGTTGCAATGTTGAGAATGTATGTGTCAGATTCATATCATGTTTTGAGCCCAAAAACAGTTCATCTAGAAGAAAAAAATTTTTATGAAGCAAAACCTATTTAGATTCTTGATCTATGAGAAGAATTATTGCAGAATAAGGTAATACATTAGGTAAAGGTTTTGTAGGGAAACCACGAGGATAAATAAGTAATATGGGAATCTAAAAATTCTATGAGGGATAGGTACCCTCACTTGTTTAAGAAGTAAATAAAATTACGAGGACACAATTTTCAGAAGGTTATGATAATGTACCACCCCATGTTTTTAAAAATAAATTGAAATGAATGAAACTTTGTTTTAAATAAATAATTATAACTAGACTTTAAAAATAAATATTCTGCTTTTATGATTTGAATTTCAAAAAAATAGCCATCTATAGTTGTGATCAATAAGTTATTTGGAGTCTGAAAGAACCAAATTATTTTTTGATGAATAGAAACTATCACAACCCGTCCCACGGGGCTCATGCTGTGACTACCCCAATCCCACCTTCGATAGGCTAGGGGCTGGCGACTAACACCAAAAGGAAGATTCCCTAAAACTGGGAAGGCATTGCCTTTATAACCTGTAAACACAAGCAACCAAGAACAGAACAAGATACAAAGACAAGTAAAATGTATGGAAAAAAGAGTGGTGAAAGTAAAAAGGGGCCACAATACAAGCCCAATAGTAATGGTACAAGTAAAACTAAAATACAATACAACTAACCAAAATGAAAAGGCAGCTACTAGTTCATCCTCTGAGTTTTCTACCTAAAGGGTAGGTACATATCGCCTCCTCAACACTCCACGTCCACCCCTCTCTTATGTGTACCATTAGACCATATGGTCCACCTCCAGGCCCCGTCTTTCCATGGTACCCTAAGCCTCGATCAGCGTTGTCCGTCGTCTGTACCAAACACAACAAGGTGCGGGCATAGCCCGTATAGGGGATTGTATAACGATACTCAGTAGGGACCCCAATACCCTAAAGGTCTCACAAAATCCACAAAGTATAAACCGATAAGTATGAATTCAACTGACAACCCTTCTTAGGTATATGCCCATATATATATTTAAGTTACCAAGTATACCCATCTCAATCATGAGGAAACACAGGGTCCAACCCAAAAGTCCAATGCTCAACTGTTCCACAAAGGAAGGATTACCCGGAATGTAAGTGGCACACAGGTACGTCACATAGAAGAATACCACCAAGGTATTACCACGAAGGGAAGTACCACACATGTACAAACTCATCTCGCACCAGGTATAACTTAGGTATAGTATTAGAGATGATAAGATGTAACAACTGAATCATCTTACTCTGTTAATAGGAAAACCCACAGATAATCCTAAATCATCATCAGACCCACACAGGATCTTAGTACATTATGATACCCACACAGGATCCTAGTACATTATCAGTATGTCATCAGACCCACACATGATCCTAGTAAAACATCAGTACATTGTCAGACCCACACATGATCCTAGTACAACATCAGTACATCATCATACCCACACAGGATCCTTGTACAACATCATAACCACACAACATCCTAGATTAGTCCCGCATGGATTCCTAGTGCAGTTATATGTGGGACCTTCAATCATAGACACACAAAGGATACCTTTCTCAAGTCACAGCCAGATACAGGGTTCCCGCACTATGCCAGCTCGTCTCTAGGAGAGTCCACTCCACAAGCCACTGGTCGATACTGCAACTACCAAGAAATCGCATGACGATGTATCCCAAAGGACCTCCACATCCTAGCGGTCTCAATGCAACAGACAATGCGTTAATCAGACACCCGGTCTGTGATATACTAGCCTTTCTGTCCCAAGGGCCCGGTTGGATTCGTGCTCAATCCAACCCGACCATACCCCAACATTATAGAAATTTATAGTGTGTTATACCAAATGGACCGTCTCGCTCCAAATATTTTTGCGTCGTAGATGGTTCGTCAAATAGACGCTCGGTGAAAACGTTATGGCCAAAAGAGAGTATAGGGTCGAAAATGGTCTGTGTCCTGTCCGACCCATCCCAACCCAGCCTAGGTTGACCCGATTTGGGTCGGCCCAACCAGCTACTCGGACCTGCCTAGGTAGTGGCTCTCGGGGCGAAGGGGTGGCCTCGAAGGTCGCGGGTGGCACAAGGTGGCAGGTGCCGCGGGGACCACAGAGGATCCGGGCGATGAAGGCCGTGGGGACTTGGAGGTCACAGGCAGCCTGGGGACGTGAAGGACACTGGGTGGCAAAGTTCACGGGGGAACTGAAGAGTGGGAGGCTGTGGGGGCCACGGAGGCCCCGGGCGGTGTGGGGTCGCGGAGGTCGTGGGGAGGCGGAAGCCACGAGGTCCGTAGAGCGGCGGAGGCCGCGGGCAGTGGGAGGTCATAGAGGCAGGTGGGTGGCGGAGGCCACGAGGGTCGCGGGGTGGAGTGGGGTAGCATAGAGGCCGCAGTCTGGCGGGGCGGCCGTGGTCCGTCGGGGCGGCCACGGTGCGACGGTCCACTACGGCTGGCCGAATGGCCAGCTATCCTCTCTGCGCAACACGGTCGCATGTTGCTCCTTCTTCAGTGGCTAGTATGGTCGGCCACTCTTCGTTTATCACTATGGCACCAATCCTACTTCTTCCATTGCGAGGAATAGACCTTTAATGAAGAACGATGGAGGGGTAGTGCGATGTTTTTTTTGGACCGCACCCTCCATGTTAGAGCGGTAGCAAGCAACTCAAGGGGGATGATTCAATGTGAGTGGAAAAATTAACATTGATCAATTTAAAACACACCCCTACCTCGTTTGATTGATGATGTCGATGAGGAGGGAAGGATGACAGTCGATTGAAGATGTCCCATGTTGGAAGATGTACCGAGGAAGATGTCGAAGACGTTGGAGAACGTCTACGTTCTTCATTGGAGAAGCATTATTCATTGGAGAATAAGAATTCCTCTAAGTTTCTCATCTTCTAATCCTTTCTCCCAATTCCACCCAAAAAGAAAAGTAGCTAATATGTTGTGTTTCATCAATTTAATTTTTGCCACAAAATTATATTGACGTCATTAATTACGATGTGGTTAGCACCATTAAAGTTGGAGGATACCAAAGGTTATCTCCCATTAAAGGGGAGTTCAAGAGTTATCTCCATATTAAAGAAGGAGTTTAGGGGGGTTTTGGTGGTCCCCACCCTTAAATTCAAATTGAGTGGTTTTGGGCTCAGTGACCCCCACCTCCATAACCAATATTTAGGGGTTTCAAGAATAAAAATAAAATGTTAAAATAATTTTATATTTATTTTCCCTCAAAAAGTGAAAAACTAACATTCACCCTCGTCCCACTACGGTCGAGGTGAAGGTGTCCCTAAGCGAATATCGGTGCTGCGAGTTCAATGGTGTCCTCAGATTTCAATTCCGAGCACCGGTTCAAAATTTACAAAAACCCACTCGCACGTTTAGTGAACATACCTGAAAAAAAGTTCATAAATTCAATCCGGGAACAGCGGGCCTTAGAATCACGCGCTGTTAATTTTTTTGGACTCGTAAAATTTCCATATATTTAAAGAAATACATGTAAATTCCGGGTCTTTACATTCTCCCCAACATAGGGTTTTGCATCCTTGAAATCCACATCACAAAACCTAGAAAACAGGTGGGGGTACAGAGCACAAATCTGAGCATCCTGCTCCCATGTGCTCTCTTGGAGGTTCCAGTGCTACCAGCAAACATGCACCAGTGGTATGGACTGCCCATGAAGGACGCGCTCCTGTTGATCCTCAATCTCCACTGGAACCTCCGAAAACGACACCCCATCATCGATGTCCATCTCACCATGGTCGATGATGTGAGAAGGGTCATGCACATATCTCCTCAGTTGGTATACATGGAAGATATCGTGCACCCGGTGCAACTGAGGGGGAAGTGCTAAGTGGTAAGACACCTCGCCATCTTTTCTGAGGACCTAAAAAGGTCAGATGAACCTCAGAGATAACTTGCTGCCTCAACCAAATCTCTGTAAACCTCATTAGGGTGAGACCTGTAGAAAGACGCAGTCGCCATCCTTGAACTCTAGAGGTCTTCGTCTCTTGTCCACATAGGACTTCTGCCTACTCTGTGCAGTCTTTGTCCACTCTTGGATGAACTGAAACTTCTCCATGGTAGCTCGTACAATCTCTGGTCCCATAAGTGCTGACTCCCCTAGGTCAATCCAACACAAAGGTGATATGTAAGGTCGCCGGTATAAGGCCTCGAAAGGTGGAATCCCAATGGTGGAGTGATAGCTGTTGTTTTGTGAAAAGTCCACCAAAGGAATGTGATCCTCCTAGATGCGACTAATGTTGAGGACACAAGAATGTAGCATGTCCTAGATGGTATGAATGGTCCGCTCTGTTTGACCATCCATCTGAGGATGGAAGGCGGTGCTCAAATAAAGCTGTGTCCCGAAAGACTCCTGCAACCCCTTCCATAGTCATAAATTAAAACATGCATCATGATCAGAGACAATCGTCAAGGGTACTCCATGTAGCTGCAAAATCTCCTACACATAAAGGCATCCCAATATCTCTACTGAAACATGCTCTATGATCGGTATAAAGTGAGCCGATTGGTGAGTCTATTGATGATCTCCTAGATAGAATCATTACCTCTAGATGTATGTGGAATTCCTATCATGAAGTCCATGGATATCCCATCCCACTTCCACTTTGGGACCTCTAAAGGTTGAACCGAGCCTTCTGGTACCTGATGCTCTTCATTCACTTGCTGATAAGTGAGGCATTGAGAGACAAACTCTACTACTGCTTTCTTCATTCCTGACCACCAGTACTGTCATCGGAGATCATGGTACATCTTCACCACTCCTAACTGTACCATTAGAGGGGATGTGTAGAACTCCCTCAACACTTCCTCCCGAAGTGACACTGGTACCATGGTACATCCTCTGAAGAGGATGACATTCTTCCTACCATCAGAAAATCCATCAGGTGCCTGTCCTATGGATATATGAGCACGTCAAGTCTCGCAGTCAGTGTCCATGCGCTACGCCTCCCTGACTCGCTGAAGAAGTGGGGGAGTGACTGTAAGAGACTGAAGGAAATATTCTCCATCACGTTCCACAAAGGATATCTGCAAAGCAGCCAACAGATATATCACCTCTCCTAGTAGCTGTATACCAGACCTCCTTCTGAGTGCATCTGCTACAACATTCCCTTTCTCAAGAGTATAGACTATCTCAAAGTCATATTCCAGGAGGAACTCAAGCCAACATCGCTGTCTCAGGTTCAGGTTCTTCTTCAACAAGATATACCTAAGACTCTTGTGATCACTGTACACTATAAAATGCTTTCCCATCAAGTAATGTCGCCACATCTTCAAGGAGAAGACAACTACTGCTAACTCCAGGTTATGGGTAGCATAGTTCTGCTCATGATGTCTCAACTGTCGAGAACCATATGTGATCACTGCTCTCTCCTGCATCAGGAAACATCTGAGTTCGGTCCATAATGTGTCACAGTAGACTACGTACCCTACACCCTCCTCTAGAAGCCTCAAGATGGGGGCACTAGTCAGCCTCTGCCTCAACTCCTGAAAACTACACTGGCATCTCTCCGACCACACGAAGGGTTGCCCCTTCATCGTCAACACTGATAAAGGTGCTACAACTATGGAGAAATATGGCTCAAATATCAGGTAGTATTCAACCAAACCTAGTAAACTCCTTATATAAGTCACACTCCTTGGTGGCTTCCAAGAAAGTACGACCTCAATCATCGCTGGATCCACTAAAACTCCAGTCCTCTAAGATGACGTGTCCCAAAAAGTGATCCTCTCGGATCCAGAACTGGCACTTTGAGAGCTTTACATAAAGTTGGTGCTCTCGGAGTGTTTCCAAAACTATCTGCAAATGATATGCATGCTCTTCCTCAAAACCCAAGTAGATCAGAATGTCATCGACGAATACTACTACAAAGCAATCAATTTATGGCTGAAAGATCTTGTTCATGAGTCCCATGAACACTAATGGGGTGTTGGATATGCCAAATGGCATAACCAAGAACTCATAATGGTCGTACCAACATCTGCAATCCATCTTTTTCACATCCACATCTCGCACTCTGAGCTGTTGATAGCCTGATCTGTGGTCTATCTTTGAGAACCACCGTTCTCCTTTCAGCTGATCAAAGAGCTTTTCAATTCTTGGGTGTAAGAACCCGGTTCTTATTTTTGAGGTACGAGCTTCTAATTTCCGCTTTTACTTAAGTTTTTTTACAAAATATGGAAAATGGATAAAAATCCTACATTTTGGAACTACACGATGTGTACTTTTCCACATGCCATGTACTTTTGGACATGTGGAATGGGTACACGGGGCATGTAGCCTTGTCGGTGACGAGGGGTGTAGGAACCGAATAAACGCCGTGTAGTGGTACTTTAAACGTCGTGTAGTCAGTCGGCCAGCTTAAACAGTATGGTGGTGGAGCAGCCGCCAGCTGGGCGACAGTACATGTTGTGTACTCGGCAGTACATGCCATGTAATCATGTCGACAGATGAACAGTAAGGCGGTGCCTCCAGAGGAATAGTTAAATGAAATAAGTACATGCTGTGTACTCAGAAGTACATGCTGTGTACTTTTTTCGGCTTAAAATAGGCAGTAGCCTCCTCATTTGTAAGAGGAGGCATTTGAGATGTTTTGGAGCCAATGGAGGAGGCAGAAACATTGAAGATCCACCGAGTGTTCGTTTGGAATCCGATTCGTCTTCGAACGATCTCGTTGGAACCGCACGGGTAAGCCCTCTCATCTTCTGGTATGGTTCTTACCAATTCTTCCCTTAACTGATGTTATTTACGTTTGAATGGGTTTTCTTCTTCATCATATCTACGTCGTTCTTGGGTGTTTCTTGGATCGGCGTTTGTTTATAATGCTCATTGGCGTATAAGGTAGGTGGCTTGGTGTAAATTTCCAATTGTCATGCATTTTCGTGCTTTTTTGTGCGTTTTCGTGCCACGAACCCATGTTGGGGTGTCGTGTGGATGAGGCCGTTTCTATATTTAATGCCTAGAATTTCATAGGTGATTAAATTGTGGTAATAAAATGTTGTTTGGGATCATTTCTTGGATCCGGAACCACCCCAGGGGTGTATTCCACTGTTTAGCCATTTGGCCAAGATACCCGAGGGTATGCCTTTAATGTAGTAATTGTAGAATTTCCGTGAGAAGAATTGCTTGTTTACTGTATTTTGATATGTTGGGCATGGACCGGTTACCTGTTTAGCCTGAGGGCGTTGTTGTGATTAGCCTGTGGGCACTACACTATTTAGCCCGTGGGCAGTAGTTATTTCGGCCTGAGGGAAACATCATCCGTGCCTGTGGGCAGCTGATTCTGTGCCTATGGGCGACACTACATACGCCTGAGGGAAACTATATTTTTCCTGAGGGTAGATTCTTGTGTTGGATACTCGTTACCCGAGGGTAGGTGTTTACGTGTCTGAGGACACGAGTTGTTTATTTAGAAATTCACTGTGGTGATTTCTTATATAAAATGGATTAAATGAATATTAAAAATCAAAATATAACTGGTAGTTTGTTACATCTGAGTACTTCTTACTTTATTGCATTTTACCACTGCACACTATTGTTGCATGTTGTCACGCAGTTGGGAACATGCCTTTTGAGGGTACCTACTGAGATATTTTTCTCACACCCTGTTTGGGTCATGCTTTTCGGCCCAAACAGATTACATTGCTGCAGGTGTATATAGGGGAAAAAGTCCCTATACAGGTACATGACTGTTGCTGAGGAGTATGAGGTCATGGGACCGAGCCTAGGCTCACGATGCCGCTGCCATCTATTTTGATTGTTTTTTTGTACTATGTATTTTGTTGTACTGTATTGATGTATAACATGTTCTGGCTGTTTTCATAGAACTTGAAACACGTAGCATCATCATTTATATACTGTTGGTTATATCCACTACTGTAGTTTATTTCAGTTGTGTATGGTTTTCTACTGCTGCTTTTTTTGTATGTTTATTTTGTATTCTGCAGTGCTACACTTTGAAAAATGAGGGCATAGTTTCCCCAATACCAAACCTGGGCCCTCACTGCTAGTCGGTAGCCTCTGGCGTTTGGAGAAATGCGCTTGAGGTCACATGACGAACCGGGCTAGGGGCACCCATTGCGTGGCACCCGGGTCCGGGAAGTTACATTGGGAGTGGGTAATTTTTCTTCATGGTCACCTAGTTCAGGTGCCGATAGTTGACACAAAGTCTGAAGCTCCCATCTACCTTCTTGGTGAACAAAATCGGGGCTACCAAAGGAGAAACACTGGACCAAATGAATCCCCTCCCTTGTAAGTCCTATAGTTGTACCCACAGCTCACCAAGCTCTATAGGAGCCATCCGATACACTGGTGTAGATATCTATGCCATCTCGAGGTACAAGTCAATGTAAATGTCCACCTCTCTACGAGGTGGTAGACTCAGAACATCATCAGGGAAGACATACGTGTACTAGTCCACCACTACAGAATAGATTGGAATTACCATATCAACTACTCCGAGGGTAAGGCTGGCCAACTGAGGAGTGTTATGGGCAGTACTCTTCACTGCGTAAGTCCATCCTATGCTACAAAGGATCACTTCTCGCTAGTGAAGGTAATCCTGGTCCCACCTATGCGGACACACTATACTTTGCACCAAATACAGTCAATCTGAGCATGGACTATATATAACCAGTCCATACCCAAGATGACGTCTTAAGGCCTCGACTCCACTACTAGGAGATCCCTTCTGAATATTTCACCTCCTAGAGTAAGCTCACACTTCTGGAACAAGTACGTAATCATCGAATCTTCTCCCGTAGGAGTATCTAGCCATAAGGATTGAGCCAACGGATCTATCGGAATGTCTGATCTCCAAACGAGGGAAGTGGAAATAAAATAATGACTGACACATGTGTCTATAAGTACTGAAACTAAGGTGGAGTAAACACAGATTGTACCTCATATCATTTCTTGCGCTCCGTGATTGTAGGCATCAGCTGCATGGAGCCGAGCTCGCCCCTATCCACTTTCTCTCTGTGGTCTGGGTGGACCTTCTAGTGGTGGTGGTGGTAACATCTCGAATTGTCGCCCACCACCAGCTTCACGGCCAGCTCCTCTGCCACATCTGCCTGCTCCCTATGGAGCTCCTCAGTCGAACCTATGTCTCTACCTGAGCGGTGCCACGACTGTTTTCTGATCATCCATACAGCGGGTCGGGCAGTCATGAGCCATGTGACCCTGCCCGCCGCTTGGGAAACACTACCTGCTCCTTGCTTGACTGGCTCTATCTCCGATGCCTCGCACAACCGACCCTGAATCCTACAGTCATCCACATGTATGTTTGGTCCTCTTGGACCTCTATATAATCTGTCTGCTGCCAGCTGTAGAAGACTCTGCTACATGACGACTGTTGGTTGGTCTTGCTGCCGGAAACTGATAAGCAAGAAAACTCTCCACTAAGAGGGCTCTCTCTAACACCCCAACCTGTGTCGGGATGTTGAGTGAGATCATCGAAGCCCTGTTCTCCCACCTGAGTCCCTACTTGAAGTTCTGGTCCCTAAGGAATGGGGTTTTCACCATATCTGTGGAGTAGCGTGAGAGGTCAGTGAACCTCACTTAGTACTGAACAACAGTCATGTTGCACTGCTGCAGATGAAGTAGCTCCTGAATGTGCACTGAGTGAAGAGTCTCTAGGACAAACTCTGCTTGAAATAGGCTCTCGAAGTCTACCCATAGAAGCTTCACCTCGTCATGAGCCTGGAGCATCAAGATTCACCATCTTTTAGTTGCTGCCAATAGAAGACTAGAAGCAAGGATCACCATGAGATCAGCTGGTGTCCCTACTAGTTGGAAGACTCTCACTACAGCCTCCAAAAAATACCCAACTACCTATGGGTCCATCTCTCCCCTGATCCGATGTAGCCTCTGGCACTAGAACTCATGTAACGTGCTCAATCAGCATGCACCCTTAGCTACTGGGGCTGGTGGCATCGGTGGACCAATGGGTAATGGTACCGCTGGTGCCTCTACTGGAAGAGGGACCTACAACAAGGCATCGTCGCTCGGTGGGTTATCAGTGCGTACTATATCGGGAACCCTAGCTAGCAGTCTGCATGGAGGCATCCTGAAAAGAAACAGGTGCACCACCGTCAATAAGTTATACCTGGTGAAATGACTCAAAGAGATCACAATGAAAACTCTTGAAAACACACACATGCAATCATTGTTTTCTTGCACTGAGTAGGAAATCAGAAGTCAGGGTCTTGGTGTATGGATATTCCGGCCGCTGCACCAACACTAGATTCTATAAACTAATAACCACACTCATAAAACCTAACACTATTTTTATTAAAAGTAAGATCAGATTCCTATCTTCTATGGTAGAACCAACTCCTTTGATACCAATTTTTCACGACCCGTCCCCAGAGGCCCATGCGTGACTACCCCAAGCCTGCCAACCATCGGCCAGGGGTTGGCGACTTGCACCAAAAGCCATATTCCCTATAACCGGGAAGGCATTACTTTTATAACTTGTAAATACACGCAACCATCCACACAACAAGATACGAACAGAAGTCAACTGTATAGAAAAAAGAGTGCTGAATGTCAAAAAGGGGCCGGAATACAAGCCCAACAATAATGGTACAAGTACAACTAAAATACAATACAACTGAAGAAAAAGAATAGGTAGCTACTGGGACGTCCTCCGAGGTTCTACCTGAAGGGTAGGTACAGATCACCTCTTCAACACTCCACGTCCGCCCGTCTCCTCTGCGTACTATCATGCCATGTGGACCACCTCTGGGCCCCATCTAGCCCTAGTTCCCTCAGCCTCGATCAGTGGTGTCTTTCATCTGCACCAAACACAACAAGGTGCGGGCATATCTCGTGTAGGGGTGAGTATAACGATACTCAGTAGGGACCCAGAGACCCTAAAAGTCTCACAAAATCCACAAAGGATAAACCAAAAAGTATGAAGTCAACTAAAAACCCCACTTAGTTAGATTCCCATACATATACCTAAGTTACTAAGTATACCCATCTCAATCATGAGGAAACACATGGTCCAACCCAAAATTACATTGTACAATTATTCCACAAAGGAAGGATTACCACGAAGGTAATTACCCCACAGGTACGTCACATAGAAGAATACCACCAAGGTATTACCATGAAGGGAAGTACCACATAGGTACGAACTCATCTCACACCAGGTATAACTTAGGTATAATAGTATAGATGATTATATGTAACTATTGAATCATATTTCTATGTTAAGAGGCAGACCCACGGTGGATCCTAAATCTTCATCAGACCCACATAGGATCTTAGTACATCGTCAGACCCACAAAGGATCCTAGTACATCGTGAGTACGTCATCAGACCCACGCATGATCCTAGTACAACATCAGTACGTCATCATATCCACACATGATCCTAATACAACATCAGTACGTCGTTTGTAACAGCCAAGATTTTTATGTGAAATATTTTGTTTTTATGTTATATAAATCATCAAAGGAATCTTTAACTACACACAACACTAGCTTGTCTTTCTTTACACGCGACCGCGGCCTTCCTCGATAGCTTGCGCCGTACACAATACTGAGTTTCACTAAACAATGATATGCTATTAAAATATTATTAAAACTAGCCGTTATGAATATTAATAACAACTTTTTGAAATTTTATAAATTTTATTTTTCAAAATGGGCTTCATTTTTGGATTCGGAATATCGAAATTAGCCTAGGGTGAAATTTTGGTATTTTTCTGAAAACTTTCAATTTTTGATGAATAGTGAAACCACTAAGTGGTAGTTAAAAAACTGAATTTTTCATAAAACTTAATTTTACCACTTCTGTGAGTGGAATTTTGAAAATTTGAGAGACACGGTTGATTTCAGTAAGTAAAATGTGGTTCAATGAGATGAAAATAATATTTGGTGAATAGTAACTTTTTACTTTTTTTTACGACGGTTAAAAGAAAATATGGTAATTAAGGGTAAAAATGATATTATTATTACCCTAACACATGTCCTAATTCTATTTTACAAGTGTAATTCGACCAAAAACAACCTTAGGAATACAATATGACCATTTAGGCCCACTTGGATTTGATTAGGACATTTATTATTAATTTATTTAAAGAAGGGTTAAAATAGTTAAAATCAAAGTTTAATAAGAAAATAATTTTTAATATAGGTTTTTACATAAGATAAAATCGACTATAAATATTCATTAGAAAGATAAAAATATTTCCTACATAATGATATTTTGTTTGTAATTTTTAGACATTATATAATTTAATGTATTTATGAAACAATTATGATTCAGTAATTATCTTATTAATGAAATATCTACATATTTGATGTTATAAATACCCAAATAAATTTAATATGAGACTTTTTATAAATTAAAATAATTTTATAGGTTAATATGACATGTTAGTATTGATTTAATTAACTTTTTTCGAACTAATAATTCTGTTATGATTTTCACAAAAATCAATTACTAAATAGTGTCAAAATCGACATAAAATAGTGTTTAAAACAAATATGATATTAGTAATTTTTATTTTATTCCTAAAAATCTAAGGTTCGGCCAAATGACTTAGATAAGGTTATATATATTAATAATAAACAACTTGGGGTTATTTTGTTAGCTTATAGTAAGTTTTTTAACCTTATAGTATAAGAACACAAGAAGACACAATAAAAGTAAAATTATTTAACTTAATGTTAAATCTAAATAATAAGGTTAAAATAGGAATCTAAACTTGTATAAATTCTATTGTATGAGATTATTTCGACCCATCCCCACCTTAGCTTCGAAATAAATCAATTTGGAGCTCTTTGAAAACGAATTTGACTTTATAATAAAATAATAGTTTTAGTTATTCCAAAGGTACCCCTCTCCTCCCTTATAAAAGGGCACCTCCTCTCCCTCTTCCTCACAATACTTTGAGCCTTCAATCTTGGCCAACCCCTGCCAATTTCTCCTCTAAACTTCCCTAGAAACATCCTAGAGGTTATGGTATTCTTAAAATACCTATTTTATTGCCCTAAAAGGAGGTCTCAAAGAAGCACTTCAAAGAAGAGGTAATGTCCGTTACCGATTCTTTCATCATTATTTCTTCTCCCACTTCTTCTTATTTAGTTTTTTCATTATGAAGTAATAGCATCAGTATCACTAATATAATGATATTTTATTATAAGTATGAAACAACCCTATTTCACCATCTATCCATCCTACAGAAAAAGAAATCACCGCGCGTGCGTACGTACGGAATACCGTCTCCACGTCGTGGTGTAATCTATTTTCCACCACCACCTTACTTGGATGAGTATAATGGTGTAAATAATTACTATATATGACTATTATAAAGTGATATTAATTCTGAAATAGTATACATACACTCCAATACAATTCCACGATCATTGGAATGATATCATCACTCGTGCGTACGTACGGAATATCGTCTCCACGATGTGATGCGACTCGTTCTACATGATCTTCATTGCATAATGATTATATAAATGAATTGAATGAATAAATATGATATATATTACACTAATACCATTCTGTAAATGAGGTATCTATAACCTAAAGAGAAGAATAAGAATTTATTCGACAAAACACGCATAAGAACAAAAAGTAATAAACACCCGAATAACAAGTAGTAATGAAATATTACTAATAAGAAGCTAAGAATATGACCATATATGATATCATAACAATAAGTATGATTCTGGAATAAGTCAATAACATTATTTAAATCATTATACAGTATGTTTGAACACTTACGAAGCAAATCGGACCTAATGTAAGGGAAATATCACAATCTCATTTTTATCTGAGATTGCTTATACTTTGGTATTTACTGGGGTGTAATTTATCATCCACATCCATGTTCCCTCAATATGTAATATTATTTCCATCCACCTACAATTGTTTAAAACCTATTTTACCCTTTGGTGAGTTTTTAGTAAAAGATATGAAAGGAATATTTTGTCATTTTTCGTACGGGGTACTTTTTGACTTTTCCGACAAAAGTACGAGAAGAATGTTTTTTTAACTTATACGGCATGAATGGATTTTTAAAACATTATTTCCAAGAAGCTTCCTTTACAAGTTTTCATGTTTATTTTTAATCAACTTCTTTTAGTTTAAAATTGTATGACATGTTAAGAAAGGAAAAATGTTTTTGAAGTAGAAAGGATATTTTCCTTATGAATGGAGTTCAAGTGTTTTTTCAAAATTATTTTCCATCTAAGATAATATAGGGTTCTGTTTATATCCCTATTATTACATTGATTTTATTATGTTGTGATGGAATTATTTTTATGAATTCCTTTATCTTATATTAATTGTTTTATGATGTCATGTTGTTTAAGAATCCCATTTTTATTACATGGGTTTTGCAATGATGTATGATTTATGATTTTGTGGCACACATATGAATGGTATCATTATGAGATGGGTGGGACCTATATCTCCCTCCAATGCATTGGGTAAAGATTTTATATCTCATGAGATAGACATGGCTGGAACGGTAGGTTATTCTGGTTCAGTGAAACAGGACTGAAACGAGGAGTGAACTCGGTTCAGAAATGGACTTTGTCCACTAAGATAGTCTTGGGAATGAGTCTTGACTAATAAGAAATCATTCTCTATGATTATGTTTATATGACACAAAGTTTCATGTTTTAATTTTTGATTATTGGGATTACATTTCACTACTATGATTTATCCCATGTTATGAAATTATGATCTCTTTTGCAGGTTAAGATTTCCAAAAGTTATGTTCTTATGTATATGATGTGATTGATATTTATTTTTTTTACCCTTACTGAGCATTTGAGCTCAACCTTTTGTATGTTTTATTTCCCCAGGTCAGGAAGAAGGTCATTAAGTAGGATATGCCAAAAAGGGATTCTAGATATGATGAAATAAATGGGAGGCAAAGTAGATTCTTTATTAACAAGTTGTTTATGCTTTCCAGTTTCTAAAGTCACTATACCTATACGATCCTTTCATGGTTTTGTCATATGTTGTAATAAGTGTGCTTCAATTTTGAAGTAATAACAATATATGTAAAGTATGGGTCATTATAGTTGGTATCAGAGGAAAGGTATAGTCAATCTTTGGAAACTAGGATGTGAAAGCCTTAGTAAGAACCCTAAGAATAAGTATAAGCATAGAACACAATCTTAGTGTTTTAGAAATGGCCATGAATAACCTAGGATAAGACCTTAAGTGTGAAATTTTATTCTTGATTATGTGGTTTTCCTATTATAATTAGTGTTGCTCACACTATTCTTCTTGGTTTTAGTCAATGGCTGGAACCCTAAGGAATTGTGTTAATGCGGAATGCGACGGGCAATGCAATGATTGTACCCATGAGAAACCAAACGTTATGGGAGCTGGAATGAAAAATCTTATAGCCATGCTCACACAACTTTCTCAAGCTATGAATCATGCAGGACTTCCAAATTAGCAAAGGAAAGAGCAACATTCTGTTGAATCCTTCATGAGACAGCGTCCACCTTCATTCAGTGGGTCTACTGATCCATTAGTTGCTGAACAATGGATTAGTACTATTGAAAAGATATTTTCAGTTCTTCAATGTTCTGAGCATGATAAATTCTTCTTAGCAGTGTATCGTTTGGAAGGTGATTCTGATCAATGGTGGAATCTTATTAAGAATATGAGGCAAAGAGATGAAATTGAGTCCATGGAATGGGACGAGTTCAAGAACTTATTTTTCAATAAGTACTTCCCTCGTATTATCCGAACAAAGATGGAGAAAGAGTTTTTTGAACTGAATCAAAAGGATGATGAATCTGTTGGTACCTATGAAGCAAATTTTACAAGACTTGCAAGGTACGCTTCTGGTATTATTATCCAACCTGAGAGTAAGATCGATCATTTTTTAGTGTCTTAAAATCAAGTCATCGAAGGGCGTTAGCCATAAGGGACTTTAATAGCTACGAGGAAATTGTTCGATGTGCTCTCAAAGTCGAGATGGAGATTGGAGTAACCCATCAGTCATATGGGTTTGATAAGAAGAGGAAAATGGAATTCAAAGGAAAATCTAAAGAGCACACTGAAAAGAAGATGATCTTTCCCTTAAGCTCAATGTGTGGAAAGAAAAATGGAGGGAGTTGTCTTAAAGGGACAAGTAAATGTTTCAAATGTGGAAAGGAAGGTCATCGGGCATTTGAATGCCACAATGATGGGAAGAAGATGTCTAATGATGAAAAGAAAGGGAGGGATACACAGAATGAACCTACTACACTTCCATGTTTCAAGTGAAAGGAGATGGGGCATTATTCCAATCAATGCCCAAATACAAGGGTTGATGATGATGGTTGACATCAAAAAACTCTTAAGGCTAATGATAAAGGAATGTCACATGCAATTTCTATTAGCGATGTGGAGTACGATAACGATTTGGTGAAAGGTACACTTACCATCCAATCTAAAGTAGAAAATGTTTTATTTGATTCTGGATCCACCCACTCTTTTATTTCTAAAGAATTTTCTAAGGATATCACCGCATTACCTCAACAATTAGATGTTTAGTTAGTTGTGACAACCCCTAATGGCACAACAGTCGCATCAAAAGTTTATAATTATTCTCCGATCGAAGTTTGTGGGAAAGTGCTTCCTGAAAATCTTGTGATCCTTCCTATAGTGGAATTTGATGTGATTCTTGGCATGGATTGGATTTCTTTATATAGAGAACATATCAATTTCCAAAGAAGGGAAGTCACATTTCATATTCCAGATCAATCTATGATCATCTATCAATGCAAGGATGAACATAACCTTCCAGTGGAAATTCCTTCCATCTTATGGGTCTTGATTCCACTAAATGAAGGTTATTTACCTCAAATGGTTGGTGAGAAACTCATGATTAAGAATATGGACATTGTACGAGAGTTTTATGAGGTCTTTCCGGAAGAATTACCGGGTCTTCCACCAAATCGTGAAGTTGAGTTTTCAATAGAACTCATACCGGGTGCTTTGCCTATTTCAAAGACACCTTATAAAATGGCCCCAATTGAGATGCAGGAATTGAAGAAGAAACTCCAAGAGAATCTTGATAAGGGATTCATACGCACTAGTGCGTCACCTTGGGGAGCACCTGTTCTATTTGTTAAGAAGAAATATGGATCAATGAGACTCTGCATTGATTATCAAGAACTTAACAAGATCACTATCAAGAACAAATATCCTCTCCCACGCATTGATGACCTATTTGACCAACTACGTGGAGCTCAATACTTTTCCAAGATTGATCTTCATTCAGGGTATCATCAATTAAGGGTCAAAAGGGAGGATATACCAAAGACGGCTTTCCATACACGGTATGGACAATATGAATTTATAGTGATGCCATTTGGTCTTACTAATGACTCTGCTATCTTCATGGATCTGATGAATAGAGTCTTTAGAGACTATCTTGATCAATTTGTGGTAGTCTTTATAGACGATATTCTTTTTTATTCAAAGAGAAAGGAAGAACATGAAGGTCACTTACGAATTATATTAAAGACCCTGAGAAAGGAGAAACTTTATGCCAAATTTACCAAGTGTGAATTTTGGCTTCAAAAAGTTTCATTTTTGGGTCACATAATCTCAAAAGAGGGGATATCTGTGGATCCTGCAAAAATAGAGGTTATCGAAAGATGGTCGAGACGAACAACAGTAACTGAGATCCGAAGTTTTCTTGGTTTGGTTGGATATTATCGGCGTTTTTTGAATGATTTTTCACAATTATCTATTCCAATCACCAAGTTGAATTGGAAAGGAGTTAAGTTTGTTTGGACAGAGGAATGTGAAGAGAATTTCAAGGAATTGAAGAGAAGGTTATCCAGTGCACCTGTTCTCACACTTCCTTGTAGTGGAGAACTGATTGTGATCTTCAGTGA
This sequence comes from Viscum album, assembly GCA_963277665.1. Classification (NCBI taxonomy): domain Eukaryota; kingdom Viridiplantae; phylum Streptophyta; class Magnoliopsida; order Santalales; family Viscaceae; genus Viscum; species Viscum album. Next base: position 1,342,070,463 of record OY728140.1, on the reverse strand, counting down.
TGCATCCAAGAAGGGGTTGGGGTGTGTTCTTATGAAAAATGATATGGTGATAGCTTATGCCTCAGGACAGTTGAAAATCCATGAGCAAAATTACCCAACACATGATTTGGAGTTAGGTGCGGTAATCTTTGCATTAAAGATTTGGAGGCATTATCTTTATGGTGAAAGGTGTGATATTTATATTGATCATAAAAGTTTAAAGTATATTTTCACACAAAAGGAGCTGAATATGCGCCAAAGAAGATGGTTGTAGCTGATTAAGGATTATGACTGCTCAATCCATTACCACCATGGGAAAGCAAACAAGGTGGCAGATGCATTAAGTCGAAAATACCATGCCAGTTTATCAATGATGAGGATCACAAATGATCCAATATTTATGGATTTACAAAGGGTGGATCTTGGAATTATAATGGAAGGGGAAAAATCTTATCTTTCTCAAATGAATGTTCAACCATCTATACATATAAAGATTAAAGAGGCACATAAAGAAGATGTCGAGTTACAAAAGAAGGTGAGAAATGTTCCTGAATTCAACCTTGATTGTGAGGGGATAATAAAGTTTAGGAATCGGGTTTGTGTTCCTCCCATACCGGAATTAAAGAAGGAGCTGTTGGATGCGGCTCATAGTTCATAATTCTCAATTCATCCTGGAAGCACGAAGATGTATAGGGACCAGAAAGAGTACTTCTGGTGGGATGGCATGACAAGAAATGTTGCTGAATATGTCTCTCGATGCTTGGTTTGTGAGCAAGTTAAAGCTGAGAGACAGATGTCTAAGGGGATGTTACAACCATTACCCATACCCAAATGGAAATGGGAAAACATCACTATGGACTTTGTCACAGGACTTCCTAAAACATCCAAAGGCAATAATGCTATCTGGGTCATAGTTGATCGTCTTACAAAGGCTGCACACCTCATCGCTATTTGAGAGGATTTCTCTCTGGATCAGCTTTCCAGGATATATGTGAAGGAAGTGGTAAGATTGCATGGAGTAACACATTATATTATATCTGATCGGGATCCGAGGTTTACCTCAATTTCCTGGCGAAGTCTTCAGCATACTCTGGATACAGAGTTGAGTTTCAGCACTGCTTATCATCATCAAACAGATGGTCAGTCTGAGAGAACAATTAAAACTCTAGATGATATGTTGAGAGCTTGCTCTATGGATTTGAAAGGTGGTTGGGATCAACACCTACCATTGGTGGGATTTTCTTATAATAATAGCTTTCAATCCATTATTCAGATGGCTCCTTATGAAGCTCTCTAGGGAAAGAAATGCAGGACTCCAACTTGCTGGGATGAAGTTGGGGAAAGAAAGCTATTAGGGCCTGATCTCGTTGATGAAATGGCAGAAAAGGTCAGATCTATTCAAAAATCCATAAGAGAAGCTCAGAGTCGACAGAAAAGTTATGCCGACAACCGAAGAAAAGACCTAGAGTTTGAAGTGGGTGATAAAGTGTTCTTACAAATATCTCCCTGGAAGAGGGTTATGAGATTTGGAAAGAAGGGGAAGTTGAGCCCTAGATATATCGGTCCTTTGGAAATACTAGATTGTGTTGGGAAGGTAGCTTACTGATTGGCGCTTCCACCGAATCTCTCTCAAGTTCACGATGCGTTCCATGTATCTCTCCTGAGAAAGTACATACCTGATCCTTCACATGTACTTAGCTCAGAAGTTGTACCGCTGGAGCAAGATCTTTCTTATGAAGAACAGCCGATAGAGATTCTAGATCATAGCGAAAAAGTCCTACGAAACAAGACCACTCGATTGGTGAAAGATTTATCGAGGAACCACCAATTAGAAGAAGCTACATGGAAGCTTGAGTATGTGATGAGAGAGAGTTATCCTCATCTGTTTGTTACAAAGTGACGAATTTCGAGGGCGAAATAATTTTAAGGGGGGTAGAATGTAACACCCGAGACTTTTATGTGAAATATTTTGTTTTTATGTTATAGAAATCATCAAAGTAATATTTAACTACACACAACACTAGCTTGGCTTGCTTTACACGCAACCTCGGCCTTCCTCGATAGCTTGCGTCGTACACAATACCGAGTTTCACCAAACAATGATATGCTATTAAAATATTATTAAAACTAGTCGTTAGGAATAGTAATAACCACTTTTTGAAATTTTATAAATTTTATTTTTCAAAATGGACTTCATTTTTGGATTCGGAATATCGAAATTATCCTAGGGTAAAATTTTTGTATTTTTCTGAAAACATTCAATTTTTGATGAATAGTGAAACCACTATGTTGTAGTTAAAAAACTGAATTTTTCATAAAACTTAATTTTACCGCTTCTATGAGTGAAATTTCAAAAATCCGAGAGACACAGTTGATGTCAGTAAGTAAAATTTGGTTCAATGAGATGAAGATAATTTATGGTGAATAGTAACTTTTTACTTTTTTTTACCACGGTTAAAAGTAAATAGGATAATTAAGGGTAAAAATGATAATATTATTACCCTAACACATGTAATAATTTTATTGGACAAGTGTAATTCGACCAAAAACAACCTTAGGAATAACATATGACCATTTAGGCCCACTTGGATTAGATTAGGACATTTATTATTAATTTATTTAAAGAAGGGTTAAAATAGTTAAAATCAATGTTTAATAAGAAAATCATTTTTAATATAGGGTTATACATAAGATAAAATCGACTATAAATATTAATTAGAATGATAAAATAATTCCTACATAATGATATTTTATTTGTAATTTTTATACATTATATAATTTAATTTATTTATGACACAAATATGATGCAGTAATTATCTTATTAATGAAATATTTACATAATTGATGTTATAAATACCCAAATAAATGTAATTTGAGACTTTTTATGAATTCCAATAATTTTCTAGGTTAATAAAACATGTTATTATTGATTTAATTAACTTTTTTCAAAGTAATCATTCTTTTATGATTTTCACAAAAATCAATTACAAAATAGTGTCAAAATTGACATAAAATAGTTTTTTTAAAAAATATTATATTATTAATTGTTATTTTATTCCTAAAAATCTATGGTTCGCCCAAATAACTTAGATAAGGTTATATATATTAATAATGAACAACTTGGGGTTCGTTTGGCTGCTTATAGTAATTTTATTAACCTTATAGTATAAGAACACAAGAAGACACGGTAAAAGTAAAATTATTTAACTTAATGTTAAATCTAAATGATAAGGTTAAAATAGGAACCTAAACTTGTCTAAATTCTATTTGATGAGAGGGTTTCGACCCATATCCACCTTATCTTCGAAATAAATCAATTTGGAGCTATTTAAAAATGAATTTGACTTTATAATACAATAATAGTTTTAGTTATTCCAAAGGTACCCCTCTCCTCCCTTATAAAAGGGCACCTCCTCCTCCTCTTCCTCACACCACTTTGAGCCTTAAAACTCGGCCAACCCCAGCCAATTTCTCCTCTAAACTTCCCTAGAAACATCCTAGAGGTTCTGGTCTTCTTCAAAGACCTATTTTAGTGCCCTAACAGGAGGTCTCAAAGAAGCACTTCAAAGAAGAGGTAATGTCCATTACCGATTCTTTCATCTTTATTTCTTCTTCCACTTCTTCTTCTTTAGTTGTTTCATTATGAAGTAATAACATCAGTATCACTCATATACTGATATGTTATTATAAGTATGAAACAACCCTATTTCACCATCTATCCATCCTACGGAAAAAGAAATCACCGCACGTGCGTACGTACGGAATACCATCTCCACGCCATGGTGTAATCTATTTTCCACCACCACCTTACTTGGATGGGTATAATGGTGTAAATGATGACTATATATGACTATTATAAAGTGATATTAATTCTGAAATAGTATACATACACTCCAATACAATTCCACGATCATAGGAACGATATCATCACTCGTGCGTACGTACGGAATACCGTCTCCACGATGTGATGCCACTCGTTCAACATGATCTTCATTACATTATGATTATATAAATGAATTTAATGAATTAATATGATATATATTACACTAATACCATTCTGGAAATGAGGTATCTATAACCTAAAGAGAAGAATAAGAATTTATTTGACAAAACACGCATAAGAACAAAAAGTAATAAACACCCGAATAACAACTAGTAATGAAATATTACTAATAAGAAGCTAAGAATATGACCATATATGATATCATAACAATAAGTATGATTCTGGAATAAGTTGATAACATTATTTAAATCATTATACAAGAGTTTCGGACACTTACGAAGCAAATCGGACCTTAGGTAAGGGAAATATCACAATCTCATTCTTATCCGAGATTTCTTATACTTTGGTATTTACTGGGGTGTATTTTATCATCCACATCCATGTTACCTCAATATGTAATATTATTTCCATCCACCTACAATTTTATAAAACCTATTTTACCCTTTGGTGAGTTTTTAGTAAAATATATGAAAGGAATCTTTTGTCTTTTTTCGTACGAGGTACTTTTTGACTTTTCCGACAAAAGTACGAGAAGAATGTTTTTTTAACTTATACGACATGAATGGATTTTTAAAACATTATTTCCAAGAAGCTTCCTTTACAAGTTTTCAAGTTTATTTTTAATCAACTTTTTTTAGTTTAAAATTGTATGACATGTTGAGAAAGGAAAAATGTTTTTGAAGTAGAAATGATATTTTCCTCAAAGATGGAGTTCAAGTGTTTTATCAATATTATTTTCCATCTAAGATAATATAGGGTTCTGTTTCTATCCATATTATTACATTGATTTGATTATGTTGTGATGGAATTATTTTTATGAATTCCTTTATCTTATATGAATTGTTTTATGATGTCGTGTTGTTTAAGAATCCCATTTTTATTACATGTGTTTTGCAATGATGTATGATTTATGATTTTGTGGCACACATATGAATGGTATCATTATGAGATGGGTGGGAACTATATCTCCCTCCAATTCATTGGGTAAAGATTTTATATCTCATGAGATAGACATGGCTGGAACGGCAGGTTATACCGGTTCAGGGAAACATGACTGAAATGAGGAGTGAACTCGGTTCAGAAATGGACTTTGTCCACTAAGATAGTCTTGGCAATGAGTCTTAACTAATAAGAAATGATTCTCTATGATTATGTGTGTATGACACAAAGTTTCATGTTTTAAGTTTTGATTATTGGGATTACATTTCACTACTATGATTTATCCCATGTTATGAAATTATGATCTCTTTTGCAGGTTAATATTTCCAAAAGTTATGTTCTTATGTATATGATGTGATTGATATTTCTTTTGTTTACCCTTACTGAGAATTTGAGCTCACCCTTTTGTATGTTTTATTTCCCTAGGTCAGGAATAAGGTTATTAAGTAGGATATGCCAAAAACTGACTCTAGATATGATGAAATAAATGGGAGGCAAAGTAGATGCTTTATGAACTAGTTGTTTATGCTTTCCAGTTTCTAAAGACACTATTCCTATACGGTCCTTTCATGGTTTTGTCATATGTTGTAATAAGTGTGCTTAAATTTTGAAGTAATAACAATGTATGTAATGTATGGGTCGTTATATCTTCAAACCCACACAAGATCCTAGTATAGCATCAGACCCACATAGGATCCTAGAGTAGTCCTATATCGATTCCTAGAGCAGTTCCATGTGGGACCCCCAATCACAGACCCACGAAGGATCCCTTTCTCAAGTCACAACCAACTATATGGTTCCTTAACTAAGATTTCTCGTCTCCGAGAGATTCCTCTCCTCAACCCACTAGCCGATAGTCCAACTGCCATGAAATCCCATGAAGAAGTATCCCATAGGACTGCCACATCATAGGGGTTTGAGGCAAGAGACTTTGCGTCAATCGTACGCCTGGTCTATGAATTGTTATCCTTTTTTTCCTGAGGGCCCAGTTGGATTCATGCTCGATCTAACCCAAACATACCCCAACTTTATCCAAATATCTAGTGGTCTATACAAGAGGGACCTTCTATGTCCAAGGTTTCCAGCACCATAGACGGTTCGTCAAATGTACCCTCTGTGCCAATGTTATGGCCAAAAGAGAGTATAGGATCGAAACTAGGCCGGGTCCGATCCGACCCGGCCAGGTCGGCCCAGTTTTGGTCGACCTGGCCCACTGGGCGGCCCAGCATGGTGGCCTGGCTTGCGGCCCATGGAGTAGCAGAGACCGCGGGGAGGCAGAGGTCGCGGGGCTGCGGAGGCCGCGGGGCGGTGGAGGCCGCTGGGGCTGCGGAGTGGCATATGCCGCGGGGGCCGTGGAGGCCACGAGCGATGGGGAGGCTGCGGGGCAGCGGAGGCCACGGGTTCCACAGAGCGGAGGGGGCCGTGGGGGCTGTGGAGGCCTTGGGGTGGCATCGAGGTCACGGTCCGGCAGGGCGGTCACGGCTCGCCGGATGGCCAGCCGTCCTCTCCGTGCTGCGCGGTCATGCGCAGCGCCTTCGCCAGCGACCTGTTCGGCTGACCACTATTCATTCATCACTATGGCACAAAGCCTCCTTCATCCATCGCAAATAACACACCATTCATGAAGAACGATGGAGGGGTCAATCTTTGTTTGTTTTTCCTGCACCCTCTGCGTTAGAGAGGTAGAAAGCGGCTTAAGGGGGATGGTTCAATATGAAGGGAAAAATTAAAATTGATCAATTTAAAACGCACCCCTACCTTGTTTGTTTGTTGACGTTGATGAGGAGGGAAGGAAGCTCATATATTGAAGATGTCCCACATTGAAAGATGTCCCGAGGAAGAAGTCGAAGACATTGGAGAACATCGACGTTCTTCATTGCAGAAGTGTTCTTTGTTGGAGAAGAAGAATTCCTCCAAGGTTCTCCTCTTCCAATCCTTTCTCCCAATTCCACCAAAAAAGAAAAGTTGCCAATATGTTGTGTTTCATCAATTTAATTGTTGGCACAAAATCAAATTTATGTCATTAATTATGATGTGGTTGGCACCATTAAAGTGGAAGGATACCAAAGGATATCTCCCATTAAAGTAGATTTCAATAGTTATCTCCATATTAAAGAAGGAGTTTAGGGGGTTCGGGTGGTCCCCACCCTTAAATTCAAATTGGGAGGTTTTGGGATCGGTGGTACCCACCTCCATAACCCCTGTTTAGGGGTTTCAAGAATAAAAATAAAATGTTAAAATAATTTTATTTTTATTTTCCCACAAAAAGTGAAAAACTAACTTTCACCCTCGACCTACTATAGTCAAGGTGAAGGTCTCCTTAAGAGAATAACGGCGTTGCGAGTTCAACGGTGTCCTCAGATTTCAATTCCGAGCACCGGTTCAAAAGATACAAAAAACATGATCACACGTTTACTGAACGTATCCAAAAAAAGTTCAGAAATTCATTTCAGGCACACCGGGCCTCAGAATCACACGCCGTCAATTTTTGCGGACTCGTAAAAGTCCCATATATTTAAAAAAGATTACATGAAAATTCTGGGTCTTTAAAAAACCATACCCTTATGAATAGTAATATGAACCATATGAATCGTAAATTATATTATTGTTTTATTTTATTAAGGATATAAGATAATGATATGTTGTTTAATTTTTCAAGGGGTTAAAAATTGATTAATAAATTTAAAATTTTTATTTTTGAATAAATTATGATTTTATTTTATAATTAAATTAATAATATTTAGAAAATCATTTTCAAAAAAAGGAGTTTATTTTTGAATTCTACACCTAAAAAAATGGTTAGGGTAAATTTTTAGGATTTTTATGAAATTCTTGAATTTTTTATGAATAGAAAAAAACAATAAATTACGATAAATGCTAAATACTTGTTTTCATGCATCATATGTGATTAAAGTATGATGTAAGATCACTTGGTTTGAACTCAAATTAATTTATTACTATCTGGGGTCTCATGAATCAATACTATTCATAGTCTCGAGAAAACAATATTATAATAATGATTAAAATAATGTAAAATCCCTTTTATCCTCTTCAATAAATACTACACTCATTTCACTCTTCCTTCCACACATCTCAAGCCTTTAGAATTTCCTATGTTCTACCATATACTCCACATAAGACCCTTCCACACGTCCAAGAACTTCTAGTCTCATCAAAAGGACAAAACCAAGGGCCTTAAGAAAGATCTTAAGGAGAAGAGATCAAGAGGTAAACACCCTCTTTTGTTTTCTTTCTTTTCTTTTCAATATATTTTCTATTCTTATTATTTCCTCACCTCCCATTATCCAATTGGAATTAATGATACAATATCTTAAATATTCTTTAATTCACCGTGTTTATTGAATATTCACCCTTATACTTCTTCTCCTCTCCACTTATTCAATAAATTAACACATCATCCGTGATGTGTTGATTTACCGACATCGTGGACAATGTGATTTAAATTTCTTTTACATCCTCCAGGACTGGTCATGAAACCATTTTTATTATTGAAATATATTATAATTTATGTATTATATATTATATAAGGTTCTAGAATCATTTTGTACACATGTTATTAATTTTTAAAACCAATGAGTTCATTACGATCGATGAATCACCAAAATTACCTAAACAAATATCAATAATGTTTTAACTTATGAATCATCCTCATGTCAGAATTAAAAATGATAAATGGTATAATTTATGGTTCTAGAAATATTTATATACTATTCCATTCTAATTTTTGGAATTTCACTTCTAATTGAAAAGAATATCCATCATAAACCGATCATGGAAATCAAGTAAAGAACGCACCCAAAACAATGGAAGGAACAAAATACTTACAATTAAAGGGAGAAATGATGTAATGAAGTGATTATATAAGGTATTCTAAACACAGATATGTTTCTTTATGATATTAATAACACTTTTTTACCCATTATACAAGATTTGTAAACAATTTTGAAGTAATCCAAACCTGAGGTAAGTGAATTCTTAACTCGATTTCCATTATTTGGGTTAACCTTCTACTTCATTATTTATGATGTATTAAAATTTCCTCTGTGATGATATTTTTATATTATGTTGAATCATGTTTATTTACTGTGTATATACATATTAAAACCACTCTATTAGGTTCCAATTCAATTATATAATATTTTTATAAGGATTTTCTTTTAAAATCCTCTTTTAAAATTCTGTTTTACATAATTCAAAGTGGTCTTGCCCAAATTTACCTATGTTTTTAGGGTTAAGCAGTTTCTTGTAGTTTACCTTGGGTTGTCGAATCCCCAAAGACCTAATAAGTAACCTATATACATGTACATTCTATGGATTTTTTTGGCTATAAAGTGTCCAACTTAGGTTGATATTATATTGGTTTAAGTGAAATATAAGAGACTTAAGTGAATTCAATTTAAAATTATGAGTTGATCATAGGTTATCACATGGGGTGGATTGGATGAAATTCTTTTTTCAATTATATCAACTTCTTATATTTGAGATGGGTTTATTCAAGAAGATCAAACAACTACATAACTTACTATTTTAATACCAACAAACCATAATGATAATCACCTATACACTTGGAGGATCAAATTTATGAGCACAAGAAGGTAAAGGTTCGTATTAGCACTTGATATATGTTGCCTTAAAATTCATCAAGAATAAAGAAGTTTTAAAATCATAAAATAAAAATCTCAATTAAAAGAAGTGATTAGACATTAATGGGGTGATAAATAACATGCAATCTAGCCCCTTACTACTCCCTTGGATCAATCCATAAGTGGGCTATCCCTGCATTGATTCTATGGTTTCAATGCAAGTGGAAAGTAGACCAATGAGGGAGGAATTGGAGAAGTAAAAAAACAATGAAATACAAATTACTCCACCATTGTGTGATAATCTCACAAGGTTTAGTGTGAATAAAATTACACCTTGGACCAATAGTATCAACATGATATGAATAATAACTAAATAAGAGTAGAAGGAGAAATTATATTAAGAAATTTAGGTGAATTGAATAGCTTACATGAGAAAGACAAACTTAAGGAAACAAATTCGCAAAATAAAATTACAATTAAACATAACACCAAAGATGATTAAATTCTCCAACACCAATACCTTAAATAGGAATTTTAGGATCCTTGGGTCAAGGATCCAATAGTTAATGTCATTCCACTTGAGTGTGGTAGGCTTAGGGAGGTGGAAATCATGTGGAACTTAGAATTTTCCACCCTTGACCCAAAGTGGAAGACATCATGCATCCACAGAAAAGAAACATCCAAATGAACTTCTATATGGTCTAATTATAGTGTTCTATAGATAAATAAAAAGGAGATCGAGATAACTCCTAACCTCCTGTAAAATTGTAGCCCAAATGGAATTTTGGTTTGCGAGATATTATTGAAATGTTGTACTATTTTTAGGTGCTGCAAAATATGGACTAGAATATTATCTCCAAATTTGGCTGCATGAAACTACATTTAAAACTCCGAATTAGCCCTTGGATATGTTCTATGAAATGTTCCCCTTGATTTACCCCACCTTTAGTTCTATTTTCAGAATCATTGGTCTTGTATCTTGGCCGCTAGAGTCTCTTTATTAGGATGTTTTCCAGTTTACTTTTCCAAGAATATTGTTGGTTCAAGGCCAACTTTGGTGGTCTTCTAATGCGAATCATCTAGTTCTCCAAAAACATGAATTGTTCCTTTTAGAATGGGAGACCTGAAAATAATATTTTAAAATAAAATCAAGGCCATTTTTTCATTTTTTGATGTCTTCAAATATATACTTTGTAAAAGTGAACTTTATTAAAGAATTACAATCATAATGTGAAATAATGTTCAAAGTGTAAAATTCACTGAAATGGTGTGTATGAATAATTAATATAATGAATATTATAAATATTAACAATGAATATTAGCATAATTTAGTGGCTAATCACACCCCCCAACTTGATTTTTGCTAGTCTCGAGAAAAATGTATCTCAAAAATATGAAATTCGAATTCCCTTTTCCAAAAATATTTTAAGACACAATGATCATGAAAAACCCTTATACCAAACAACAATGAAACCCACTAAAATCATTTAATAAAATATAGTTTCATAAGTAGTTCCCAATACCAATCCCATTCCTTTATTCAAATTCATCGCCATATTTAATCCAACATCAATTATGCATGAGGATGTGTTGTGTATCACAATAGACATGGGGGTTCATATTAATTAATGGGGGGAAATGCTGGAAGTGCTAGGTGGAATCATATTTCAATATTAAGATGTGTATTCAATTTTTTTTTTGGAAATTATTCTATGGTAATTGAAATTGCACTCAATAGAGTCAACCCATGTAGCCAGACTTTGCCGATGACTCCCATGCTCAAAGACCTTAGTGAACCAAGTGAAGCCCACATACTAATGCATCATCTCAAGTTAACTTAGTAAAAAACAAAGTCAAATTACCCCAAATAGAGATAAAATTACTAACTCTAAGCTAGAAAACTATGGATTCACGATCCCCAAGTGCTGAAATCCACACATTAGGTCATTTTACTACTCAACGGGCACATTTATTGTTTTTTTTATTTTTTTAATACTCATAATAAAAATAAAATGATCACCAAAACTATGCTATTTATTTGGGGTACCCCATGAACCCAAACTAATACCCCACTATCTAAAGGATGTGTGTTGGGATTATTTGTTTATTTGGATGAAAATATAAACAATAAACGGTCACATTAAACAGACACACTTTCCAAAATATATTCTCAAGAAATATACATGTATTAAATTCAGAATTAGGGCATGCTGAAATCTTTGATATCGAGTTTCAATGATTTCAATGTGTATTATCATGTTCAAAGTTAAATGATATTTTCCTTCCATTTACACACATTTTTTTTCAAATTAGTTTTTTCACACAAAATCTTTTTTTTACACAAAATCAAATTTTTTATTTCATCTCCCCCAACATAAAATAACACTATCCCCAATGTTTGAAGAAATGAAAATTTATAAGGGTGTTGAGGTAGAGAAGTGGAGTTCAAAAAAATTTGAAAATAAGGATCATCGAATGATGTCACCTGGTGGTTGAAGTGGAAGTTCATGCTACTCAAATTTAGTCCTTTGGCATCCATGTCACTCGTAGAGTTCCCTAGTGGAAAAAGGAAAAACAAAAAAACAAAAAAACAATATATTTATCTAGATTCTTATATAATAACAAAAAAATAAAAATATAATTATATATACAAAAAATATAGAATAAAGAGGCACTATAAGTCGTAGGTCAGTGGTAAGTGTGCGCCCCTGTCTCCCTTCAGTCCCGGGTTCAAGTCCCAGTATCTTTATCGGTTGTGATGGGGTTTTCCCCATGTCCTACGATGTGTCCTTTTAATTTTTTTAATTATTATTATATATATTTTATTTTTATTTTTATTTTAACCTAAAAACACATAAAAATAAAAATAAACTTATGATAAATTGTCTTCTTTTTAAATTTCCGGCTAAGGTATTACTCAAGGATCACACCATGTGACACAAATGAATATGGTGCTCCCCTTTCATATCCATCCATACTCATAATAGAAGAACAAGCCAACAGTATATGATATTATCATAATGAGAGTGGAATATTTTTTTTATTTATAAAATTTATTTATTAATCCTATTTTAAAAATAAATATGATCCAAAAATATTGGAAACATGAAAACCACTGGTTGCCTCTTATACAAAACTTTTTTTAACATCATTTGCTCGACATGAATACCCCTAACTTACCCAATAAAAAATTTCAACATTTTAAGGACCACATGTTTCACCACTTATAATAAATTGAGTTTGATTATTTTTTTATAATTTCTTTCATGAAAAAACCTATGTTCTACAATGAGTGGAAAAATCCACGAAATATCAGAAATTGTTGATCAAGTTTCGTCAATAGTATTTCCTAATACATCAATGAAATTTCCAACATTTTTGGTTTCAAGAGAAGAATGAATTCTAATTTAAAGGTCATGATTACACCCTTTTAAGGGATACTAGATCGAGGAAGTAAGGACAATAATTTTGAGCTCATTTTGGATAGGACATTCAGACACAAGTTGAGATTTTGAATCCAACATAGTTTCATTTTCCAAATTTATCAACAAAATTAGTTTGTTTTGAATAGATGATTCAACCAAAAAATTTGAAATATCAGTGTTAGTAATGGGTATAGACTCATTGTTTGTGATTTCTCCCAATGTTTCAGTGATGGGTGTTTCTGAAAAATCATCAATAGATCTATAATAGTGGTACTTAATCCACGATGTCAAATTTCCCTCTTGTGAATACATGAAATATATTTCCACCTTATTTAATGACCCTTAAACAATTTTTGGATTTAATTCCTCTTCAAAAAATATATAGGATGGTTATTCAATAAATTTAGGAGTGTTTTATGTGAAATTAGACACTCCACATAAAGTTATGGAAGGTACATTCGGTGTAGGGATGAGTTCCTCACAAGTATTAATGCATTGTAGTTCTAATTTCAAGGATGAAACCTTGAAAATCATCATCTATATTTTATAACAAAATTATTAAATCAAATTTTGAGGAATAGAATTTTTATGAGGTTGAACATCATATAATTCCCCATGATTTATCTCTCAAACCATCCTTGAGAGGGATATAAATATATCCTTCAAACAGTCATCATTTAAATGATTGTGCATCTCACCGAGTGTGGTGTGATCATTCAAGTATTGATCAAATAAATTCACTAAGTTAGAGAATTCCCAATAATTATTTACTATTTTATTTCAAAATGAGTTTGTGATAGGGTAATGTTGAAGAGGCTCTATTTGAGTAGACTGAATCTAGGATTTGAGATTCTTAGGACATACACAAACAGAAATGTGAAAAGATATGAGACCTTGGGTGAGAATATAAGAAATTGGGGAAAATAGAATGGGTGTTGAGATTAATTACATGGGTCCCTAGAAACGGTTCCAAAATTTGGCCTCACCCAAATTTACCCACGTTTTTAGGGTTAAGTGGTCTCTTGTAGTTTAGCTTGGTTTGTAAAATCCTCAGAGACCTAAGAAGTAACCTACATACACATACAATATATGGATTTTTTTGCCTGTTAAGTAGCCAACATGGGTTGATTTTAGATGGTTTTAGGTGAACTCTAATAGAATTAAGTGAATTAAATTTAAAAGAATGTGTTGATCCTAGGTTATCACTTGGGGTGGATTGGATGAAATTATTAATTTTAATTATTTCAACTTCTTATATTCGAGATGGGGTTATTCAAGAAGATCAAACAACATTATCACTTACTGGTTTAATACTGACAAAACACAATACTAATCACCTATACACTTGGAAGATAAAATATATGAGCACTCTAAGGTAAAGGTTTTTATTAGCACTTGAAGTATGTTTCCTTAAATTTCAACAAGGATGAAGAAGTTTTAAAATCATCAAATAAAAATCTCAATTAAAAGAAGTGATTCTAAATTAATGGGGTGATAAATAAAATCTAATACAGACCCTTTCTAATCCCTTGGATCAACCCATAAGTGGGTTATCACTCCATTAATTCTATGGTTTCAATTGAAGTATAATGCTGACTCATGATGGAGGAATTGGAGAAGTAAAAAAGACAATGAAATAATGATCCCCCCACCGTTGTGTGATAATTTCACAAGGTTTGATTGTGAATAGATTCAAACCTTGAACAAATGTTATCAACCTGATATGAAGAAGTAATCAATAAGATTATAAAAATAAATTTAATTAAAATATTAAGGTGAATTGAATAACTTACATGATAAATACAAACTTAAGGAAACAAATTCGCAGCATAACATTACAATTAAACAAAGCACCATATATGATTAAATCCTCTAACAACAATACCTTAAATAGGAATTTGTGGAGCCTTGGGTCGAGGCTCCAATATTTAATGTCATACCACTTGAGTATGGTAGGCTTAGGGTGGTGGAAATCTAGTGGAACTTAGACTTTTCCACCCATGACCCGAAGTGGAATGCAGCTTGCATCCACTGAACAGAGGCACCGCAATGACCTCTTATATGGGATAATTAGAGTGGGCCATAGAAAAATAAAATGGAGATCAGGATGTCCCCTAAACTCTTGTAAAATTTAATCCCTAATGAATTTTTTTTCGAGATATTATTGAAATTGTAGGCTGTTTTTCTAGGCCGCAGAATCTGGCCTAGAATTTTATCTCCAAATTGGGCTGCATGAAACTCCAATTAAAAATACGAATTATATTTTGGAACTATTGGATTAAATATTCACATTGATGTACCATATCTTGTGTTCAATGTTCAGAATCATTGATCTTGTATCTTGGTCTCTTCAGTCTCTATATTGGGCTGCTGTCGAGTTTACTTTGCCTAGAATATTGTTTGTTCAAGGCCAACATTGGTGGTCTTCTAATGTGAATTTTATACTACTCCAAAAACATGAATTGTTCTTTATATCATGGGATATAAAAAAATAAAATATTAAAACAAAATAAAGGAAATTTTGTATTTTTTTATTTTTTAAAATATGAACCAAGTAATAGTTCACTTTAACAAAGAATTATAATCATAAGGTGAAATAATGTTCAAAGTGTAAAATGCATTAAAATGGTGTTTATGAATAATTAATCTCATGAATATTATAAATATTAACAATTAATATTAGATTAATTCAGTGGATAATAAAAAATCATTGTTGTTTTGAAATTATTCAGGTTGTATGATTATGTTCTAGTTCTTGGGAATTGTTTATGATGAAGTGTGGGACCTATATCTCCCTCCAATTCATTGGGTATGTTTAAGTTGGAGGTTGGATGTACGGTTATTCCACGTGTAACTGCGATGGTTACAAAAATTTTAAGGTAGTTTTAAGGATTACAAATTATAAGGTAGACGAGAGGGTTACGAGATTATGTATGTAATGAGTCAAGTTACCTTTATGGCTCTATTTAATTTCTAAACGTTTTGTGGAAATCTCATGGAGATAGAAATTTATGCAAAGTAAGTTTATATGGGTGACTAGTATGTCTTTTTGAAAATGATTTCATACATTATAATTATTTATAGACAAATGTTTTCCTTATTTTTATACCCCTTAGTGAGATTTTTGTGCTCATCCCTTGTTTTTAAATGATTTTCACTGGTTATAAGGATGTATAAGAAAAACAGGGAAGAGAAGTTAAACATTATGAATATTTTTCAAAGAAAACATGTTTTATTTAAAAAGTTTTATCTTTTGGAAGAAATTGATACTCTTTTTTTGGTATCTGATATATATTAATGTGGATTGTTTGTATTTATTACATCCCAATTCTCTAAAACTGTAAACATGAAAAGATCATCAAATTGAAAGGAAATGATTTCTTGACTAACATTCAAGATTATGTAATGTAATAAGAATAGGTCCTTATATAAAATATCAAGAAAATTAGGAGAATCATGACATAATATGTAATATGGATGTATATATGCCTTAAAAAAAATTAGGTTCATAACAAAATATGAATCTCAAAGAAGGAAAATTGAGACAAAACTATTTTACCGATTTAGTAACTTTTGAAACATAAACCCAATAAAATAAAGATCATAGAATGGATATATAAATATCCAAAAATTTAATTATTATAATTCTTTAATACATCCATTTTCAATATTAAAACCACACAAAAGTAATGGGTGGTGACAAAAGATTATATCTCCTAGAAATAAAAAGTGAGATGAAATATCATTAACTTCTATCTCGACTCTCATTGTACTCATTCAAACCACCTGTATAATAAATATAACTAAATTATAAATTTTTTTAAAGAACCATATTATTACATATAATACCATATATGTTTTTATCTTGACCTTTTGATACCCTCTTGTTAATCATCTTATGTTAGGGTTTCACTTTAGATAATAATCACTTTGTTCTTCACATATATCTTAATTTGATATATCTTTTATCCTTATACTTATATCATGACCCCAGATCATAAAAAATTATATAAATATAATTTATATTCATTATATATATATTATAATAATATATAGAATATATAATTATGAAATGGAATACAATGTTCATTGAGACGGTAAGCCGTACGTATGCATGAACATTGTTTTCGTTTTTATTATTATATTGAAAGAGAGATAGAAAATTACCTATATATATGTATATAATTTCATTATAGTAACATTATAATTATATATATGTAATATAATTTCACTAAACTCATATTTAATAAATTTTATGTAGTGTGTGAACGAATCATATCTCTTTGAGGGAGCAGTAGTCCACACTTCCTCAAATGAAATTAGCATATTTACACCAAATAGAAAGTAAAAATGATATCTTTTTTTAAAATTAATATAGATGCATAAATACATAATAAATATAATATTTAACATATATAAACATATTCCATAATAATTTCTAGTATGAGATGAGTTACAAGAAAAATGAATAGTCATTCTTTAGTGAGGTAGTAGTGCATCGTACACATAAACAATATATTTATTACCCATTAGATGGAGGTGTGTGTATGTTTAGGTAGAAGAATTAGCATAAAAACAAAAAATATTATTTATGATAAATTTATTTTTAAACAATTAAGGAATAAATATATTTTAAGATATTGAGTAAGAAAAAAAAGAAAGGAGCTTGATGGAAGTCGTTACCTCTTAATTGGGTAACTCCTTTTGGTTTGTGCCAAAATGATTCATTGAAAGACATTGTTCCCAAAGGGAGGTATAAAGGATTAATTTAGGGATTATGGGATGTTTATTTGGTAGATCATGTCCAACCCTATGTTGTTTTAGAGGTTTGAAGAAGAGGGAGATATGGTGTGATTCTATTGGGAAGGAGGAGTGACACTCTTGTAAATATTTGAAAAGGGAATTCCACCATAGTTTTTCAGGTTTAAAGTGGATCCAATAATGATCCAATGTCATGAAATGGGAATATAGGGTCTCATCATGTCCATAAAATGGATTTTTTTAAATTTTAAAGGTCATTTAGGCCTTAATGTTTTTTTAGTCCCTTAATATGCTTAATTTAACCTTAATCAATATAATTAATTTAAAACACTTTCACCAATATTTTTGTAAAAAAGATATATTAATATTATTAGATATTATAAATTGTTATTATTTTAAAATTTTAATCCATTTTCACAAATAAAAATAAAATAAGTGGTAGAAATTAATTTAAAATTAATCATGTAGTTAGGTCGACAATGCAGGTTTTTAAATAAAAATGTTCAAAAGTTTGCTATGTTTTTATATCCAATTTCAATGTGAAATTGGATAAAATTACCTAAATTGGATTAAATTAGGAAAATATAATTTAATTTTCTTTTTAAAACAAATTAAATTTTTTTTTGACCTTATATAAAAATTAGATGAAAACGTAGTTTTGAAATAAAATCTAATATTTTTCACTATTCATCAAAAAATGAAGTTTCTCGAAAATTTCCAAAAAAATTTCATTAATATAATTTTTACATTATAATTTCAAAAATTAAGTTTATTCTATCATATTAAATTCCTAAATTTGTAGAAAATAATAATATTATTTTCCACAAAAAGTTATTAAAAGCAGTTTATTCGAGAAAACAATATTTTTTTCACCTAAAAAGAATTTTCCAAAAATCTTATCATTAATTATAAATATTATTTATTTATATGAAACAATAATAAAAAATATTTGAAAATAATTTATTTCTATTAATATAACTATGTTTAATGATTTTGTTTTAATTATATCATTTAAATTATTATAACAATAAAATGATATTTTGTAGAAACATCAGTGTTGCGTGTAACATATTCCAAGTTGTGTTTGCGTGTAACATATTGCAATTATATATTACATAAAACATATGATGAATTGATGTTACTTATATCATACATTGATTTGGTGTCATGTTACATATGCCATTTCACTGCCTTGTGAAAGGAATGTTTGACTTGGTGCATTGTAAGACATAAATGAAAATTTAATTTATTCGAGAAAAAGGTCCACAAAATTCAGGGTGTTACATTATACCCCTCTTAAAAATAATTTCATCCTAAAAATTCATCAGTCATGTGAAAATAAATGAGGATAATTCTTCATCATCATATCCTCGTGTTCCCACGTAGCTTCCTCTAACTGATAATTTCTCCACAAAACCTTGACAAGGCGAGTGGTCTTATTTCATTGATCATTCTCTAATCGATCTAGAATTTGAACTTGTTATTCTTTGTAAGACAAATCCTGCTACTATAGTATGACCTATGAGTTCAATACATGTGAATGGTTAGGTATGTACTTCCTTAGGAGAGATACATGGAACAGATCATGGACTTGAGAGAGATTTGGATGAAGAGCTAAACGATATGCTACCATCCCAATACGATCAAGAATATCAAAGGGATTGATGTACCTAGGGATTAGTTTCATTTTATTCACAAATATAATTACTTTTATCATGGTTTATATTTTTATAAAAACCATATCACATACATAAAATTATATATTATGCTGATGGTTATCAACATAGCTTTTCTACCAACATTGATCTTCCTTGATATGCAACTGAATGGCTCTAACCTTATCTTCCATTTCATCAATGATATAATGTCCCAATAACATTCTTTCTCCAACTATATCCCAACATGTTGAAGATCTACAATTCCTTCTATAAAGGAATCATATTGTGCTATTTAAATGTTTTTGTGAGAGATATTTTTGTAATAAAACTCAACAGGATGAAGGGGTTGATCCCAAACACCTTTTGAAATCCTAAAAAAATATCTCAACATATTCTATGGGGTTAGAAATTTTTTCAGACCAACCATCCATTTGAGGATGATAAGAATTTCTAAAACACAGTTATGTATCATCTGTGTGCTGAATACTTCTCTAAAACATTGAGAGAAACATTGGATCCTAGTCTGATAAAATATAATGTGGTACTCCATGAAACCTTAACAATTACATAATGTATATCTTGGAATGATGATAAGTAGATAATTATTCTCTAATAGTGATGAAGTGTCATGATATTGGAATGTGATCAAATACAACCCATATAGTATTAAACACTTTAATGGTTTTGGGTAGTCCAATAAAAATCACAACGTGATGTTCTCCCATTTCCGTTATAATATGGGTAATCGATGCAACATCCCCTATGATGATTTTCTTTAAGCATTAACTTGTTGTAATACCAAGCACTGAGATAAAAACACTGTGATATCTCTATCTATTTAATGCCACTAGAATTATTATTTCAGGTCCTTATACATCCTCATACTTCTAGGAAAAATCAAGAATAAAGAACTATGAGCTTTCTATAACCGATCCTTCATCATATATGGTATGGAAGGAACACATACATGGTTCCTAAACCTTATCATTCCATCCGAATCCTGGTTAAACTCAAGAATATTTCTGACATTATTTTTATGGTCTACATATTTCTTCTACGCCTCCTTAATCTTCAATTGGATAGAGGGTTAAATATTTATTTGAGAAAGTAAATATTTTCCCCTTACTTTAGGAATTCAAGATATATCCTTTTCAAATCCATAAATATTGGATCTTCTGTGAACCTCATCCTTGATAAGCTATCATGATCCTTCCAACTCAAATCATCATCCAACTTGTTTGCTTTCCTAGTGTGGTAATGTATTTATCAGTCATAATCTTTTATCAACTCTTACCATTTTCTCTAGCACATGTTCAACTCCATATGTGTGAATATATATTTCAGTCTATTATGATCAGTATATATCTTAATTTTTTATATAAGGGTAATGCCTCAATATAATTTATGAATAAATTACCACTACTAACTCCAAATCACAAGGTGGTAAATTTATTCAAGAATATTGTACTTTTGTGAGGAATGTGGAATAACCATGTTATTATGCAAAATAAAACACCCCAAAACCTTCATGGTTATATATCTATATATTATAAACCCTTATCTATTATAGGGTAAGGTAAGAAAAAGTGCACTGACTAACCTTCTCTTCAGATCCTTGAAGTAATCCTCACATTCACTTGTCCATAAGAACTTGACACCCTTTCAAGTTAAATTGGTAGATAGTTAGATAGTCATGATAAATTATCCAAAAACCATCAATAATATCCAGATAAACCATGAAATATATAGATCTCAATCATTGTGGTCAGTCTAATCCATCATTCAATAGCCTCCATCATTGAAGTATCTACTAATATACCATCTCTTGAGATTATGTGCCCCAAAAATGAAACATTTTTCATCCAAAATTCAATATTTGTATATTTTTCATATATGTTATCCTTAAATAGAATCATGATTAAAATTATAAAGTGATCTTCATGATCTTCATTGTTCTTTGAATGTATAATAATATCATCAATAAAGACTACCAATAACTAGTTTAGGTAATCCATAAAAACTATATTCATTAAATCAATAATGATAGTAGGGGTATTAGTGATACCAAAAGGCATCACAATATATTTATAGTGTTCATACCTTGTACATAATGATGTTTTGGGCATATCCCCTTTATTGACCATAAATTAAAGATATCCAGAACAAATGTCAATCTTTGAAAAGTATTATGCTCCACATAGTTGATCAAACAAGTCATCAATAAAGTGAAGATGATACTTGTCATTGATTCTGTTCTTTTTATACTAAAGATAATCAATACAGAGTCCAATGGATCAATATTTTTTTCCAAAAATTAATGGGTGCACCCCAAGGTGAGACACTTGATCAAATGAATCTCTTATCAAGTATTTCTTTTATTTTCTCCTTCAATTCCAATACCTCAATTGGTGCCATTCTATAAAGAGACCTTGATATTAGTGTGGAACTAGTTATAATTTCAATTGATAATTGAACATCACGTTTTGGAGAAAGACTAGTAAAATAATTCAAAAATACATCCAAAAATTCTCAAACTATAGTAATATAATCGTTGTCGATTTTATCCTCTACCATTTGATATAAAACCCCTTTGGAATGGGAAATAAAACCCATACACAGGATTTAATATCTACAATAAGATCATACTTATCAGTGCATGGATGGATTATCATAGGATAGTTTGAAATATCAAATGTAAATTACCTTCCTCAATAATTAATGATATATTTATGAAGGGAAAGCCAATTCATGCCTAATATGACATCAAATTCAACCAAAGGAAGAATGAAACGATTTTCAGGAAGCAGTTTCCCACAAACATCAATTGGATATGAATCATTGATTAGAGATGTAATCATCTAACCATTAGTTTTTTTCACTACTAATTCAATGTCTAATTGTTTATGTGTAATCTTAACACCCTTAGAAAATTAATTTGACATTAAAGAGTGGGAAGATCTAGAATCAAATATAACATTAGCAGTTATAGATTTTATGGTAAGTGTACCTTTCATCACGTCATTATTTCACCCCTATTTTGAAATAGTGATTAAATGATATTTCCCCTTTCCCCTTGGCTTAAGAGGTTATTGAAATCTATCATCATCAACATACCTTGGGTTTGAGTTGTGGTTAGATTAATTACTATTCTCCCTATTCTTATAGAATTAAATCATGGAAGGTTTATTTTGTGATGTTTTTTCTCTATTCACAACATTACGTAACATATTCTCATCACCTAGGAATTATAAAGCCTCATGTACTTACCTTACATTCTTAAAACATTTATTAGACCCCTTAAGAAAATTTTCTCCATGATTTTCCCACACTTAGAGAATAAAGGGTTTCTTAACTAATTCTATTCAAGATTTTTGGATTTTCTATTAAACTCTATCATCTTCATTGTGTCAAAACGAGATATTGATAAGTTAATCCAACCTACATTTCAACACAGATTTCAAAATGAAAAATATATTGTTATTTAATAAAATATCCTATGACCAACACCCTTATTAGAATTGGTTTTAATCCATTAAAGAACCTATCAAATTTACTTTTGTGTTGGATGATAATTCTTGAAGCATACCTCACAAGTATCTTGAAATTAGCCTCGTATATAACAACATATTCATTATCAATTTTATTCAACAAAAGGAACTCTTTCTCCATATTGGTACATAGAATCTAAGTAATGTACTTATTAAAAAACAAGTTCTTGAACATGTACCAATCCATGGATTCAATCTCATATTGCTACCTCATATTCTTGATTAGAGTCCACCACTGGTCTTCTTCTCCTTCTAACTGATAAAAAGCTAGAATCAATTTCTCATTCTCCAAAAATTGGAGAATGGATAATATATTTTCAGCAGTACTAATCCATTGTTCAGCAACAAGTGTATTAAAAGACCATCTGAATGAAGGTGGACGTTTCCTGATGAAGGATTCAACAAAATGTTGTTCCCTCCCGTCCTCATTGAAAATTACACTATGATTCATATATTGAGAAAGTTTTGTGAGCATATAAACATTATTTTTCATTACATATCCCATAGAATTCAGTTTATCATGAGGAAAATCGTTGCATTTTACATCAAAATTAACATTAATGTGGTACCTCTGAGTTCCAACCATTGACTAATACCAAAAGCATAGAGTAAGAAACATTTATGATAACGAGGAACTACATAATCATGAAAAGTAACATATAATATGTCTAATTTATGAAAACATACTTAATCTATGATACCTTAGTATTTAGTATGGTTTTAATTGGAATCTTATATTTAAATTCTTCCTTTTTAGTTGGGAAGAGTTTGTTAATTCCAAAATCATATCCCTATAGGAGTGTCAAACCATGTGTGCAAAAAGAGCCATTGTAGGGTATCAATTTAAACCGTGTCAGACCCAGAACATGTTGTCAAAATTTTCACCCCTAAGTACATCTATTCTAGAGGTACAACCTATTGTAGTATCAAGACATAGATGAATTTCTATGAAGAAACTCACTCTATCCTTTTCTAACATTTCATGTAATTTTCCAATATTTTTATTATCATTATACTTATCCCTAGACATTTCATTTGGGTTCTCACTATGGTTTTCTTATCCTATCTTGTGATGTTTAACTAAACCTTTACTCTGATACCAACGATAGGGAACCATAATTTTCAAACATTAACATTAAATATCATTTCTGTAATACCTAAATAATTACAAAAAATACACCTAGAGACCATATTATTCTAGTGCCTTTAGAAACATTGAGTCATAAACACTGGTATATAAATTAGCAATAACATCTCCCACTTGGTTCTTATTGACTAGAACCCTTCTTAGAAATAACATACATAATACATATCTTTATATCATGGGGAACTAAACATCAAAAAAGGGTGATCCAAGATGATCAATAAGTGTAAATATGGGAGATATATAAGCATAATATTGAGTATAATGGTAGGAGAAAATATTTATGAAAATAAGAGATCATACCCTACATATCAATGATTATATACTTAAATCATGTCATAATGCTAGAATGTTTAGCAGACATGAATCATAAAAGAATAATGAACATAATACATGATATAATAAAATATTAATAAAACATTGAATTATGGAAGAAACATATTCATATATAATTATTTCCATAGTAGTCAAGGCATAGCTGTCCAGACAGCATTAGTTAAAAAATCCCATTACTGAATCGGTTTCACACCCCATTCCAGCCATGTATTACTGAACCGAGTTCACTCCCTATTCCAGCCCCGTATTACTGAACCAATATCATTTCCCATTATATCCATGTCTATCTCATGATATATATTTACCCAATACACTGGAGGGAGATATAGGTCTCACTCATCTCATAGAGAAACCATACATACATGTTCCCTAAGATGATAAATAACCTTATCATAACTCACGAAATGAAACGGGTATTATAAAAATTTAATCATATTATAACCTATGTAAAGATAAAAGTTTCATAATCATTTACTCAAAAACATAATGCATTAAATGAAGCATGTTTCAAAATCATATAACCCGTGAATGAGAAAGGGGTTTATAAACATCATTCCATCAAAACATAATCCATTCAGAGAGAGAATATGAATTCACACATTGAATAATTTCCCTATAAATGAAATATTAGCACCAATGGATGTTATTTTAGATGGTAAATAATTTTGAAATATATTTTAAAATATTTTCATGAGGAAAATATCCTATTCAGCATTGAAAACTATTTTTAAAGAAGAAAACCTTTTTGAAAACCTTTTTCATTGAAAATAGATTTACAATATTATAAAGGAAGCATTGAAAAAAATAAAACGTTTTTAAAATTATATTTCCTTGAAAATGTATATTAATGATCCTTTGGAAAAAATTTTGAAAAATTTTTTTGAATCATTTTTTGAAAAAATTTGTGAAGACATGGTTTTTAAGTACAATATATTTTTATGCAATAGATAGGCATTCATATTTTAATTAAAACATTATATTAATTACCAAAGAGTGGAAAATACTACTAATACACAGGTATATCTTGAATAAATAGAGTAGAAAAAAATTCATGACTGTTCTTGAGATATGGATCAGAATATTTCATTAATTGAAGTATAATCATAAATAATATCAAAATGTGAGGTTATTGTTTTAATAAACTCTTATCAATTAGTAACATCAAATTATAAACTCAATGTAAGAAAAGTAAATTAGATTCAACTTAAAATATCATTTGATGTAGTATTTTCAGGATATAACATGTAAAATAGAAGTATCTACACCTCAAAAAAATTAAGTGTGTAACAAAATAATAGTCTCCCAGAACGGAAATTGTGACAAAACTATTTTACCGATTTGGTGAATTTTAAAACGTAAACCACATGAACTTAACAACATAGAATGGGTATGTAAATTTACATAAATTTAATTATAATAATAATTTATCACATCCATGGGAAGTATACACACCAAACCAAAGGATTGGATGGTGAATAAAGCATGTATCTCACAAAAATAAAAAATGAGATGAAATACTCTTACCTTGTGTCTTGACTATTGTCATACTCATTAAAAAAACCTATAAAATAAATATAAATTTAAAATAAATCTTTAAAAAAACATATTATTATATCTAATACCATATAGTCTTTTATTACCACCTTATATAACCCGCTTCTTAACCATCATATGTTAGGGTTTCACATTGGATAATTGTCGCTAAGTTCTTCACATGTGTCTTAAATTTTTATATCTTTTCTCCTTATAATAATATCGTGAAGCAAGAATTTATAAAATTATATAAATATTATGTATATTCACTATATGTGTATTATAATAATCTATAGAATTTAGATGTATGATGTGGAATTCCGTTTTCTTCGATATGGTAAGTTATACATATGCATGAATATCGTTTCCATTTTTATTTTCATATTGAATGAAAGAAAGAAAATGAACTGTATATATATGTATATAATAAATTTAAAGTATCACTATAATGTTATATATATCATAAAAGGTCACCAAAACCATTATTAATACATTCCATTTATTTTTTTAGTGAATCAAATCGATTTGAGGGGGGGGGGGTAGTTCACACTTCCTCAAACAAAATTATCGTATTTACACCAAATGGAAAGTAAATATTTTTTTATTTTAAAAAGGAAAAAGAATCATGGATAAATAGTAAATATAATATATAAAGTATATAAATTTATTTTCCTTCATATTTTCCACTATGAAAGGTGGTAAAGTAAAAATGAGAAATCATCATTTAGTGAGGCGGTAGTTCGTCGTACACGTGAACAATATGATCATTACCCATTTCACATAGTTATGTGTAAGTTTAGATTGAACCCTTGGAATAAAAAATCCCTATTATATTAATATAATTATTTATAGAATAATTTAATAATGATTGTGGAGGGGGTGGAGAAGGAAAACAAAAGAAAGAATCTTGAGATGTGTTACCTCTTAATCTAGTAACTCATTTTTGTTTGTGCCAAAAGGCTTCCCTGGAAGACATTATAAAAGAAGGGAGGATTCGAGGGGGAAGGTAGGGATGTTGTGATGTTTATTAGATAGATATTTTTTAAACCTATGATGTTTGAGAGGTTTTAAGAAGAGGGAAATGTGGTGGCCTTTTATAGGGAAGGAGGTGCGACACTCTTATAAATATTTGATTTGAGAATTCCACACAGTGTTTTCATGTTTCAAGTGAAAATAATAATAATACAACGATGATAAAAGGGATAATAGGTTATAAATATGTCCGTAAAATGTTTTTTGGACAAGTTATAAGTTTTTTTGTCCCTAAAGGTTATGGTTTAGACTCTTATTATGCTTAATTTATCCTCAATCGATGTAATTAATTTTCATCACATTCACTAATATTTTTGGTAAAAAACTATGTTAACAATATTATAAATTATATATTATAATGATTAAAAAATTGAATCCATTTTTTCAAATTAAAATCATATAAGTGCCCAAAATTAATTTAAAATTAATCATGCAGTCTGGTCAACAATGCATGTTTTTAATGTAAAAATGATCAAAGGTTTGCTATAATTTTATATACAATTTCATTGTCAAAGTGGTTTTAATTAACTTTATTGGATTAATTTATCAAAATATTTTCTAATTAAAATTCTTGATATAAAATATAATGAAATTTAACCTTATTAATAAATTATATGAAAATAAATTTTGAATTAAAATGCGACATTTTTTTACTATTCATCCAAAAATGGTGTTTCTCAAAAAAAATCAAAAAAAATCCCAAAGTTAATTTTCACATTATAATTGCAAAAATTGATGTTTTTTTATCAATTAAATATCTCATTATGTCTCAAATTAAATTTATTTTTTATCATAGAAGGATATTAGATGTAGTTCATTCGAGAAAACGTTTCTTTAAGCATAAAATACTTTACCAAATATCATATATTTAATTATCAATATGTTTCATTTATTTGAAAAAATTATAAAAAATATTGTCAAGGTATTTATTACTATTAATATCAAAAAATTTAATGGATAGGTTATAATTATCTCATTTAAATAATTATAACAATAAAATTATTTTTCATAGAAACATTGGTGTTGTGTGTAATGTATGCCAATTTGGTGTTGTCGGTAAAATATACCAAGTTTGTATTGTGTGTAATGTTCACTAAGTT
The DNA here is from genome assembly GCA_963277665.1 of Viscum album. Taxonomy (NCBI): domain Eukaryota; kingdom Viridiplantae; phylum Streptophyta; class Magnoliopsida; order Santalales; family Viscaceae; genus Viscum; species Viscum album. The sequence goes on along the minus strand of OY728140.1, from coordinate 1,342,042,401 downwards.
TATATTCCATGTATAATAAACTGAGTTCATTCTATGTAACATAATCCATGATGGTGACATGTGAAAGTAATGTTTGACTCAGTGTATTGAAATACATAAATGAAATTTTAATTTATTTGAAAAATGGTCCATAGAAACATGAGGTGTTTCATGGGAAATATTTCATTAAATTAATCTCAGGTTGGAGGGTTTTGTATCAGCATCTTTCCATATATATATATTTCTTATTATGAACCAATTTTCGTTATTAATTACATGCATTTCTAATTGAAAATATTTAATAATAAATCATTTTACATTAAATTTATTTATGATTTCATCCCCTTTAAATTTTTTCATTCTTTTGTTTCAATATATTATAACAATGTAATTTATTTATGACACAATCATCATTTCATTTAGTTATCCTACTTTTTCCTTCAAAAAATTACATAAGTTTTTCTATATTCTACCTCTATGATATCTACTATTCAAATTTGACATTGTATTTCCTATAAGATTTATATAATTTCCTAATTCTCCTTTTGATTTATTCTCAATCCATATTGATGTGATGTGAGAAAATAAAGATATTAAATTTATATATTTTGGATATTTTCACAATGTTCAAATAATTTTATATAAAAAATATCAATTTCCTTTGTGTAATATCGAGATACTAGTTCAATTCCTATAAATTAATGTTTACCCATATCATTTTCCAAAGAAAATTTCAAAATTCTTTTATAAATTTTTGTTTATTTGAAAAGGGACAAATACTTCAAAATCTATATCATTCCATTCCCTCCCATTATATATCATACAGTCCATATTCCATATAAATTATCCTTTAAATATCTTTCCAATTATCAATTATTAGTATTTAACATTTGAAATATTTTTAACGTAAATTTTTATAATTTTTTAATGTTTTTTGTAATTTGATATCTAACATTATGTTTACGACATCATTAAAAATGTTTTCTAAATAATTTTTCCATTTTTTATATTTGTTTTCATACTCATTCAATATAATATGTATCTCATATTAATTTATGTTTCATTTAACATCATCTGTATTCTCTAATATTATGTTTCGTCTTGATGATTAAATTTTGGGTATGAAATGATCTAATTCATTAGTTCTTCACATGTGATTCCATTTGAAATATTATGTAACCAGTTTTATTTTCCTCCATTAACAAACATTTTATGTCTCATTGAATTCATTTCATGGAAAAATGATTCGTTTATTATTATTTGATGGGTGGGTCCAATCTTGATCTTCAATAAATTGGGTAAATATTTATCTCTCATCATATTATGATTGGACACTGGTGGTTATCCAAGGTCCAATATGTTAGGGGATGATGATTATACAACTCCATTAGGATTATAATGTCTTAGTGGTCATCCTTTTCAAATTTTATGACGTTTTGTTCTTATATTTAAGATATATTCTGATAATATTAAATATATATCATATATATTCACACATGTTTCATTATTATTATTCCACATTATTTATTATGGTTTCTTCCTGATCTTATGTTCATTTATATGTTATTATTATGTAATATATGGTATTTATCAGATCTATTGAACAACTACTATTATTTAAAGTTATTTTTAAATATTTAATTTATTAATGTTCAGGTTTTAAAAAATTGTTATAATCTAACCTCACTAAGATTTATTGATATGATTTTACCTTATTGAAAAATTTATCTCACTTATATTTACATTACCAATTTTACTAAGAGAATATATGTATGACTATGTCATGGTGTAAACCTTCTGTGGATGAAATTTTGGGTTTTTAGTAACAATGTGTAGTGAAATCACTATGTACCAATCACTAAGCACGTTGAAACTTAAGGTTATGGGGTTTTGAATATTTTTTTAAAAAATATAATTCTTAATCAACGATATGAGGAAAAATATAGGTATCTTATTCCTTGGTATTATCAATTAGTTTCTAAATGGTGTATAAATATTTTTGGGGTTACTTTATAAAAAATAATGGTGTTAAATTTATTGTATCCTATATTGAATTGAATGTGTTTTGGGTTGAAATAATGGATTTATAGATTAACTAAAATTCCAATATGTCCAAATGATAGTTTTATGGGATAACACATTTTAGGATTGATTTTTTTGATTAGTATTTATATAGATTTTATTATATACATTTTTGGTTTATGCATTTCACTAAAAAGGGATAATGAAGATAATTCTATGAATATAATGTCTCTAGAAACCCTAAATTCATATAAATCGAATAAATAATAATTAATTTAATAAATGGGTGAGATAAATCAATGTCTCAAGATATTACTACTATGAGGGTGTTGTTGATCTCTATAGTCTTTCTTACATATAGTGGTAGATATCTAATTTTAAGAAATATAACATCATTCATGGATATCTTATAGATTCCCTCAACAGTTCCATTAGTGAAATTTATTTAAACTTTAGATGATGTAATTTGATGAATGGGTGAGAATATTACAACCTATATTTTTTCAATATATATTAATTTATTATTCATTTATATTTGTAATATATTTAATTTAAAAATTAACATAATATAAATTAATATAATTATACAATAATGGAAGAGATAAATAAATAAATATATATGTATATATATATATAAACATCTTTTTATTTTTTGGTAATAGGAATATAAATGTAAATTTTAAACACAAACCATATTTAATATGTCAATAAATATGAAATTATTAATCATAAATTAATAAAATATTATTATTCTAATTCATTATTACTAAAATTATTTTCATGGGAATGGAAAAAATTATTAACCAAGAAACATACATTTTATCAATGAAGAAGATAATTATTATCCATAAAACTTATAATGGAATATGAATTAAAATAATTTGATGAATTCCAACATTTTAGAAAGATAAAATTATTATAAATCACAATATTTAAGGATTTTAAGAGAATCATGATTTTAATTTAATATTTTTTTCAAACACATATCCATTATTTCTCTAATTTTATATAGAACCAGAATGAACCATAAAATGTGGCTTTCATAATATAGTGTTTATAAGACCATTTTTATGTATTAGTATACATATAATAAATATGTGTAAAGTAGATGAAATTTTAGGTTCTAGTATTATTTTTTATAGTATTTATTAAAAATTATTTACCATTCATTTAATTTTTATGTAATTATTAAATGTAGTAACATAATCACATATAAAAAACAATGTATTTTTCATTCTAAATATTATGATTTTATATGTATTAAATATATTATAAAATAAATATATCACATTTTAATGATAATATTGATAAAATATATTTTTTATATATAATCATCTTAATTTAGAGTAACAAATTTTTTACTAATTGTCTTAAATTTGAATAAAATTATTTAATTTATTTGAAATATACTTTAATTATAATTTTTTTGTGTTCTAGGATTTTTTGTATTAAAAAATTATATATATCATGGTTGAATGATTATTTTATGAAAATTTAATTTTTATAATTATCTTTAAGTAGTTTATCAATAATTTAATTATTGATACATAATATATAATAAGAATTCAAACACATGATGTTTAAAAAGTAATTTTTATTTAAAATATTTTTTTTCTGTATTTATGTTTTCATTTAGATGATAAATTTATCATATTTAAAACATTACAAAGATTAAATGTTGTAAGATTTAAATTCATAACAATTAATATTGGTAATAGTGGTCATATGAATATTTTTTAATAAATAGTTATAACAGTAAAAAATTAAATAATTCCAAATGAAGGGAAAATGGTGTAAATTAACATCAGTCCAATTTGTAGTGATAAATTAGAAATTCATACATTTTATATGTAGATTATTAGTTGTGGGAGTTAATCCTAAATGTTTTACCTACCAAATCTGACTACCGTGTGGTTCCATCCTTATCACCCCCTAACTAATCATTCCAAGGACAATACACCCATTTTCACATATAAAATGAGATCTAATCTCCCCACTCTAAAATATGGACTTATTTTCATTTTACATTAAATAACTAACCAAATTAACACTCAAAAAGTAATCTTTTACATTGGGAATATTTTAATCCCAAGAATGTTTCCTAAATCCTTCATTCAAAAGGAATCCATAAAAAGAATGACTAAATGCTTTACTATATTTATAAAGGACTTTACTACCATTAACAATTTTATTCACATCCCCTATATTTTTAAAAATAATTATAAACTCTATTAATTTACAATTATGTACATTATTATTCTATAAAAATTATATTTTCATTATATTACCATATGTTATTAATCCTTCATTAGTTATAACATGCTCTTATTTGGGTTAGTTTTACAACTCACATGATTGAACCTATAAAATTTACATTAGGGATGATTATGATAACTAATATTAATATAATATTTATATATAATGATAAATTAATTATATGTTTTCAATTGTGTAACGTTAAAAATCATATATAATTTAATTACATAAAATCAATTCCCCTTATTCAAACTAAAATCTATAAGAAAAGAGATTCATATAATTTCATTTTGAATAATCATCATAGAAACCATTAAATCACTAGGGGACTTCACTTTCTAAATCAAACTCATATATAACATCTATAGAAACATTCATGAGGTGATGAACTAAGAATAATGGGAAAAGGATGGAATCCATAATACTGAATAAAGAGATGAAAAGAAAAACCAATTAACACTCAGACATTTAACTAAACAATGAATGTTTTACAAATGGGAAATAAAATATTCTAAAACAAAAATAATATGAAAAATAAATATAAATTATGTTGTTAATAGAATGTATAATAATATTAATTTCATTATACATGGTTCTAGGCTACATATGACTAAGTATTAATGTTATGTACGTTTTTTTATCTCAATTTATCATTGTTGAGTAATTCTTCTATTTTAATACCTATTTAAATTTTTATTGTGTATATATTAACCTATTGATAGAAATTATTATAACACATTTTTATTAATTTTATTTAGACGATCATTGTCACATTTATTTTTCAATTTTTTTTTATTATTACATTAAAAATATTATAAGTGATTTATAGAAATAAAATTCTCTTTCTTGATTTTTTTTCATTTCCCTTTTAATAAAATTCCTAAATCTCTCATTATTCTAACCATTATTTATCAGTTGTGATATTTTCACTTTTTCTTTGGAAAACATTATTTTTTTCATTAAAATTAACTTTTTGGTTGTTTCTTATTGTGACATCATATATTATTCATTTAGGTTCTTACATTACATTATTTTGATTATCTTTTCTGGATCTATTATCAAGTTGTTTTTATTATATTGCGATATTTTTAGTGTTTCCTATGCCTTTACACTATTGTATAAATGATACTAAAAACAATATGGGTTTTCCAAGGGAAATGTGTTCCGTATGTTATAGTCCAAGATGAGTGTTCATGGTTAAGTTTATAGTTTGAAAAACATTGTGACCCTTCCCTTTAGATAGTGACACTTGGGGTAGTGATATTTTCCACATTTAGAATATGGTTTCCCAAATAACATAGAGATACAATGTTGTCAAACCATATGGATGTTACATTGGAATAAAATGTCTCACCTAGATTTGGTTAAGCTTACCAGGTTCAACATTATAGTCTACTGGAAGGGGAAAATGGTTTAGAAAATTTGGCTATATCCATGAAAAATGTTATCACTTCAGGTTACATAGTTGGAGGGGAGGAATCACATATTTTGAAAAAAAATATTCCATACAATGTTACATATTTTTGGAATAAAAAATCATGTTTCAATGTTTCCTAGGAAATTAAAAATTATATTCCATAACTCTTTCCCACCATATATAGGCCTAAAAAATCTAAAAACATCCAATAATAACCAAACTTTACTCAACAAGAGATCCAAAAAATAAAATAAAATAAAGGATGTTATGTGCATAAAAAAAGGTTCAATATATTATAATTGTCCCCAACATAATTTATTATACCCCATTCTTCCTCATCATGTCGAATAGTTATTAAATAAATGATTCCACTATACCCACATCATCACTATGTTCTCTAAATTTTTATAAGAATCAAAACCATGTTGCAACATAACACGAACTAATGATATCGACTTCTAATGAAGATCAATCATAAAACAATAAATAATATATACCATATAATCTATCTTGGTAATATTTGGTTTTGTATCATGTTCTTCCCAATTCAACAAATGAGATAATCTATCCCTCAGTCGCATAGTTTTATGACTAACTCAGGTACTGGTTTAGTAGAAAAACACCGAGCAACAGAATAATTTATATTTTTCTCAACCCCATCAAATGAAGACATGATTTGGGATGACATATTAATAGGATAATTTTTTGGGATGATTAATACTCTTCAATTAGTGAATTCAATGTTTGTGGGGATTGATTGATCAATGAAATCATATTACTTTATTTCTATTCATAATACCCAAAATGTTGAATAAATTTAAAATTTATATGTGAATTGGATTGTTAGACTTCATAGTGTTCTATTTTATATTGTTTTTAATAGTGATTATATAATATATATTACTTTTGGGGTGGGGGCACCATGGGGAAATGAGATCTCATGTAATCTTGAGAACCACTACTAACCTCAGATAGATGCGCATGCAAAATGGGTCTTATGGATTCATAAATACATGAGTCATTATTATAACCTTTATTTTAGAGTAACATGGGTTTTTCAATTGAGACTGTATGAGTTACCATACAATAAAATATACCAATCATCCATTATAATGGAACCCTATAAGCTTTATATGTATGAATATGTAAATATCCACTTGATTGGTTAGGGATTTGTGAAGATTCCCTTGTGGGTCCTATTTTGTTCAAAAGTCTAAATCTAATATGAAAATTAATTTTTAGAAAATTCAATAGAATATATCTAGTGAAAATATTATTCTAATATTCAATAATATCAATTTGAGTTCATGGTTGGAGACCAAATTTCTATAAGAGTGTCACCTTAGTAGGTCATTTATGTCTTGGAAAAAATGAGAGTTTGGCCATTATTACATGGGACCATTTGATGTTGTTGATATGTTTGAGAAGTTAGAGTAATATTTGGCCATTACACCTCAGATAAAATTGAGACATAAGAAGTTTCATTTGTAATGGAACACGAAATATCATTCAAAATCATATCATACATTGAATTTGGATGACCTTTGTGTGGAACCATCTATAATCGCAACTGAGTAGCTAGTTCAATATATTGATTCTAAGATTAAGGTTCTTCATGGGAAGTGAATAAAAATTCTTCATTTCATGTGAAAAAATTATTTTGGTTAACATGAGACATGGTACCATGACTTAATGATGAGGGAGGAGTGGCATCATTTTTTTCTAGACAAGTCTACTTAATGTGGATTTATAGGTGAAGAACGAATTACAATGGGTAGAATTTTGAAATACTAGATCTTGATATAAAGTACTTACATTCATATTCAAACTATATTTTTTATGTATCTAATATCAAGTAATTTTTTTATAAAACTATGTAATTTACTATATGTTTATCAGAAATTTCAAGGTTATAGAATGGTTTGTGAAAACCCTATTGTGTTTCCTAAGAAGCTGGAAAACATCATTTGGAGTTGTAGGTGGGTGAATGTTTTAGTGAATTTTTTGAAAAACCATGATTAATTTCCCCTCAAACCATGGGGAATGAGGTTGTATCACTTGTTTTTGTTGGTGGGTGGTTTTTCAAAATGTTCCAACAAACAATTTGTCCCTTCTTGTTGCAAAGGGGGGTAGAGATAGTGTATTATTTGGAAAATGAAGCATCCAAACTATGTTATATGAATTAATAAATATATATTTATCATTATAGACACAAAATCAATAACATTCCATTATTTATATATCGATGGAATATTATGTTGAATATATATATTCATCTTGGATATTTTTCAGATTCAATCCCATTTTTTTATTTGGATGGATATTTTGGAGTTGGAAATGATTTTTCAAATATATGGGCCCATACCATATAATTATTCATTATTCTTATATATCCTCCCTTATATTATTTAGTGGAACCTTTGATCTTTCCTATTAATTATATATAGAATGCATGTGTCATGACCTCAATGGTTTTACTATAAATCCATCATGAGATTGGTATTTTCTTCTAGATCATCAATTTTCATTAGGTGTTCTTCAAGAATAGCTTAGGTAAATGATTTCCCTATTTGTTGTTGTTTTAAAAAAAATAGTTACTTGGATATTATAATTTAATAATTTGGTTTATACAATCCCATCATCATTGGTTATATTCCATTTGAAAATACTTTGGTTTTCCCCTTATTGTGTGTTGGCAGTTATCATTATTTTAGGTAGGTGGTGTTTGAATTCATTTCCAAGAAAATGAAATTTTTATTTCTTACTAGATTTGAAATTGATTTATAATTTATTTCTGATTCATGAATTTAATATTTTGATATATGTTTTGAAATTTCATGATGTGTATTGAACCGATTTGATTATGGATTTTCAAATGAAGGTTTTATTTTTTGATAATTTTCTCAAATTGAAAAGAATTATTTTTATGGATTATTATCATTATGATTCTTGAAAAATAAATTCATCAAATGTTTTATATATTTTTAAACAAATTAATGAATTTCAAATGTATATATGATAAGTAAAAAATTTTGGTGTTTGTTTTGGAAATTTAATGGAATGTTTGAGATAACTAATTTGGGGTAATTGAATTTTGATCGATGAAATAGATTTGAGAAAAATGAATTTCCCCATGATTGATTTCTTAAAAGGATTGGGTGCTAGTGTAGTAAGGTGGCTGGACATTGATACACCTAATAGAAATTACTAAAATCTACATAGGAATGGATTAATGATGATAATTGAATCTAGAATAAGATGAGGGAAAGGATTTCATTTGTTGGGTTATACATTTATTCCCCCATAGGTTGTATAAAATGGTATGTTTATACCCAAGTATCCATATTTCACTAAGAATGTGTCCAAATTTATTCATTGATCCTAGTTTCCCCATACTATCAAAACTACCTCTATAAGAGGGAATCTCTTACATGTTTCTATCTCATTTACAAAAAATATATTCTTGATAATTTTCCCAAATAAAATATGAATGGATTGAAACACATCATAACATTATCTCCTAAATGCTCCTATATCCATTCCATAATTTTTTTGAGGTTTTTTCCCTATACTAATTCTCCATGGTAGCCCGATTTTATCAATGGTTCCAAAAATCATGATTTCTTCTACAAACTCATAAATGACACTTGGCCTCAGAATGTGTGTGCCATAATTATTTTATTAATACATGTTTGTTTCATATTCTCTATTATGGTTCAGTTGGCATCATAGATTCTTATTTGAAGGTTTAATGTTTATGTGCGTGAATTCATTTATTCCAATTCATATTATAATGTGGTTATTAATGGATATAAATCATATATTAATTGGTATTTTGATTATTTACCTTGGACACATCCAATATCCCTAGATCCTTTTAATAGTTGGTAACTTTATTGGAAGATTTTTGAATTTTAAAAAAACATAAAGGCCCATGTGTCACCCCATATATCACCACATATTTATAAAATTTGTTGTATATTAGGCACTAATAGTCTCTTTCTAGATCAATTATAGTGAATAATTAATATATTAGAAGTTAGTGGTGTTTGTGTCCCTATTTTTTTTTATTACTTACCGTGCTTCTAATTCAAAAATCCACTACATGAGTTCCATATTTATTTAAAGAATGTGGTGTCAATAGGTCATGGATTTTATATTATTTTATAATTTATGGTTAAAGAACATTCATTCAAAATATTGAATGTAAAAGCTTTTTAAATTGATATGGGGTCCTTTACATCAATTGTTATGACCACATGTGCTCAAAACTGATGTCTTATACTACTGTTTCTAGATATAAATGAATTTTTACATATATTTATTAAACGGTATATGTTTCACCTAGGGAAAAACATTTTATAGAGAAGTGTTCTAAATTGGAATGATTTTTTATAGTGTCAGTTAATTATTTTGGTAGTCTGTGGGTTGGGGGATTAGAGTCTACAACATCGAATAATTTATCTATTAAAATTCATATAATATGATTTTTTGGTATATCCAACATATGGAACCTTTCTAAATTTGGGTGGAGTTTTATTTGAATAGAATACTGATAAATGTAATGGTAACCAATATGTCATCCATTTAGTGGATATCTCTATACCAACACACTAATTTCTATATGAACATAGATTTTCTCCATGAATTATTGAAAGGGTTAAAACATCATAATCCTCCAATTATGGGGATATAATATAGATGGTAAAGTAATTTATGATATGTAACATGTTACATATTCTTGTAAATGAGTTCTTGGCCAGTTAAGATAATGAAGGGTATGAACTCAAAAGTATAAATTTAAAATAAACACAAGAACTATGTGTGGAACAAATTTTGAGATTAAAGATTTGATGAAATCCAAGAAATGGAACTCACAGAGTCCTACTTCATTTGGGGATTTCCATTAATTAACAGACTATAGCCCGGTCTCTACTAAGTTTTAATATAATTCTAAAGGTGGATAACTCTTATATATATCATTAAAAAACCATTTAATGGAGGACTCGACATGGGGTGATAACTAATTTAAAAAATATATTGAACAAATTTTTGGAAGGGCTATACCCCCTACCTTTACTAGTGGAAACTAAAATAGCAATAATAGATCACATACAAAATCCTTTTTGTTATCAAAACATTAAAAGGGTGGATATAGTTCTAGTGATCATAGAGAGGCCAAATATTATTTATCAAAAAACTATAGAAATTTTGGAAACCAAGAAAATGTTCTTATTAATGTAGGGTAGTACATATTACTCTACTATCAAGGATCAATATTAACATGATAACAAGGGTGATATTGGAAAAATAAGAGGCTAAAATATGTACAACCGATATAATTCTTCATTTAAATTTCATGAAAAATATTTGGTTAGAGGTTATGAAAATAAATGCAATACTAAAGGAAGGTAATAAATTTTATAATATAATTATCTAGTCTAATATCAATTTTATAAAAACAACATTGATCAATGCCCAAACTTAATTGCGATTCACTACCTCAATAATTTTTATTATGGATTAGTACATTACATCTTGGGACAAAATTCTTATCTTCAATGAGAAAATAGTAAAACATGAACTAGAGAAGAATTAATTTCCTTTTCAAAGAAGAATACAAAGGGTGGAAGAAAAAAAAATTAATTTCTAATATAATATTGCAGTGATTTCATTTGATGATTAACTTAATCTATTTTTTCCCAATGTTATTTTTTCTCACTCAACCCCTAAATATGGTTTTATCCTAAATAGAATATTTTTTTTCAAAAATATAATAAATAACAAAAATAAAAAATATTATTATTCATTATAGTTTTGATATAAAATATTATTTTTTTGTGCTTTATACATTCATCATAAAGTATTTAAAAGTAAATTTCTTTCATTATATATGAAAATACTACCAAAATATTTTTTATTTAAAAGTTGTTATTTTGGGTTTATTTGACATGGAATAATTATGAAATAATTTTCATGAATCCTATTTGGATGGAGTTTCTCAAATCCTACTTATATCTTTGGGAATTTATATAATTTATTTTACATGATATGTGAAAAGTGAAATAACATATTGGTTGTTTTGGGTGTTATTGAATAAAAAACCTAGAGATTTGGTGGTGTAATAATGAGTGTTTGATACACCTTTTTCATGGATATCTTATTATATTGTCTATGTTATTTTTATGATATATTGGTTTTCAATATTGGTTGGTTGTTTAATATTTCTACCTGTTAATTAATTTCGCTTGATTATATTTTTTAATAGAAATATTTTATTTTTTATCATCCAATTTTTTGTCTCTATATTGTTCTTCATGAGGTAGAATCATTCCATATGGGCCATTTTTTATCGTTAGAAACAAATTCCCATCCCATGGAGATTTATAATTCCATTAGTCTATGATACAATATATTTTGTAACATTTTGAGTAGGTTATCACCAATTTCTCTCAAAACACACTAGATAACATGCTAAACTAGTACTTGAATGAATCTTGGTATGAAAAAAAGGGAATTTCTAATCCCCACAAGGTAGAAACTTGTGTCTGACCATAAAAATTATCAAAGGTGTAAGGATGACCATAATAATAAAAATATATAAAAAATAAGTATAATGACTCAAAATTATTCATTATTCTAAATACTTATCTATAAAAAAAATACCGCACGGGGGACAATTAAAAAATCCAAACCATATGAATACTCCAAGATTTCATGAAAACAACATCAACTTCGTCATAATATCCCTTTATAAAATGCGAAAAACACACACCACTTATCACAGGTAAATCTTAAGGACTGAGTTTCATGAACACCCACCTCCACCAAGTAGATATTTCCCTTTTCTTAGACTGGTTTCACTGAATTTTATAAATCCCCAAATGCATAAGTATGATGTGATAAAAATTATCCTAGTAGGATTCCACCTAGCCATTTTCTAATGATTCTATATCAAAAAAACTAAGTTTGATCAACATAAAATAAATAAGGCATGGATATAATTTCACATATCATGATAAAAAAATATATCAAATCAATTTTTCGAAATTTATATAGTTATAACAAATAAAAATTTCAATCAAAATAACAATGATTTATATTTTTAATCATAACATGCATAAAAACAATTTCATAAAAATTGACATCTATTAATCATTTTCAATCATTACACAATGGTTATAATCTAGAGGTCAATCAGATCAAGGATAATGTTTCCACATATTATTAGTAAAATAATACTCCTTGTGTTTTAACAACTCAATATCTATAGCCTTGTGGTAAAAATAGAACATCATAATAAGTGCAATACCTTCCCTCATTAATGTATATATTTTTTGGACATCATTTAGATATTTATAGGTAGAGATAATTCATTCATAGAGTTTATATCCATGGACAACACCTAGAAACCTGAGCTCCCATGTGTATTAATTAATAAATCAAGATAAAAATAATTCAAATAAAAATTGTTTCCTCAATCACCATTCAAGTATCCCCAAATCACTTTGGTAGAAATTCCATTTTATTTCAAAAATCATCATCAAATGTTTCTCAAAAAACACATTCTTAGTAAAATATTCCTTACTTATGAATTTGTAAAATATTTTATGAATTGATCTCTGAAACTTTATCATAAAAATAATCAATAGAATCATTATTTTCAATTTAATTTTTTTTTCCAGAAATCGAAACTTTTCGTGAATAAACATATGCAAATGGGTTCAAAAAACAACATTCCATCTCAAGAAATTTAACAAAAATCACAAAAAAAAAATTCTAGAAAATTTTAAATCCTATTCTAAATAAGTAAACCATAACAGTTTGAATAGATAGTAAATACTTGATGAATCCACCTAACTCAAATCATAGTATCAAAAAAACCAAAGAAGTTATCTATAAATGGATAGTCAATGTGGATTGAATAAACCATCATGGAATCCTAGAAACATAATTTTTAAATAACAGTTTCTAATTCAATGTTTTTATAATATTCGTAGAGTGGAAAATAATTATTGCAATGATTCCTAAAGAACACATAACAACTAATTGTGATCTGATAAAAACTCCAAATTACACTATAAATCACTAGGAAACTGAATTAAATCCTAAAAAAATATCTTGCATCAAATTCCCTAATATATAGTTCTATTTAAAAATAGAAGGGTGGATCTAGAATAAAAAATAAGTATCACAAGAAGTGGTAATATTCAATTGAAAAATTACATTCGACACCTAAAAATCTATTGAAACTAAACATTAGAAGAAAAGGAATCAATAAAATACCAATATGGATTCTCCTTGGTAATTATCCTATTACACATAATGTGAAATGAGGTAAAACGAAAAATGGTCATGTCTAAAAAGAAAATAATGATTAATTATTTCACATCACATAGTTTTTCAGATGTGTTTGTGAAACTGTGCACTAGTCATATGCCGCATTTTTGGATAATCAAAGAGTTTCACATTTATTCTGCATGGATGAAAAAACTATGTACCATCTTTGAAACAAATCACAACCGTGGGTCATAATGTTTTTGAGGAAAGGAAATTTTTATTTTCAAACCATTCAAGAAACTATGCACTCCCTTATGAGAATCAAACTCAAGGGTCGTGGTTTCTTGGAAAGACCCGCATGGTTTTAACTAACCACACACCAATAGTGATTATTCCAGAAACCTCTTAAAACATGAAAAAAATAAAAAAGTCACATATGAAGAGATATGAAAAAATATATGGTCACATAAAAGGAATGTATGATCATAAAATAATGTATGGGTATGTTATGATTCCCACAACCATAATTATTTCTTCAATTAAACTGTATCTTCCCGAAAATTGTTTGATAAAAATATGAAGAAATTCCTCCCTCATCATTGCCTCAGGATACCAATTCTCAGTAGAATATAAAATATGTATCTAAATAACAAGAACCAATGATATAAATATCCCAAAAATAACATTCATATGAGAATCAACAATTTTAAGTGTGTAATTAGTCATATACATATGAGGTTACGCATCGGGGTCCTCCAAATTGAAGACATGATATGGGTCTGAACGATATTTCTTGATATATGACATATGAAAGATGTTGTGGATTGATTTTAGCTAATGTGATATTTCTAATTGGTTTGTCACTTTAACATTTATCACAATGTCCTAAAATGGTTTGATGTATCTAGGTTTGATATTCTAATATTTTCCAAGAATTCAATGACCATAATGAGTTGAAACTATTAAGACCACATTTACACCAACCCTGAACTCTAATAGAAATAGATGTCCATTAATATATGATTTATATTAACTCTATCATTTTTTAACTATTTGATGAATCATTGGGATCTTATTTGTCATCTATAGGGTCAACCTAGACCCCATTATCTAATCTTCATCAATATATGACAAATATAGTGATAAATAAAAAGGTGGTCCATAAAAGTGCATAGAGGGTTCCATTTTAATGGATGGATTTTATATATTTTATTTATCTCAATAAAAAAGACCCAATTGTAAATAAATCAATATGAATCATCCTGTAGTGTAATGAAGAGGAATAATGTGATATTATTTGGTCAATCAGTCAATAACCACCAATATCAAATTATTTACTTGAGGACAACATGATAACCCTAGAACATTATCTTTTGATATCTCATCTAAACTCTATGCTAGTATTGGAAGGGGATGATGATAACATAAAGTATTATGATTTCCTAACCTAATCTACTGAAATTTTTTAACAATAGGAATGAAAATCAATGATGTAACATTTAATACGTAGCTACAAGATATGATGGATGATATCATAAAACATCTATATTATGAATAGATGAAATATGCACTAGGAATTAAAAAAACCCCTATCAAAATGTTTCTCATATGAGATAGAATAACATAATTTATCCAAATGAAAATTACTCCCTCCTTATATAGTGACCATTAACCGATGGTCTTCCCACCATAAAATGAATCCCAAATGCATTAGAACACATCAATAATATGATTCTCCTAGATAATCCTGTCAATAAGAGATTATTTCTACAAAAAAAGATAACCATAAAAACCTTTCTCTCATCATCCTAGACTCTCAAACTCATACAAGCATATAGGATAATGATATTCTACTACTATGTTGAATTTTTTATGGCATAGGATAGTAATATATACTCAGACCATTAGTGAAAATTTTCCCCATCACATGGGAGTTGGAAAAACTAAATACGAATTATTATAGGTAATCCAAACTTCACCTCATTCAAACATTCAAATATTTCTTTGAAAACATATAACTCATTTTATTTTGAATATATTAGATGGTAAAAAATTCTCTGAAAATGCAGTGTGAGAAACTCTTAATGGTATGTTTTATAGTTTTGAGTTCTATATAATCTATGGAATAATTTTTCTAATGTGGTGAATGGTAATGATAATAATAAGCGACCACATGTTCAACCTATCTAAGAATTCGTCCTAACCTATAAATGATGAAAAAATATCATATAGAGATATAAAATTTTAATTGAACTATCTGAGGTCTACCTAAGTCAACACCTAACATGGCGTTCCACATGATGGACATCAACACAAAATCCAAATCATATATCATGTATATAAAAATGACATAATGAAACATAGATTGTAATACATTGTAAACATAATATATAATTTCTTCAAAATAAGTAAATATTTTGGATAAAAATATTAACTTGTAACAATAAAATTAAACAAAATTATGATATATTTAGATAATATATAAATATTTATGTAAGGCCATGTAAATATGACCATTGAATTAGAAGAAATGAATATAAGTAAGAAATTTTTTAAAAAAATGGGGCCAAACTATATTTTAATTATGAATATGGATACCACATTCTATATGGTTAGAGGAAACCCCATTACATATCCCATATTCCCTTGTAAAAGTGTCCCATGATCATGTCTCTAAGGCCTTGGGGCTTGAAATACCAAATTTTAGGCCCAAAAGTACATTTGTTTTCATGAAGGTCCTCTAATAAATAGTATATTTATAGTACCTAGGCGTCTACAATACCTACTATAATACCTTTATTTCCACATTACATGATATAGAACCCATAATCATTATAGTGCTTCTAATACTATAGTTTTACTACTCTATAGTTATCCTATAGTAACTTGGGAAATCCCCATGCTCAGACCTGAACCTGGGTCTTTTCAATGAATGCTTAAGGGTTTTATCACTTAAGAACCACCCCCAAATACCATGTAACCTATTTATCATATATATATACACAGTAATCAAAGGATTTATTTTGAAATCAACTTTTTTACATATAATGGCTAATATAGTCATTTATTGTTTTTAAATTTTTTTTACAATTACTTCCAAGTGATATGAATTTCTATTTTAAGAAACATTTGAATAATGTTAAGTTATATTTTATCTTAATAATATAATAAAACCTATTAATTTGGAAAAATATATTAAATAAGAATAATAATAGGTAATATTTGAAAATAATATTTTCTAAAAAAATATTTTTCATTATATTTTTTCCTAAAACTAAATTTATTAATTTTGAAAATTAAAAATAAGTATATATAATTCAATTGTTAGTTCCTCATAAATTAATTTACTATGTATTAATTATTATTCCTATTTTAGAAACATCAGTTTTTTTCGAAAAATTTTGTTCTCACAAAACATGTAATTTCTTACGCATTACTGTTATGTAAGCGTAACATTGATGTTTATAATACCATATATAAAATTAAATACGGATTTGAGGAAAAAAATTATTAATATTAATTATTTTTTGAACATTTAAAACCTATTTAATTTATTTTATTACTAAAAAAATGGTTCTTTAATATAATAACCCATTATCTAGTTCTCATTAAGTCATGTGTTTTCATAGTGAGGTTCTATTTTAGATCCCCATATAAGCCCAGCTATTGTTAAATTAACAATAAATCAATTTATGGGATTAAAATTAGAGACCATGATAATTTTCTCCTAATAAATATTAATTCATAATATTTTAATTTTTCTAAAGATTTTATTTTCATGATTAATAGTTTTTATTATAAATTTAACTTTTCACAAAATTAATAATTTTAATTGATAAAACTATTTTAAAATTAAAACTCATCATTAATAATGTAGTTAAAAGGTTTAATCCTAATATCTTCTATTAATATTAGTTACATAGTTCAGAAATTAATTACCTTGGTAAATGTAAATTATGTTAATGGATAAAACGTTATTTTTTTTTTCAAACACTCAAAAATGATTCATCATAGAGAGGAAGTGATTAATTAAAACCAAAATACCTTTTCTTATCATTTTTTATTTTAATTTTTTGGCATTTGAAATTTTATTAGTAAAAATAAATTATTAAAAATATTAGGGTTGCTCTAAAAAAATACACTCTGCTTCACTTATAAAAGGGTATCATCACCACTACATGGAGAAACACTTATCAATATAATTTCTCCTTCAAATTCTCCCAATTTTATCTTCCCAAAACCATTTCAATTAAAATAATACCCATGAGAGTAATATAAATCATAATACATTCAAATTTGAGCAGTTATCCAAGGAAATATCAAGTCCAAGCTATTTGTATTGTCAACTACTTAGTATTCTTCTTATATATATTGTTTAATATATACGCTATCAATAATATTATTATAATATTATTATAAATTATATATGTTTATGACTCTATATTTAATTTATTAACCTTATTTATTCATATATCATTTCAATTAAGAATGATAAACATGTTGTTCAATCTTTTAGACTATAGAAACAACGACATAATAAGTTTTATTTTCCCTTGTATCCTGATTATGTTTTATATAAGGATTGTATTAAAGGATAAATCTGTTTTTTATGATTTTATTATGGTTACATTATTTAATATTAAATTCTATATTCATGATATGAGCCTAAAATTATTAACATTAATTTAATAATTTTAAATGAGTTCACTAAATGGAGAATGATACCCCATTCTACTGACTCTCCTCTCCACTCCTGAATATGCTTCTCATCCTATTGTTTTCATGGCCATCTTAATAGTGATAAACCATCATCGCTTCTCCTACTTATTTGTTGTTCATACTCTATGATTTTCTTCTTCTTTTTCGTTTTTTCCTCTTCCTAGAAGTTCTTCTTCCTTGGGTTTTCTTCTTTCCCTCACTAATACTCGTTACTATGGGTTTTATTTCATAACTCATTTTTTTCTCATAACTAAGGATAATTTCTATAGAATCCCATAGCCTCTTAAACCCAAATCTATCCTCATGTTCTTCTAATCCTCTGTTTTTTGGAGTTGGAGTGGTGGTAATAAATATGGTTTGGGTTTTGTGGTACTGCAGTTGATGGGTTTCCAGTGCTCCATAGCAAATTTTCTTTTATTATATCAGCTATTGGGTTTCCTCTTCATCAATGATTCCTATTATTGAATACCTCGTCCAATAAATACCCTCCTATGGCCTCACATTCCTCTATACCTCCCCCAGTGAGATCTAGAGTGGTGGAACTATACAGTTTTGGGATAGGGGTCGGCACCATCGGTGTTTTGGGTGAGACATGTGTCAATGTTATCTTGTGAAGGTGATTACCAATTTTTTTATCTTCTTGATATTTCTTCCTCATGCCACTAATTTTCAAACTCAGTGAGATTTTAATTTTGGGTGCGGTATCAATCATAGATGTTGATAACAGTGATGAGGGTGAAGATATGATGGTGTGAATTTTATCGATAATGGATGCTCTTATGGGATGATCTTCTGAGAGATTTTCTCCAATCACAAACTCAGTTGGTGTCTCTGATAGTAGTTTATTAGGCTGTGATGGAAGACGGTGATGCTACCAGCTATCACGGGTGTCCCATGTATTGAGACCCCTTGGGTTAGGATTCCTTTTGACTGATTGATTTTTTTATCTATGATATTTTTAGTGATGGAATGTGTTTATTATTTTTAATTATTTGAATTTTTTGGTTTTGATCACTTGGCATATTGGAATGTGGTATTTAGAAACTATGAGGGTTCCCACCTTATCCCTAAAATTTAATTCTTTGAAAATTAAAAAAATTATTTGGATGAAATGTGTGAAATAAGTGAAACATATATCTTATTTATATAAAATGAATTTAAAAAATTTACCTTATATTTAAAGCTCTTTATGATTAATATTTATAATAAAATATAAATTATGTAAATCATAACGCTTCTAGTATAATGATATTAAGGAAAAACAACCTCATAATCATTCATTAAATCAGTGTACATTTAGGTTTGGGTTTGTTTAACTATCCTATTTAACAATTATATACATTTATTTCATTATTGAATACAAGAATGTTTTTACTGGTATAATATTATATAAATATATATACTATCATTTGTCTATTTTTTTGGTTATATCAATATTTAATTCATAAATTATGAAAACTTGTTTCAATCATCATGAATAACTGATGCGTTATAAATATTGAGTTAATCTTCATGGATAAAACTAGGAAACTATTTATAAAGGTTTGAAAAAACATAAATAGTTACAAAAAATACATAAAAGTAATATTAATGACAAATAAACTGTGAAAATTGAATGAATAATGAGCATGAATGTCACTATTATGAATAAAATACAAACTACTAAACTATCAACACCTGATGTGAAATATCTAAATAATTCATTTAGTGAGTTACAAAGTATAACCAGTATGAATAAAAATTTATATTTTTATGGTTCTTAATTAAGTTATTACGATACAAGTTTTTGTGATACATGAGTGTAAAAAACATTCATGATTATTAAGATAAGTGGTATGGGTTTCCATGTCAATTTAATTTCATTAACACATGTTTATATTATAAATCATTTTTTATTTTCTTTATAGTGTACAGACCATATAAATATTATATTTATATCATTATTTTCTTATTTTATGTGATATTATGTTTCCAATTTCATGTCACCATTCACATAATATTTTGGTTCTATTGATCCAAAGGTTATACGGGTTTTCATCTCAAATTCCTATCATTGTGACATGATTTGTATTACACACCCAGTTACTTTTTTATGTTTTATATACATTTAATTTGAGATATCAAGTCAATAATTATCATTTTGTCATGGTATATGATGTACATTTACATGTGAACTATTTTATGTGGTTTTTATTTATGTGTTACTCATGTTCCAAGAGTTTTATTAGTAAAAAATTCTATTCATTAAGATATATTAAATATTTTACACCTTATTTAATTATATATATATTTATTTTTCATGGACATGTTAATATAATACTCCTTTTATTTAATGTTATTTATTATTATAATCATTTTCCATATTGAAGAATATATTAATTCAGTTTTTCCATAGTATTGAGGATTTTTTGTCACGGAATTTTAATTCAATGAGTTATGATCATTCATTGAACTAATTTTACAAAAGTTGGTAACGTTATATCCATCGATATAATTATATCTTATTACGTCATTATTTTATATTGATATAAATCCCTACCACATAATCCATTTAAAAAACTTTCTCACTTCCAAGGATATGTTCTTTTAAATCCATCCACTTACATTCCATGGATATCCTATTACAATGTTTTGTATGTATTGAGATATACATAAACTCAATACTTTATAAGGCATATACATTAAATTTTACATAATTTTGAATGGATAATATTCACCAAGAATTAATTTAAATCTATTTAAATTGGGAACAATAATGGAATTCTGTATGTTTTTATTTAAATATAGATGTTTAATGGAAATTTGACTATGTAATGTTTAACCATCCAGCTTATTTCTTTGGGTGCGTTATGATCATGTTATCACTTTTTTACATGGGAAAAAGTATTGAAATAATTTTTGATTATTAAGAACTAATACATGTTGATTATGTATCATATTTCATTATTTCTTATTATAAGTAAAACCATGTTTTTTGAGTTAGAATTTCTTCAGGTAAATGAATGAATGAACTAGATGACTCTAATAGTGATTTAATTCGATGTATTTGGTTGGTACCCAAAGTTATATACTCTCATAATTTATAAAGAACTAGAATAATAAAAATATTGTTTGGATTTTATTATATTTCACCTCCTATAATAGGATATAATAGTGGAATAATGCATTGGTAGAAGGATGTTGTGACTACATTATTGACAAAATGTAATGTTTCTTCACATAAGTCCTTCACAAAATATTTTTGATGTCGTTCATTATGACTTCCATTTGTATGATATAAATATTATTGATATTTATGCGTTCAATTATTTTCATGGATTCTAAATTCTACCAGTTTTAGGTTGTATATAGATACATGTTTTTTACGCATTTTTTCAATATTATTTATCTACGTTTATTCCATTTTTAATAATATTATATTTTTTCCATTATAATCATTTTATATCACCCCTTTTTATTTTTCCATTTCACTTTGTTTTATATAATATAGTACATGTGAAAATATTTGAAGGGAAAAACATGAAGTGGAATATGTGATAGATTTTGAATACTATTATGGAATTAATTAGTTTTTTATATTAAGGAAAATTTTTCATTTTGATTAAATGATCTTGTGATTCATAAATTTATTTTTTTCCTAAATATATAAATCAATAATTAAAAAACGATCCATCAAATGTAAGAAATGTAATAATATTTATTTAAATTTTAATTATAGATTATTATATTAATAATTTTATAGCTAGTATGAATGATAATATGTAAAGTATGTTTCTATAAGAACTAGATCTGGGAGTGTGGGTTTGGTACATCAATTCTATATTTAAATGAATGATTTAGATGATAAAGGATATTTTAATATTTTATAATAATAATATAATCATATAGAGTTATGGTTGATAATAATTTCAATTGTACAGATAACCCTTTTTGATAATTATATAATTTAATGTTGAGGTAATAATGAATATTTTATTTTTGGATTAGGATATGATATCTTTGGTGAAAATCTATATAATTAGTCTATGTATTGGATAACATCATAACATATTCTATGGAGATTTTATATGGGTTTCCTAGTAAGAAATCACTTCATATATACTACTAAGTGGATGCATCCATGTAAAAGATGAACCTCGGTATTATCACTACAAAAAGGTTGGTTGAGAAAAGTCTCAGTTATTACTTATATACATGATCTTCGATCCTAATACTATACACATGCGGAGAAATCATTATGGGATATTCATTGGTAAATCATTTTCTCTTTATAAATCCTTATGATTTATTTATTACATATTAATATTAAGGTTTTTTTAGAATTATAAGATATTGCAACACAACTAAAATTTGATAGAAGTAGTACTATCAATGGATAAATTAAATGTGTTACTATATACGACATATTATAATTGATTTTGGTGACTCATAGTATTATTTTATCTAATATCACTGATAAAAATATTATGTTTTATTATTTAGTTGAAATAGGATCATGAGAATTATGATAAGAATTGTATGTTTCTAGAAAAAACTATGTATTATAATCGAATAAGGGAGAAAATATAATATCACAAACCATATAATTAGTACACCTTTAATCATGATTTATTACATGAAAATAAATATGAAACAAAAAAAAATATTGTTAGTTCTTGTTTTATTGGATTATAATTTACATACAAAAATAACATCAATCATGGGTAAAATGAAAATATTTATAAACTAAAAGACATGAATTTATATCCAATTGATCTTCAAACGAAGAATATGATAACCTAGGAACATACCTAAAAATAGTGTGAGCTAAATTCCCAATAAGGAATACATAAAATCCAATCATGATGATCCTAATATATGTTAGTGAAGAGGTATATCAATATGAAATAAATGTTTTATAATTATAAACATAAACATTTATGTATGATATTAGATGATAACATCAAGGAAACATAATTATGTGGAAACAAAATGAAATAAAAAATCATAAGAATAAGTTAAGGATAACCACTATGAAATCATAACATAGTGTTCTAAGGTTAATTTTTTGTGCACCATACTTGGTATTTGATGAGATAAAATCAATACCAAATTCATTGGTTGAGTATATAATTTTGGGCCCACATTTAACATTCAAATCATGTACATGTATTTCTATGGCATATATATCATAAATAACAATTAATTTCATCAATATATTATCTATGAAAAAGGATTGTGGGTTGTATACATAGATATACCCAATCAAAGAAGGATTAGAACATTATGGTTGATACCGTTGAGTGTATGCAGGTCTGGGTATTCACACCACAAATGTTTTTCATGGAAAATCACAAGATAATTTTATATACAAAAAAGGTGTGTATAAAGTTTCACATATGTGTTTAATGATAGTTTAAGGAGATCTATAATTAAATTGGAATTATAAGTATAGTATTGGTATGTTAAACACATTATTACTGGTAAAATTAGTAATCAAAAGGAATAATATAAGGAAAGCATTTGAATAAATAGCTTGAAGAGAGAATCTCTTACCTTGAGAGGGTGATTATGAAATCCCTAAAGAAGCTTCTAAAGAGACTTGTAATACTATGACTGGTATTTACATACGAGATTAACATAACAATAAACGGGTTTGGAGTAAAGAGGAATGATATGTTTTATCAATATTTATTGAAAAATAGAGTGGAAGTCTTTATCATAAAGTAAAAGTTGGTTTTAGTCTCTATGCAATAAATTAATCAGAACAGAAAACCTACCCATGTATTTTTCCTAGGTTTTCTTTCAATAAATATTTTTTTAATATTTTATAAGGCTATGAACAGAAATCATAAAATTAACACCATTGGTGATTTACAAGTTATTCATGTTCATAATGAATTGTTTTAAAATCTCATAATATACTAGGTTTTTAAGGATTAATTAATGGTATGAAAAATAAATTAAATTACATCAAAAATAATTATTTTAAATGGGAAATAATTTTTTGGTTGTTTATTTCTTTTTTAGAATTTATTACATTACTTTTGAGCTATTATGATTTTATAATATATTCCATGTATTTTTTCAAAAAAATTAAATTATCCCAAAAAATTATGAAAATTTTACCATTGGATAATTTTGAAATTCTATTTTAAGGAATAATATTTAATTTACCATTTTTTTTAAATAATAGAATTTTCACTTTAAAAAAAATCTTATTTACTAGAAAATACTATTTCATACAACACTAACAACCTTAAAAAACCAATAATAATTAAATTATAATTAATTGAATAATTTTATCATCTATATTTAAAATTATATTATATAATAATAATACATAATATATGTATACTTTATTTCAAAATTCAAGATTTGATCAAAAATAGTGTTTTAATTGAAAAATTTTTTACAAGAAAATACAATTTTTGTTTATTTATATCAAAAAAAATATTTGTTTAACACTCATTATGTAATGATATATATAAATTAATAATTAATTATATAAATATAATAACTATTTTTTAACAATAAAATAAAAAAAAATCATAATACTAAGGTTTAGATACATAACCCTTTATTACACAAACATACCCACTAAGGGAAAGGTGTGTGATTGAGGTACTTTTTTGTGCTGGTTTTTTTATCATTGTAGTTAAAATGATCTCACTAATCATGAAAAACTACTAAAAATATTCTCAATCATATTTCATTTATTGATTTTTTTTCTTGGAGGTTTTCAAGGGATAATCCAAGCATTACCAGAAAAATAAAAATATCCAATAAATTGGCTTTATTGGGTATGATAATATTGTCAGAATTCATCACTTCTTCCCTATGGGTCTATTCATCCTTATCATAACTGTTAATATATACTAATCACAATTTTGACCATATAATTGTTATAATATGAACAGTTATGATTCATAACAACAATTTAATCCATGATAAAAATATAGATATAGTTATAATGGTAAAAAAATAACAAATAATATATAGTAGATCTATTAACTAGAACTAAATTAATTATTAGGTTATTTATTCACTCATAATGGAATTTATTTTCAATATGTTTTAGTCAATACATTATCCCCCCATATTGAAATTACACCCCTAAAATTTTAATTTCATACACTATTATACATAAGGGCACTTCGGTTTCATCTCCTTTTCTGGATCCTATGTGGACTCTTCAATCTTGTGGTTACAACACCATACCTTGACATGGTGAGCTACATTTCTTTATATAACATTGCCTCTATGATATACGATTGTTACCAACTTCTCCTCATATGTATAAAATTCTACAATAGTCCCACATTAAGATTGAGTACGTTTGAGTGGTCTGGTATGAACATCATGAAAAGAGTTACATGAAAAACATTTTATACTTGAGGTAGGTTAGGTGGATGTTCTAGTCAATAAGACACATATCATATATTATTGGGGATCTCAAGGGGGTAAGGTATTTAGTAGAAATATTTTCTTTCTTCTTAATCCTCATTAATTTTTTCCATCCTACTATATAAAGGAGAACTTTACATCCAATTTCCTACTTCAGGTCTAATCTATGATTGTTTGAATATATTTCTTATCACCATTTCATGAATTTAATATGATGTTTAATTTTAAAAACATTATCTATCAACTCTTATATATGTTCAGTTCCATCCATCTATTTTTCTCCAACTTTATCCCAACATTTTGGTGTCCAAAAACTCATCCCATACCGAGCCACATAAGATTTTTTTAAATATATATAAAAAAATATTGTTATATAAGAACTCCACTATGGGAAGGTGTTGGTCCCAACATCCATGTATATAAATTGAAAAAGATATTCAAATTCTTTCAGTTTTTTGATGGTTCTTTTAGACTAACCATCCATTTGAGTGTAATATAAAATAATAGAACTCAACACTATATACAACACATATTTAAGGTTTATCCATGACCTCAATGTAAACATTGGATCTTGATTAGATAGGGTAGATAATGGTACTCCATGATATCATACTACTTCTCTTAGGTATATCATATTTAGATGGTCAATAGAGAAATCATCCATAATAAAAATGATATTTTATTACTTTTTAAATGTGATTTACATCCACTCGTATGGATTTATTTCCATTAAATGACCTATGGATTTGTATAAGAAATACATTGTTATATTTTTCCATCTCTATATTGTCATGGTAAATGGTTGCATAATATCCTAATACTTATGGAATTAAACCAGGTCAAGTTTATATACCAAGACTTAAGATAAAAATTCTTTCAATATCTCTCATCATGTTATCCAAAATGATGTTTTTATGAAATCCCTATACATCTTAGTGATTCAATGGTGAATAGAGACGGATGACCTAGGTACAACATCCTGAATTTCATACTTTTGTTCCAGTTTTAAGGGAAAAAATATCTAGTTTCAAAATCATATAACTTCATATTTATAAATGATGGACTCTATAATATACTTTACCATCACCTATAACTTCTCACAGACCTTATATTCCACTTTGATTCTCTATAAAATAAATGTTTTACCATTTATTTTATAATGTAAGGATTCCATACATTTTTGGATTTCTATGTATATACTTTTCATGTCAATATAGATTGTATACCTCTAAATCCTTATCATATATAGGGTTTTATAACCCTTTAAACA
This sequence comes from Viscum album, assembly GCA_963277665.1. Lineage (NCBI taxonomy): Eukaryota > Viridiplantae > Streptophyta > Magnoliopsida > Santalales > Viscaceae > Viscum > Viscum album. Next base: position 1,342,015,072 of record OY728140.1, on the reverse strand, counting down.
TTTAATATTTACAAATTTTTTCTTCCGAGAAATCTAATGGACAGAGCAAGCATAATCCTTGATTATTTATATCCACCTTCAATGGCTTATATTTGTCTCTATTTTATAAAATATATACTTTAGTCTTTTAGGATATATATATATATATATGACACAATTCTACCCATAGTATAAATGACACCAAATCATTAATAGATGCATTGGAATATACAACTAGATTATGTGTTAGGTAACAATATTGATGAAAACAAATTCCCCACCAGAGGGTAATGGGAGCTTAGAAGTGGTAATTATCCACTTATATAACTATTTAAAGATCTCTATAGATTTAATAGTTGAGATAAATTTAAATCCATTTGTGTTTTCTTGGCATGTTGGATTAAAAATTATGAGATTATTCTCAAAAATAAATGTTGGTACATATATATTCTATGTAATATATTGTTCACCATCATAGGTGTCAGTTTGGGGAATCCTATACTTGCATATATAATTTAAGGATCCATATATTTACTTTTTATAGAGATTACATGACCCATAAATGTTACTTGCTCTTGGAATATGATCAATTGAGAAAACATAAATTGTTTAAGAGGAATACCAAGAAATTATATGAGTAATACTTCCTCATAATCACTTAATATTGTAACATAATCTTGGATTATATTTTCCATAGTCAGAATTATTTGATCTAGATGTGCTTTATCATAAGGAAATATTATCCGTGTTTGAGATGATGATTCTATGGAATATTCATCCTCCCCGATAGACTTATATTGAATCGGATGGTGAATCGTGACATGGATGGTGATTTCATAATCTAAGAAAATTAATTTGGATCTATAAATGTAAATATAATCAATAAATAGGATTTCATAAAATTACCCAAAATGAATAACTACATGATATTGAAAATCTCATTCCCACAAAATTCAACTTGTAGTATTATAATCATATAATTATTTCCTGATATTATCTATTTATTAGGGGTGGTGACTTGATGTTTATAAAAAATACTATATTTTAATAAATAGCATTAATTTTTATATAATATGACTTACAAAACTCTTGAGTAGATGTTTAATGTACTTCAATCGTCATGATCAATCTATGTGATGAACTTCATTTTTATATTGTTGATATAGATTCTCAAGGATCATAATCCTTTTTAGACCTTGGAATATTGAATTTTCTTATATAAATCTAAATATCACCATATTTAGACATCAAAATTTTATTAGGGATGTAATTTGAACTTTTTTTCCATCAATTTTCTCAACTAAACAATTAATATTCTACAATAATTATCTATATTATTCAAAAAATCTCCATCCTAGAAATATATTATATTCCCTTTAGGACACTTACATTAATACCTATTTCTAAAATTTTCTTATGTATAAAATTTAATATAATTTTCTTTTAACACATTTATCACACAAAAATCCATGAGATTCTATCCTCCTTTTCTTAGACATATATTTAAATTCAACTATGTGAAAGTTGTTAATATAAATTTTAGATACATGGTTTTGAATAATTAGAAAATACCTTACTTTAGGCCCTAATCATGGTTGAAATAAAAATTGGGAAATCATTTCATTCCCCATCACACATTCTATAGAAAAAGTTCCATATATCTCCATCCATTTACTAAAATTATTGAAAAATCGGGAGATAATATTCATAATATGAAATATTTAAAGTAAATCTCAAACATGGAATGGGTAACCCATAAATATCATGTATTTATTATCCCATAAATTTATAGGTTTTGATCTATCTTATTCATTAAATAATTTTATAAAATTTATTTATTCTAAAATATATTTCCATCCATAATTTCTTGAATGAAGATTATAATTAATCAGAAAAATTCCCTAGGGATTATTTGAATAGTTGTGTATTCTTATGAAACATTTTTATTCAGTAAGGGATGATCATTTTAATTCCAACAACACCATTATTGGACTATTAAACCTGTGAATGACTATTCCAAATCCTCATAAACATTTATATATCTAGAAAAGTATGTAATTTCTTTTAAAAAAAATTTATATAGTTCATAAAATTTTAGTGTTGTTTTAATATCACCAGTCTTATCCCAATGATATTCAATAATGATTTATAATCCTATTCAAAAAATCTAACTCGATGATGATCTGATAAAAACAATGATAATAAAGATCTTTTACATACATTATCTCATGATTTATTACAAAAAAATACACTTAATCAAATCCCAAAATATCCTGAGTCATTCTTTTATTGGAGAATTAGATACATAGTACAATTACATAAAACAAGGGTACCAAAAAATATTTTAAAAAACTAAATCATGAACTTATATTAAGTTTATAATATAATAATCCATGGGATAATGGAGGGACTTAAATAAATAAGGTATTATCTATAATTCCTTGTTAAGAAATTATCAATTTATAAAATTATTGAAGTAGTTGATGTGGTCTAAGAGGAAGATTATTGTTAAAAAGGGTGAGAGTCATATTCATGACCATTTTAGAATGACATTAGGAAATAAAAATAATAATAATAATAGGAATGAAGATACATTATAAAACATGGAATCATAATCAAATGTTAAGGAATATTGCTGATACATCATAGCACATTGTTCATAGGATAACCAACCATTAAACGTAAATTGTATCTTTGGAGATAAAAAAAATACCAATAGAAATGAATATTGATTTAATATTTGGCCCAAAATCACATTCATATCATGTACATGTATTTATTTCCATGATAGATCATAAAATATTGAGACACAACTTTTTCTTACATTATTATTACATCATTTTAATGATTAAAAATATAATAGTGTTATAGAACCATGAACCAAAGTTTCAGTGTCTTGGGAAAATTTAGACCACACATAACTTTTAAAAACTAAACCATTAACATTAATTTAACTCCATCTATATCTTACTATTTACCCTAATAATAATTATTATAATTAATCACCTAAGGATATACATCAAATAATTGGGTGAGCTAAAATTACAGTAAGATGATATATAAGAACAAAAATCAATATAACATGGGTGATAATAATAATACACATCCTAAAATAAGTAGCGGATAATCTCTATAATCATGAGAGGAATAATTAGATAAAGAAATGGAATGTGTTAGTGCATAAGAATAAAACATCATGTGTTATTGAAAAAATACCAGATGTAGTAGTGAAAATAACATCATGTTCATGCATAACATATGCTCATAACCATAAAATCATTATTGTAACAAAATATAGAATATTATTAAAATTTATTTGAAATCATATATTGAGATAGACCACATTACTCAATGAATTTTAATGTTAAATAGTGTAGGGGGTACCCATCAAAAAATAAAATTTACATAATCATGCATGCCACATAGAACGTATAATAATATTTTACATAAAATAACAAATGAAAAGGAAATGGGTGTCATTCGAATGCCATAAACAATAAATTACTAAATAAACATTATAGTTTCCAAAATAAATATAGAATAACATACATGGGAGAAAAATCAACATTATGGATTGAGAAATAAATAATCTCAAGAGAATTAAAAGATGTGTTTTTTTGGAAGAATAGTTCTTTTGAAAAAATATTTTCATTTTTCATAAAATATTATTGGAAACATGGATATCCCAGAAAAGGAAATGAAAGAATAGAAAAAATATATTTTATTAATATTAAAGAACATACATAGTACAATTTTCCATGATTGAGGAATAACCCAAATAATGGAAATTAGATTTGTGAACCCCCATACCTTATGTTCGAAGGCTTTCATTACATTAATTTCTTGGAGAATAAGATTAGATTAATTTATTAATAAATATATAACCTCTCATATATGTTTTTGATTTATTTTAATTTCTTAAAGTTCATTTACATACATTATGAGGAGTTAGAGTTCAATTCAGTCGTTCCTAGAGTGTTCATTTTCTTGGTTTTGAATAAAGGTTCACTCGTATACATATATGGAAGATATTACAAAATGGGGATAGTTATACAGAATTGAAGTTATTTTTTATTAATTAACTTTAATAGGTTTTATTACTCTTATATATATTTTTTTCAATATATGGGGATTAATAATTTGATAAAATGTTAATGATAATCATGTTGATTAATTTTCCCCGTTTTCAATCACAAAGAACTAATTTTGTTTTATTATTTAATATAATGTATCTAAGTTAGTTTGGGAATATAAAAAACTTTATAAAAAATATTTAAAATTTGTTTAAATCATTATAATGGTTTTATGTCCATCCTTGAATGCGGTAATTTAAAATGAAAACATTTCATCCTTGAAGGTGATAAATCAACACCTAGAGGATGATATTTTCTTTTATAGAATAAAAGGGATAAGGGAAGAGGTTTGATGATTTCTTATTCCATGAAATTATTAAACATAAATTATATATATTATAATGTATTTATTATTACATTATGGATGAGGGTAGGTTATGAGAGAATATGAAAAGAAAATAAGTTCAAGAAAATTAAAATAAAACATAAGTTGATTTTACTTCTTGAACTTCTTCACCTTGAGAACCTCCTTTGGGACATTGGATTTGGTCTTTGGTTGATAGAAATGGATATTTACCATGGGGGATGATCTTTAATAGATTATTGGGTCGAAATTGTTCATGATTCATTGATTTGGAGGTGTGAGCATAAGGGATAGTGAGGGGTGATATTCTAAGTTGGTGGAGTGGAGTGTTTTTGATTAATTTATTCATTAGATTATTATTTTCGATCAAGAATATGAACATTTTTATTACAATTACTATATATATTAAATTAATAATGATGTTTGGATATTATGGGCTTACATCATCCATTCAACATATAGGACTCCATAATTCATGAATTTTGTATATTACCTAAATTACCCTATAACGTTATTCACAAAAAATAAACTATTTTAGAAAAATCACAAAAAATTACAAAAATAAATTTTCTAACATATTGAATTCCAAAATGAACTCTATTTTAGAAAATATTTTTTCAACCATGAAAAATTTATGTTTTCAATTAAATGTGTCATTTATTTGAAAAATACTGATTTTAAAATTATAATTTATTTTTTGTCACTTTGAAAAATTAATTAAGGTTTCAAAATATTATCTTATAACAATAAGACCACAAAATTTTAATTTATGAATAAATTTTATAAAAATAAATTTTCTTATAAATCAATATATTAATTATATAATATTAAATAAACATTTATGTATTATAAAAATACTAACACTTAATTTATCATTTTTTAAACATTTCTTAACATATAATTTGATATAATTATATCATATTAAATATTAAGATTCCTAAATTTTATTTATTCTTTCATATATAAGGTTACTATTCTATTGGACTAATTACGGTTCCAAATGGACATGTTACTAATCCAAGGGTCAAATTGCTATTCTATTTGTTTAGATTCTGTAATTTATTTAAATAATAATTATTTCATTATTCATTTATGAGAATTATGCTTTTATTAGGCTCAAAAATATATTTATGTGATATATAATATAACATAAATATATAAGGGAAAAAATTCCATTGATAATAGTTTGGGTCATTACATTCTTCCCCCTTTGAAATTTGTCCCTTAAACATTTGTTTTATATAAATAGGTGATGGTATTTCCCCTTCATTACTTCCTCTGGTTCCTATGTGGCCTCTTCATACTTATGGTTACACCATAGTACTTATACCAGGAGAGTAGTCTTGTTGCATATAAAATTATCTCCACGGGATAAGATCTTTACTGGATGCTTCTCATAGGAGATATCATTTTCCAACTGTACCACCTACGAATTCATAATACGTGAGGGATCAAGTATGTACATTCTTAAGAGGGATATGTGGAATACATCATGTACTTGAGAAATAGTTAGTATAAGTTCTAATAGATTTTCCACAGCTCCGAAACGATCAATAATTTTGATGGGGATAATATACCAGGGGCATTGCTTTCATTTATTTCCAAGTCTCATAGTCCTCTTACATGGATATATGTGGAGGAATACAATATCTACAACCATAAACTCCATGTCTAATTAATGATTCTGGGCATAGCTCTAATGTCCAATTTGGGATACAATGACGTGCTATGTAATAGTTTTCACATTTTCTACTATTTTTTGACCATTTTAGGTCATACTAGCTAACATTCACTGACTTCATCCCAGAATGTCAATGATGTACATATTTTCCCATAAAGGCTTTATATGGAACCGTTTTATTGATCGATTGGAATGTTTTTTTGTAAGAGAACTCATCCATAGGTACATATTGGTCCCATCATCATTTCAATTCTAAAGGACAAGTAATCAATATATCTTCCAATGTATAAATAGTCCACTCAAACTAACCCTTATTTTGAGGATGATAATTCCATTAGAAGTTCAACCCATATTTTATAGCATGTTGGCGAGTTTTAGAGGACATAGAGGTGGAACTTGACCATCAATTAGATTCAATAAATAGTGGTACTCCATGTTGCCTTAGAAATTCTATTATTTATATCAATGAAAGTTAATTTATTGATAATTACTATAAAATTTTGATAATGTGAGTTGTCTTTGTAAAACAGTCAATAAAAACCCATATATTATTATTACCTCTGGATTGCTTCAAAATTCCATAGACAAATTCCATGGTGATGGTTTCCCATTTCATTGTTTGTGTGGGAAATGGATGCATCTTCCCCTTAGGCATTTCCCTTTCATCCATAACATGATGACATACCATTCATATTGATGTATATTTAATGATATCCTTCTTAATATTGTTCCACCAATAGTCCTCTTGAATAACTTGATACATTTTTCTTCTCCATCAATGAATAGTGAAGGCTGAGCTATTTGTGTCAGTCAAAAGAATTTTTTTATCACTATATTGGATGATACAAATAGTCATGGCCCAAATCTTACAAATCCTTTTTCATAAATTTTGATCTCTGATGATTTCACCATTAACATGTATTACACATTCTTCTAAAATTCCAGAACAATTATGTTAGAATCCTTTATTTTATTCATGTAGGAATGTTGAGAAAAAATTTGAGAAAGGATTGATGATGTTCTTTCCTTAATTATTTCCATGTCTATCCATTGAAAATTTAAAAATATTATATCCTTCAAAATTATCATCATTAATAATGTTGGAGGATACATTCTACAAAGAGAACCTGCACCTTATTTTATTTTTTGGGATGTTAGTTGATATATCAATAATAATCTTTGATGAGATGTAACAATCCTAACTTGGAAATATTAAGCTCCTTCTATGTGAATTCATATTTGAGGCTCCTAAGATCAGAATATATTTCACACTTCTCCCTATAGTGACAAATCCAAGAGCTTCTCAATGCTAAATATCATAGATTAAAACTCCAAATAATGTGTGGGATATTTTCTATCATGAAATTTCAATGTCCTTGCAGCATAACCTATCACTTTATCATTTCCATTAGTAAATAACCTAATACCTTAATCAAGGAATCGATGTAAACCCCAAATAGTTCCCAACATGTCCTAAGGTTGAGTACTAGCTCATTGATAGGTGCCTTTTTTAACTCTTTGTAGTAGTCTACATATTCACTAGTTAAAAAAACATTTCCCCCTTCAAATTCATCTCGGTTATTATGTTTGAAAATTGTGATAAGTTCTTCAAAATTCATAGGTGATACCCAGATTGACCATGGAAACTATGGATGTCTATTAGAGATGTTGTACTAGGACACTCTTTGATTTACTTTGTATTGGATGGTTTTACATAATTTCTATTGCTGGTGATTACTTTCCCAAAAAATGAGGCTTATCCAATCATGAAATCACATTTACTATACTTTCTATAATGTTTCACCCTTAAAAAATATTAGAGTATATTTTTTAAAGGATCTTTATATTCTTCCTTTTTATTTTAGAATAACAAAATATCATCAATAAATACTACCAAATTTTTTTCTAGTAAATATATAAAGACTCTATTCATTAATTTGATGAATATTGATAGAGAATCAGTGCGTCTGAAAGGAATCAATATGAACTCATAGTGTTCATACCTCACATGAAACGGATTCATTGTAATATCTTACATCCTCACCTATAATTAATTATACCCCCAAAAAAAGTATAACATAGAGAAATACTTGGACCCATTTAGTTTATCAAATAATACACTTATCCATGGAAGGATATACTCATTATTTATCATGATTTTTTTGATCTCCTGAAAATCAATGAATAGTAAAATCGATCAATCTTTCCTCTTGATTAAGAGGATTGTTGCACCCCATGGATAATCACTTAAGAATTTAAACCCCATGTATATATTATCTTATTATTTTTTATTCAGTTCATAAATTTTAATGGGGGTACATTCTATAAGGTTTTCTTGATATAGGTAGAGATATAAGAATAATATTAATCAAGAAATCAACCTCTCAGTTAGAATGAAGATTAGGAAATTATTTAGGGAACACATCATTATAGTTCCTCATAATGGGTATGTCCATAAGAATTATTATTTAAATTGTCTCAATCATTTTAGGTAGATATTATTATTCATAACTCAATAATATCCATACTCAAGATGATTGTTCCTAATGAAAGTCATCCTATTAGATTTGCTTTTACAAAATTGTAGTATTCCCATGGATGTGAAGAGTGATCTCCATTTCCTTATAGTTGATTTTGTCTATATAAAAATATAAAAAATTCTTTCTTAATATAGAATAAATCTCTACTAAAGGATTTAAGACAAGATTTTCTAGGAAGATGAGTCCACAACCATTAACTGGGGAGGATTTATATACATTGGATGCAAATAATTTCACTATTTCTTGTTCTCATAGATAATTGAACCTCTATATTTTGAGGTGTTGTATGAATATGTCTACTAAATGTTCACGATAAAAATTAATGAATAGAACCAGAATAAAATAGTATGTTCACTATTATAGAATAAATAACCAATGTACTTATCACCACATCAATGTTGGGCTGCACCTCAGAAGTAGGAATAGTATAAGCTTTCCCTTGATCTTTTTCCTTTTGTGGATTCAGATTATGATTACCCTCAAGGGGTTGAGGTTTAATACACTATATTTCATAGTTTTCTTTCTCCCTATAGTTGAAATATTGAACCATGGGTGGTTCTCTCCTT